>CM070058.1:26022004-26418873 GCA_036320875.1 Cotoneaster glaucophyllus
TCCAAGATACGTAACTTAAGTATTGGATCAATCATTAAGTAGCTCAAAAACTACTCAACTTAGTCACAGAAAGGGCATAATAATTAAACAGATCCAAAATAAGGGAAAGGATCATGACAAGAAACAATAGTATTTCTTTTCTGCCCACCCAACGAAAGCCTCCAACTTAAGGAAGGAGATCCTTTTCGGATCCCTTCCACCTAATCATCCTCATTAAATAATATGGGCCTTTAAAATTTAATCCAACGACTAAAGTTATTATAATTTTTAAAGAGGACATGTGTTTTTAGTGGTTGGATCAAATTTTAAGAGCCCGAATTATTTGATGAGGAGGATTAGATCAAAGAAATCCGGAGAGGATTTCTTTCCCCAACTTAAGGCAATTGTTGTTCGTAAACAAATACACTATTGTTTTGTAAGCAAGGAACTTGATTAAGATTAATTGAATTCATAGGCAGATATGGATAATGCTTCTAATTACGTAATGGATGTACTAAATGACAAAGGGAAAGTCCCCACCATATAATTACATCTTGGTTGTGCTCATTGAAAAAAAAAATAGAAAAGAAATTCTGTTCTCTTTTTGTTTTTGAACAAAACTACGAAAATCATGAAAAAAAGCTTCAATCGTATAAACACAAATTTTAAGACTGCAAAACCACAATTCCATTCTCTTCTGCACTCATTTTATATGTGGTTTTTGTGAACTCTCACTTTTTGACACCTGTTAAGTTTTGGTTCAGTTAGTCGACAAATGTCATGATTTTAAGCAGATCTTAGAGATGCCACATATAAGTATGAGTGCATAAGATTTGAACTAAAACTAAAGCATATCAAATTTACACAAACAATTAGATCAAGTCGTAAGGGACTTGTTGTATTGCGAGGTATTAAGTTAGAGTTTCACATCGAATAATTAAGAAATCTACATGAGCCTATATAAAAAGTCGGGCTACCCCATCTATTTTGAATTAACTTAAAATGAAATTTAACTTTATGAATATATGCTAAGACAAAAATAAGAAAATATTAAAGAGTAGGAGAAGACTTGTTCTTCCTCCTTTAATTTTTTTTTTTTTTTTAACAAGCGATATGATCTACACTAAAAGGCGGAGGAGTGAATCAAGTCTCACAGTTGGCTAACAATAATATGGTTTGAATTCGTCTTTGACGAGAATCGAATATAAGACATCTCACTTATAAATAAAAAGAGATACCACTAGATCGCAAAACTAAGGAGTTCTTCCTCCTCCTTTTAAACCTTGTGATTTTCTCTTGTGCTATAAACATTAAATTGGTTAGTCTTTGATGTGTCCCCCTCAATGAATAAAAAACCAATATGAGAAAGTCAAACAAGCAATAACCTCCAAACTATATATAAACTGAATTCAATTATTTTTGTCTCATAACATTCAATATATATACAAATTGACTTGTAACTTAAGTGGTTAAAAGTGTATATTCATGTACTTAAGGTTTTTGATACGACCCTTCTCCCGCAATATCACTTGTATAAAAAAAAATGTATTTGCAGTTCGTCTTGTACTTAATGCATATGTAATCAATAAAACTTAAAATTTAGGAGCGCTTTCAATTAAAAAGTGCTTTTATACTTGCGAAACACCCAGCCTTCCTCAGCATTATTATTATTTTTTAATACAATGTAGTGGGGATAAGAATTTAGACTAAATTACAGAGTGGGGGTGTTATAATTTATTTCTTATCAAAAAGGAAGAAAACTAGTGACAAGTTACAGTTATCCATCATTTTCAGATTCGGATAGATCATGAAGAATTTCACTCTGCCTGTAGCCACAGTCAAGCAGACTCACCAACTTGGAGCATCGAACCTGGAACCTCCCACATTTTTTTGTTTATTTGGGTAGCCGCAGTCCGCGTCCTTACCACTGGGGCACTTGTTGTGGTTTGGTGGTGTTATAATTTAACCAGTGTTCGAAAAAACGCCCTAGGCGGCCGCCTAGGAGCTGGGCGGAGTGTGGCCGAGGCGTTTTTGTGCAAAACGGTGAAAAAATCGGCTGGGCTCTAGGCGGCCGCCTAGGCGGGCTAGGCGGTACTAGGCGTTTTTTTTTTTTTTTTTTGAAATTAAAAAAAAAAAATCCTATCTACATTACTATGTTTCCTTATTTTCCTCCTACTTTGCATTTTATGTGATTTTAAATTGTAAACTCCTTGTACATGTGTCATTCTATAATACTCCTCACTATGATTATATGACATATATGCTTAATGTGTTTTTAAATTTTGGATTTGTTGGATACTCTTTTTTGCATTTTATCATTCTTTTATTATCTTATCCATGGATTTCATACAAGTATAATTTTTTCTAAGTATCAATATGCACTTATTTACAAGATATACAAAAAATTTACCTAAATCCGCCTAGGCGCCCGCCTAGACCCCGCCTAGGCGCCTAGGCGCCAGCCCACCGCCCGACTAGCGCCTAGCGTTTTTTAGAACCTTGAATTTAACATATCGAAATTGTCATAACTTATAAGCCGAACTTAAAATCTATTCTTTACCAATAAAATAAATATTACTTGACTGTATTAAATTTTTTTTTAATAAACAGTATTATCTATACTAAAGAGAAGGGGTGGGCTAAACCTCACAATGAGCTAGCAATAATGTGATTCAAATTCGTCTTTGACGATAATCGAACCTAATACCTCTCACTTAAAAAAAATACTACTAGATCGTAGTACTAAGTAGCACTTAATTGTATTAATTAACTTACTTGCATTATTCCACAGCTTTAGGGGAAAAAAGATCACTGACCAATCAATATGGTAGGGTAATTTGATTTTTAATTCAAATACGAATCGAAGGGTCACCAAGTCATCGCAATGCACTTGTATTCAATGATCCTCAACCACTTCTTTGACAAATATTTGTACAATCCATCCAACCATAAATAAATACAATCCATCCAGACTACACATTTGTAGAAAAATTGCCTACTAGACCTCTTGCCACGAAGCGTCCACTTTTCCCTTTTCTCAATGTGACTCTTGGCCACTAAATTAAGAGTCTCCCCATGATAAAGATACACGGACAACAACATTTTCCCCTTTTATTTTTCTCTCTCGCTGACGAGAGCAATTTACATAAATATGGTTCACCGTCATAATAATATTGTAATCTATTAAAATAATAATGTGTAGAAAAATTTACATTGACAAGACACTCACTCTTGCAAATGGTGACATTACGAACAACTATTTAACAGGCGTATAATATATTATTTAAATACATAACAATTATCTGTGTCATTAGTAGTGTGCCCCCTGTAATACATTGAATGCAATGTGAGAGTTTGCCTCCTCATTTTTTTTTTTTTTTTTTTTGAGAGAAATACGATATTTGATATTCATTGCAAACAAAGCAATACAAGGACAAATTGACAACAAACTGAGGATAGTGTGCATATTGGGCCTCGATAAAACCTTGCCGGAGAACCCGGTCTAAGGAAAAAGAGTGTCCCACACAACGAAAGGAACTATCCCCAAATGTCAATACATAAACAAATTACAAGAAATCCCTAAGCAAATAAGGGGAATCTTCCACCCACCAAACATGTAGCGTATAACCATTGCTGTGCTGTGAGCGTCAACCGTGCGGCAAAGCATGCGACCATGGCTTCCATAGTCCCTTCCACACGCTTCAAAACCAGCCTGAACCACCAACTGAAAATGTGTCCAACAAATTAGAGGTAACTCGACGCCAAACACCGTAAACAATCTTCAGACAGGCGCTCTCCTAAAGACCTAAGGTGACCTAGTAACCCTAGAGAGCAATTTTCCTAGGAATACCAGGACTAAACAATGAAAACTAAATTAAACTAAAATTACAAAAACTCGCCCGAAGCGAAACAAAGGGAAAGAAACCAAGAAGGAACCACAATCCGGCGCACTAGGCCAGTGGGATGTCGGCATCCACACACCAAAACCAAACCGCACTAGCCGAAGGGGGCCACAACCAGATCTGGAAACCACATGCAGCGGGCCTCCAACCAGATCGACCCAAGCTGTCCGCGAATGAACCCCAGAAAAATCGCTAGCAAAATCGAAGCGGATCTCCCAACACCAAGAGGGAAGGCAGAGGAGGCACCTACTGCCAACAACCCACAAAACCAAACACCAACACCGATTCGGACTCACAAACAAGGAGACAGAGGAAGGCTATGAGAAGGAGGAGATGAGGGATAGGTTGCCCACCGGCCCCCAGCTTTATCTAGAGGCCGGCGGCGGAGGCTAGGGTTACTAGCCTTTCTGCACGCGCTCATGCGTGTGCGAAAGGCTTTTTTTGTATCACGGCGCGCTACGCGCGGCATTTAAGAGTTATTTTTTCTTTTTACATTTGTTCACGCATAATTTCTTATGATTACAATATGCTAGGGATGACGTACCATTTTTAATTTTAATATTTGTATTTGTCAAGAGACATTCTTTCATTTTATTTTATTTTTTTTACTAAAAGTTTTATGAACTTTTGTACCATTAAATTTATTAAGATACAGCAAGCCTCTCAACTTGAAAAGAGAGAAGCACATAAACGAAATGAAGCTAAACATGATTACACTATCTAAATTGTCGTCAAACTGCATAAATGTACCGCACAAACACAACCTCAATATACAAAGGACAACTAACCCTCCATCGTAAAAAATAATATTACAGTAAAATTATAATCTTGAACTCCGAATTGGTCAACTAACAAAACCCAAAACTGTTGAAGGGAGATTGAATGTTACGGTGCCTCCTCATTTGAACATTTGTCTATGTCCTTATCTTTTCTAATTTCTAGGGTAAACATGCTATTTTAATCATAATTTTTATATTATATTTATATCACCTATCTAATAGAGATGAAATCTATATGTGTTAATGACTCTTACTTTATTAGAAAAATAATACAAACGCGATATTAAAAATGTGATAAATCTCCATGACTGTTTCTAGGGCGGTGTGGATGGATGAGTAAAAGTGTGATTCGTTTGTCATTATACCTTTAATCAAATAGTGTTTTTAGCTTTTGGGAGTATAGCATGCCGTAATTGGCGTATGATGAGGATTTTGAAGAGTGTTCATACAGTGCTTAATAAGATGCTAAAGCATATATTATACACTAATAAATTATGTTCCAACTATTCCGTACCATTTAACCATTCATTCCAAAGAAAAACGGATTAGTGACTTTATATTTGATTTGTGTTCGTTAGGGTTTATTTTTAATCAATTACCATTGGCATTGTCCAAGATACACCTTGCCAACTTGGGAATAATGTGGAGTGATTTCTAATTAACCGCAAGATTAGAGGCCTTAATCTTAACCCATTTGTGGTTTTAGAGGAAGTATGGCCGAAATATATATTTTTTACGGTACTTATTACGTGACGATAAAAATATAAACGAAAAGATAATCCCAGCTAGATCACGTGGCAAAAAGTATTATAAAAGTAGGGTGAACTGCTAATTTAGTCTCTGAATTATCACATGAGTGAAAATTAGGTCCGTAAACTATTTTTCTCAGAAAAATCAGTCATTGAATTATAAAAAGTTACCAATTACATCTCTAATATTAGATTCGAAGCTACTATATTCAATTTTCCGTCAATTTAAGTCACAATACTTGTATGTGATGCATATTGAAGGGTAGATTGATAATTATACCTAGAAAAATATGTATGGAATTAACTTTGGAGAGTATATTAGATATTAAATTCGCAACCTATATGAAATGTTAAGAACTTATAGGTGAGAAAATGACGGTATTACACTCTAAAGTGTGTCAATTGACTTAAGTTGATGAAAAATTGGATAAAATAACTTTAAACATATTAAGTAGGGATGAAATTAGCAATATTTAATGAATTTAGAGACTTATTTTAGTGAAAAAAATAATTCAGTAGCCTAATTTTCACTGAGATGATAGTTCAGAGACTAAATTTGCATTTCACCCTAAAAAAAGTAAGGAAATATAATAGTACGTAAGAATTTCATCTCATCCAATAAGCGTAGTGTTCACATATTAAACGAACCAAAAGCAAAATTTCGAATATTTCAAAGTCCAATTGGGTTACGTACAAATTGATCAGTTGCATCGTGACTCGAATAAATTCTTGACAAATGACAGTGCTATCAGGGACGAAGCCAGAAATCTGTATGGATGAGGGCATTGTTAAACAACAAAGTCACAAAATAAAAAGCTAGAGAATTTACTAAACAAATACTTATTTATTAATCCATAAGATTTTTCGTACAAAATATTACAATATCTCTCGCCGCATGTTCATGATTTGAAAGCATTGCATGACAACTTCATTACTAATACCATCAAATATCTCTCTATATAAAAATAACCATGTTATCATTCATCTATTTATTTCCCATCCGATTTCTCAATCGATTCTTCTGAAATTTCATGGCCGAAAATGCTCTTTCAACATTGGCAATTGCAATTGAAAGAGTTAATATTAATGTCACTAGCAAGTAAACAAGTTATACACCTTACTAATGTCACAAGCATGTATATTTTTTTGTTTGCCAATAAACTGAGTGGGGGCATGTGCCCCCTCTAAGCCCAAGTTGGCTCCGTCCCTGAGTGCTATGGTAGTGGCACACAGACGGAGTTTCCTATGTGCTTTGTCTGTTCGTCACAGTGAAGAACAAGAGAGAGACAAGTAGGTGCTTCCATTCGGTTCCTCTCTTATATGTGCGTTGTCTTCAAACAAATTAATGTCAGCAAATCTTGACTCTTTTTCAACTCAAAACCAATAATATATATTATCTAGCTAGCGTTTCTAGATAACTGACTTAAATCAAACATGCATTTAGAAAGTAAAGAAGATTTATATGTAATAAATTCACTATCCTAAACCGTCTTGACTTAATAATTCATTGTCATATAAAGAATCTCATGAATTCAATAATTTATTATCATACAAAGAATCCTATGAACCGTTTTATACGAGTCATTTTATTTTTTATACGACAATAATTTATTGGAGGGGGAAGAGGGATGGGTGAGGATTGGATTAGGCTAGAAAATAAACGAGTCAATAACTAGATATATAACTTAACAAAAATATAATATGTCATCGCCATTCATTTGAGTCGAATTTAAAACTTTTCACTTACTAATAAAGAAAAATATCACTATGTCGACATACAAGTTGACGTATAAATCATTCTAGTTGAAATTGTGGAATACTGATGGTCCTTTTATCCCAGTTGGGGACGTTGTTCTTCATATTTCAAGGCTGCTCTTTGACTTTAGAGTTCACGTGGTCCAGATTATACTCACCTAATCCCACATTCCCAATTTCCTAATTAGTATAAACGGATGCCATCACTGATTAAACAAGTTGCAGAACATTCCCGTTTTATCTCTCCAAGTCTTTTTGCACTACCCCTAATACGCATGCAAGCAATATTCCCATACTTATCATTGTTTTTTAGACTAAGTGCTGCACCAACGGCTATACTTTTGGTATTTTCCAGCGTCGAAAGTTTCTATAACTTAATCTGCAGGAAGATCATATTATTATAAATCAATTTATGATAAATGAAAATCATTATTTCGAAGTCTAATATGTATAAAGGAGTGCTGAAATTTATTTACTTCTTCTGTTGGGAGTTGATCTTGTTGGAAGTTGGTGAGTGGGGAACTGGGAAGACATGGAACTTACAAAAAAGGATGATGAAATTTATGAGGAAGACAAGAAAGAAGAAATCTTAAATAGTTCTGGTTGCAATGCATTAAGTTGTTTGTTTGTGTGTACATTTAGGTGTTAGCTAGGAGTTCATGTCATAATTTTTATGCTATTGCATCCCGGCACACGTGTATCATTATAGAAAGTTGACGTTTTCACCATCTGATTGGCATTATGAAGAGCAATTCAACTTATTTAAGGTCCTTTCAAAACGCTTTCTTATATGTGGTGAATATTCAAGTCAAACAAGTGAACAATACATAGTTTCCAAAAAAAAAAAAACATGAACAATACAAATGGGGTGATATGAAGCATGTGTGATGTTTGAGTTTCCCACGAGGACAACCTGCTATGATAATATGAAGAAATTTGAGATTACACCATAACATCAATCGACAATATATGGAGTATAATCCAACTTACTTATGAGCCTATGCAAGATCCCTTCTCCATCTATATGGAATTTATTCTCAACAATCACCTTCGCATGAAAAACACTACTAAAACTCTAATGTACCATTTCATAACTTAGCTTTAAAAATTTTGGTTTGTACTTTCATTTGTTTAGAAGTGAAAACAGTTTTTAATTGTCATGCCTAAACGATGTCTGATTCGAATAAAATGTTGTCAGTTATGAATTTGTGCAGTGAAAGTACGTTAATCACAATGAGAGAATAAGGTGGCGTATCCATGGGTGGTGGATGCAAGTAGTGATTTCTATGTTCCAAGGCTACGACATGGTTAAGATTCTGGTTTTTCTTTAAAACCTAATCGTTTGATAATCCAATGTTTTATATTTGGGCCAAGGTGAATGAATAGGTTTAAACTCACGTGGGCTCTCATTCACGAAGTTCACACTTTTTCACTTTGTAATCCGTTTCCTTCATTTGTAGACTAGGCAGGCCCGTTAACCCGATCCAAGCCTTTTCCTTCATGTGGCCGCGCCTGAGCTGTCTGAACGGCTACTAATTTGAATTATCTGGCATATTGACTAATTTGTCCTTTTAAGTTGAGCCCTATTTCAAAAAGGGATAACTTGATAGAGATGAGATCTTCTGCATCCATTTTTGCCTATGGCCTCCCTGTGCCTTTGTTAATTGGTTGAGAATTTGATTTATTTTTTATTATTTTAATTATTGTCAAGTTAACATTAATTATGTTTAGTTCAATTAACAAAGGCACGGGGAGGCCACAGGCAAAAATGGGTGCAGAAGATCTCATCTCAACTTGATATAGATCCAATTTTGTTAGCCATTAGTAGGATTAGTCCACTTCATTGAAATAGGTCCAATAATTGAGATTCCACGTATGCTTATTTGTGGTTTGTACAATATTTACCCCTTAGGCTTACGAATTATAGTAAATACACAAAATTTCTTAATTATGGGATTATTTGTGGTTTAACTAATCCCTTAATTGTAGGATTAGTTATAGCCATATAATCACCTCAACCCCCATTCCGTTTCATCCCTCCTTTTTTCCTTCTTCCAAACAATTCCCTCTATTAGATCATGGAATCAATCCTCCTATTTTTTGTCTCTTCTTTTCATGAGTGATATTTTTATGTTCTTGTAAACACGAATTTTTCCTGAAACGAAACGCGACAAGAACCAACGTGTACAAAGTAATATTTGTATTTGATGATTTGTTTTTGGGTTACAATCTCTTTTACAATTTGCCTCTGATTCTATCTCCGTAAGAACTTGATTTGGTGGTTTGATTGTTGATCCGAAGGGCCGTCGGGGGCTTGATCTTTGATGAACAATTCTTCAAGGGCCTTTGGAGGGCTTGATCTTGATGAACGGGGATATGTGGATTTGTTGATGGGCTGCTGATCCAAAGGGCCGTCGGGGCTTGATCTTTAGGATGAACAATTCTTCAAGGGCCTTTGGAGGGCTTGATCTTGATGAACGGGGATATGTGGATTTGTTGATGGGCTGCTGATCCAAAGGGCCGTCGGGGCTTGATCTTTAGGATGAACAGTGGATGATTTCCTCAAGGGCCGTCGGGGCTTGATCTTGAAGGTTGAGGATGAATGGATCTTCGAAGGGCTTTTGGGCTTTTGGGCTTGATCTTCGAGGAATTATGAACGATGAACTGTTCTTCAAGGGCTTTTTGAGGCTTGATCTTGAAGGTGGATGAACGATGAACGATGAACGATGAACTGTTCTTCAAGGGCTTTTGAGGCTTGATCTTGAAGGTGGATGAGCGGATCTTCAAAGGCTTTGGGGCTTTGTGCTTTGAGGTGGATGAACGGATCTTCAAGGGCTTTTGAGGCTTGATCTTGAAGGTGGATGTGCGGATCTTCGAAGGGCTTTTGAGGCTTGATCTTCGAGGATGGATGAACGCTTGCTTCAAGGGCTTTGGGGCTTGTGCTTTGATGAAGAACGTACAGAACTTCGAGGAGCCTTGGGGCTTGATCTTTGATGAAGAACGGACAGAACTTCGAGGGAGCCTTGGGGCTTGATCTTTGATGAAGAACGGACAGAACTTCGAGGAGCCTTGGGGCTTGAACTTTGATGAAGAGCGGACAGAACTTCGAGGGAGCCTTGGGGCTTGATCTTTGATGAAGAACGGACAGAACTTCGAGGAGCCTTGGGGCTTTGCTTGAGAGCGTTTGGAGTTTCAGAGCTTCAACGCTTTTGTGTAATGTGAATTGGTCCATTGAAATGAATGAAATGGCTTCCTATTTATAGAATTCCAAAACTTGATTTTTGGGTTTTAATAATCAGATGAAATAAGTCACTTCTGCCAGGCGTTGACATGTGTCCTGTTTGATGACTTTTCTGAATTATTTTGATTTTTCGTTGATTCACATGCTATGTATAAAATTTATGTGATACATGAGCGTTGAAATTTTAATTTTTGGTCAACATTTATTTCACGAAATTTCGATGTCTACAAATGCCCCCACTTCAAGGCGCGTCGCATACTTGTGCTTGTCACTTGTAGGCGATGTGTTTTGAAGTTTCTCAATGTAGATGTCAATCCAAGGGCCGTCGGGGCTTGATCTTGAATTGGACTGGAAATTTCTTCAAGGGCCGTAGAGGCTTGAATCTTGATTTTTGTGCTGCAAGTTTTTTTTCGAGGGCCGTAGAGGCGTGAATCTTGATTTTTTTGTGTTGCAAGTTTCTTCAAGGGCCGTAGAGGCGTGAATCTCGAATGAACTGCAAATTTTTGTGGTTTCGGGCTTGGTCAGGTACTACGCAAACCATATAGTAGGAGTTCCTCAAGTCGCCGAGCTAGGAGATCTCGGGTTCCGGTTGATCATTCTCCTTCTACTTGTCTCTCATTTAGCAACGAGGACAAAGAAAAGGAGAGGGAAGAGAGACGATATGAGATACTCTTGCTTTCAACGAAGTGGCCGACGAATCGACACGTGCTTTGTTGTGCTTGTTGACTTTCCACAGCTTTGATCTTGAATTGGGTTTGAAGGATTTTCTGGTTTCCTCCGGATGGATCATGCGATTCTGCAGACGAGGGCGTCATGCTATAGTGATCTGTTCCAGCTCACTATGTTACATTCCTCTCTGCTTGTTTCTTTTGCCTGGCAGAAGTGGTGCGCATCCTTTTGCTTTTAAATGGTCCTTCAGAGCACTTGAAGATGAGTACTTGAGAGCAAGGCTCGGTAAGCAACCAGGCAAAGGTTCCGGGCAATCAGTTCCAGATCGGACGTTTGATTTCAGGTTCTGACTGATTGCTTTCTTTCTCCATATCTTGCAGGTAAGAGCAAGGGTAAAGGAAAGAAAAGGGAAAAGCATGATATGAAATACCTTTGCTTTCGACCTTGATGATATGAGATACGTTTGCTTTTGAAGCAGTAACGGATGAACCAACACATATATATTGGTTGCGCTTGTCTCCACATGCTTCAATGTACTAGCTTCACCTGTCTGCCTTATCTGTTCTTCAGGCAGATGTGGTATCTTCCTGGAGGTTTGAGTGGAGGTTTCGACATATTGCTTTTCTTTATCCTTGTCTTGCAGATAAGAGTAGGGACAAAGGAAAGGACATGGAGATTGCATGCTATGAGATAGCTTTGCTTTCAACCCTGATGATATGAGATACCTTTGCTTTCGAAGAAGTCGTTTTCCACAGATTTAATCTTGAACTGGGCTAGGAGGCTTCTTCTGGTAGACTTGCTACAAATGTCTGAATTTACTCCTTTTACCTGGAGTTGGGCTCGATTCAAGGGTGGTGGACACTTGATCTTGAATTGGGCTTGTGATTTCTTCAAGGGCCGTTGAGGCTTGA
This sequence comes from Cotoneaster glaucophyllus, assembly GCA_036320875.1. Lineage (NCBI taxonomy): Eukaryota > Viridiplantae > Streptophyta > Magnoliopsida > Rosales > Rosaceae > Cotoneaster > Cotoneaster glaucophyllus. The sequence goes on from CM070058.1 coordinate 26,033,990, forward strand.
TCTTGATGAATGGAAACGGGACCACGAGCGGCTTCAGGATTTGGGCATCCGGCAAGCAGACACGAGATGGAGGTAATGGTCTGTTTCTTTGTTCGATCTCCCCAATTCATGTTGAAGAGGGTTAGAGGATGAATCAGCACGTGCAGTTGTTGCGCTTACTGATGATCCCCAAGATTGATGCTTCATTGTCGCTCGTCTTATCTGTTCTCCAGGCAGATGAGTACTCGAGAGCAAGGCCAGGTAAGCAATCAGGGAAGGATTTCTCATCAATCCGTTCCAACTGGGAAGGTAAACGCCGGCTGATCACTTTGCTTCTCCTTATCCTGTAGTTAGGGGATGAATCAGCGAGGTTGATGCTTCATTGTCGCTCGCCTTGTCTGTTCCCCAAGCCGATGTGGATGAGTACTCGGGAGCAAAGCTAAGTAAGCAATCAGGGACGGATTTCTAGGCAGTCCGTTCCTGACCAAAAACTTGGTTCCTAGCGCCGCCCGATTGCTCTCCTTCTCTTTGTCCTGTAGTGAAGAGGGAGGACAAAGAAAAAGGATGGGAGAAAGCATGATATGAGATACTCTTGCTTTCGACCCTGCTGATATGAGATACTTTTGCTCTGGTTTGATTTGTTTGCAGAGGTATTCTCGGGAGGAAGAGAGCCAAGCATTTTGAGAAAGCTTTGTTGGGGTTTTGCTGGGAGTGTTACCCTCGGAAGTGAGGAAGGGTTGAGCATTTTTTGCAGGTCTGCCCGTCTGTGGAGGATGAAGGTCGACATATGTAGAATTTTTATCGACAAGTGGTAATGCTGTTCTTTTACCCTTCTCGGTCACAGCGATGTAGTGAGAGTGGCGGGGTTCACGTGTTTTAACTTTGTCAGAGGCTTTTGACAAAGTGGTCCGTGATTTCCGGAAAGCTGGTGCTGAATCCGACTCTCGAGGTTTGAAAAGCAGTGTGCCTCTTCGATTTCTGAGAAAGGCGTCGTGCTGGCGGTCTGGCTCTCGAGATCAGGAGAGTGGCGACAGATTTGATCCGGAAAATCCGGCTTTTAAAATCTCAGAGAGTGGTGCCTCTTCGATTTTTTGAACAAACGGCCCGACTTTTGATATTCGGGGAGAGGTGCCTCTTCGATTTTTGAACCGGCGCCTCTGTTGCTTCTTCTTTTATGGAGGCGTCGATGGTGCGCCAAAAGCATGTTCAGAGAGTTGGTTGCTTGTAAAGAATTCCCCTCTTTTGTATCTCTGAGAATTTGATTTCATCCGACCTCTCCTTCCTTCATTATTTTCACAAATGGCTTGCCCATCTGATCATCGTCTTGACTTGAATATTAGTGGAGAGGCATCTGCGTCTCCTCAAGACAATATATGGCGTCCATTTCTCTTATCCCCTTCTGGTCCTCTCACCATTGGGGACTCTGTAATGAAGAATGATATGACTGCTGCGGTGGTGGCCAGGAATATGTCCACTCCCAAAGATAACAGATTACTCGCCGGGCGGTCCGATGAGTTGGCCGTTAAGGATTCTCTGGCTTTCAGTGTCCAGTGCGCGGCTTCTGTTTCCAATATGGCCCAGCGCCTATTTGCTCGAACCCGTCAAGTTGAATCATTGGCGGCTGAAGTGATAAGTCTCCAACAAGAGATCAGAGGGCTCAGGCATGAGAATAGACAGTTGCACCGGCTTGCACATAACTATTCTACAAACATGAAGAGAAAACTTGACAAGCTGCAGGACTCCGATGGTCAGTCTTTAAGTGATCATCAGAGGTTTGTGGGTTTGTTTCAAAGGCATTTAAGGCCTTCGTCTTCTGGAGCTTCGCCGAGTGTTGAGGCTCAAAATAATCAACTTCCAGCGCCTCCTGGGGTTCCGCCGAGTAATGAGGCGCCACCTGGCCAATGAAGGCTTGTTTGCACATTCTTCTTTTTTTTTTTTTTCTTCTCATGTAAAAAAATGTAAATTTTATGTAAATTTTCAGAGATGTCAATAAATAAGATTTATTTTATTTCATTCGATGTCTATATATACACATATATAAGTATACATGCATACATATACACACCAAACACAAACCTTATTCATGCATATTTTATTTTTTATTTATTCATATATGCATTGCCGACATCCAACACTCAAAAAAAACTGTCATCATCATTTTTTTTTTTTTTTTTTTTTTATTTTTTTTTTTTTTTATTTTATTTTATTTTTTTTTCTGCTGGTTGGTGCCCACGCACCCATCATTCTTTTTTTTTTGCTTTGTTTTTTCTGTAAGTGGCACAGACACCATCATTTTCTTTTGTTTTTTTATTTTTTTTATTTTTTATTTTCTTTTCTTCCAGATGGTGCCAAATGCATCATCATTGTGTTTTTTTTTTTTTTCTACTTTCCGCCCATCTCTTTTCTTTTGCTTTTTTTGGTGCCGTGCATCTCTTTTCCTTTGCTTCCTTTCCTTTGCTTTCCTGTGACGTAACACTGAAGATGGTGGAGCTGTGGCGTCGATCAAACGACTGAGAAGCATTGAGGCTCCACCATTTTTTTTTCTTTTATATATGGTGCTCTGCAAGATTGGATTTGTGGGTGAAAACCCAGGAGGAGCTGCATGTGCTGTTGAAGCTGCTGGAGCTGACCGGCTAGTCGTTTGACAGCGGTCACTGAGCTCAGCCACTGAGCACAACCACCAAGCTGTTGAAGCGCTGGAGCTGACCGGCTAGTCGTTTGACAGCGGTCACTGAGCACAGCCACTGAGCACAACCACCACCACCAAGCTGTTGAAGCCGCTGGAGCTGACCGGCTAGTCGTTTGACAGCGGTCACTGAGCACAGCCACTGAGCACAACCACCACCACCAAGCTGTTGAAGCCGCTGGAGCTGACCGGCTAGTCGTTTGACAGCGGTCAGTGAGCTCAGCCACTGAGCACAACCACCAAGCTGTTGAAGCTGCTGGAGCTGACCGGCTAGTCGTTTGACAGCGGTCACTGAGCACAGCCACTGAGCACAACTGCTAAGCACAGCCCCAGAGCACCGCCACTGAGCACTGCCACTGAGCACAGCTACTGCATAACCACTAAGCACAACCACCAAGCACAGCTACCAATCACAGCCACTGCACTGCCTACCCGTCGCACTGCCTACTGTCGCACTGCCTTCCGTCGATGACTGGGCCCAACAGCAATGGTGTCAAGCTTGAAGTGGAGGAATTGCAGAGGAGATATCTGCAGTGGTGGAGCAGAAGAACTTCACGACTGGCTAGTCGTTTGACAGCAGTCGTTTGAGGTTGTTGGCAGCGGAGGTGTGGATGATGGGCAGAGACAGGAGAGCTGCAGGAGGAGGTCGAAGACTGCAAAGCTAAAATCCTAGAAGCGTCGATTTGGGCGTCACTGGTGGAGTTGTTGTTGGCTTCCCTGGATTCGTACTTAATCGAATCGGTGGAGATAATTTCTTGCTTCGTCGTTCCCTGTGGCTGCCTCATCATTCCGTAACACTTCGGGACTTTTTTTTTTATCTCGTCCAGTTTAGATGGCGTCGTCTTGGTCGACGACATCTTCGGCTGCCTTTGGGTGTTCACCTCTGTTGTGCTACCTGAACCACCACCACAAACCAGAACAGAACCATCGGGCGACAATCTTGCCGCACATTCAGTTCTACCCAAACCTGCATCACCCATCACAGCTGCAGTTCAAGGCGAGCGGGTCGTGTTCCGTTCTCGTTGCGATGAGGTGCTGAAGCACTGTTGGACTTGGCAGCAATGGCAATGGTGCGCTGCAACTTCTCCTCCGTCGTGGGGAAGCTCTTCGACATCAACAGCGGCGAAGAGCGATTTGCAGCAGCCAGAGCTCTGCTCGCAGCTCTCGGATCTGAGGATGAGGACGAACTGGGTCGAGGAGGAAGACGATGTGCAGTTGGGGAAGAGCTCTGTGTGTGCCGAGGGTCCATGTGTTGCTGCCTCCTACCCTGTTGAGACAGCTCCAGAGTACTGACTGCTTAAGCGGCGGCAAGATTTGACCGAGACCCAGATCTGGAAGCATCTCGTGTGAGCTGCTACCATTTTTATTTCCTTTGATCCGAGGATGGTGTGGAGTCTGATCCCATGGTGGGAATGGCCAGTCCGGCTGTGGAGTCTCGAGAGCTGGGCCTGGGCCCGGGCTTCTGGACCTAGTGGCTGGGAAATGGGTGAAGGCTTCGGGCCTGCTTTGGGAAAGTTGGGTTTATTAGTAAAGCCCTTATTCTTCTTTTTTTTTTTTTTATTTTTTTTTTTATAAAGAAATTGTATTCTCTTTTTTTTTTAATACAATTGACCCTTTCTCTCTTTTTTTTTTAGTACACCTATATACACATCCATACATACATACATGCATATATGTATATATATATATATATTTTTTTTAGGAATTCCCCTTTGCGAAGAAGAAACGGAGAGTTTTGAAATCAAGCTTTGTGACCGGCTAGTCGTTTGACGGCGGTCACTGAAGTTCTTTGCCGACTTTGATCAAGGTGGTGACACTTGCCGTTCCTCTTGCTGACACAGAGAATTGGAGTCAAGTCTTGGTGACCGGCTAGTCGTTTGACGGCGGTCACTGAAGTTTTTCGCCGACTTTGATATTGCCGTCTGGATGAAGAAGAAACAGAGAGCTGGAGTCAAGCTTGGTGACCGGCTAGTCGTTTGACGGCGGTCACTTGAAGTTCTTCGCCGATTTTGATCAAGTGTGATGACTTGTTGTCCTTCTTGCCGCTGCTTGCCGAAGGGCGTCACTTGATCGTGCGCGGTTGTGCTTTGTTCACAACTGTCCTCGGCGATGACGTCTCCGTCCCTCTTACCGTTGCTTATCGCCACAAGGCTCATAGGTTGCTGTGGGGGAGGCATGCTTGATTTCGACGATTTTATTCTGCTTGTATTTGTAACAGAATTGACTCTTAATAGTCAAATGTTTTAATAACACCTTAATTTTTATTTTGATGTGACTGAACTCAAAGTTGAATGTTCGAGCTGCCTACGTACCCTTCCAAAAGAAGAGATCAAGTCAAAACGTAGTTCAAATACATATATTTTTTGGTGCCGTTTGCAGTTTCAGCTCGTGCAGGCAAGGAGCGTTGGTGTCGCCTTTTAGGCTCGTGCGAACGAGGAGCATTTTGGTGGTCATGTGCAGTTTAGGCTCGTGCAAGCAAGGAGCATTGGTGTCGCCTTTTAGGCTCGTGCGAACGAGGAGCATTTTGGTGCCGTGTGCAGTTTCAACTCATGCAGGCAAGGAGCATTGGTGTGTTGCCTTTTATGCTCGTGCAGACCAGGAGCGTTGGTTGTCGCCTTTTAGGCTCGTGCGAACGAGGAGCATTTTTTGGTTGATTTGTCAAGTGGTGTAGGAAAGGCGATCTTCGCAATCTTCATAGCAAGGAGCCTTGACCGAGTGATTGAAGAAGTCTTCGGGGAAGAGGTCGCCCATTGTGACGAGGATGGACAATCTTTGTGTCGAAGTTTCATTATCTCCAACGCTTTCACTTTTCTCTGGAGGTTGACCAGAGCTGCTTTGCCCCCTTTCCAATTGGCGATCTTGCGGATGAGATGTATGTTTCTTGTCCAATTTCTTTGAACCGATCTTGGAGAGGCGTTCCTCACAATCTTCATAGCAAGGAGCCTTGACCGAGTATTTGAATAAGTTTTCGAGGAAGAACAGATGGCGCATGTATGATCTTTGTGTCGAAATTTCTTTATCTTCAACACTTTCACATTGCTTTGGAGGTTGGAGAAAGCTGCTTTGCCCCCTTTCCGATTGGTGCACTTGTGGAGAAGACGTATGCTTCTCGTGCAGTTTCTTCGGAGTGACATGAGTCCATCCTTCAACTTCACTTGACTTGGCTGACATGGTTTTCAAGCATGCCCCCAACGGTTGAGGTGAAGACTTTGAGTTGAAAGAGCCAAAAGTGACATCTTCTTTGTCTTCTTGGATGATGATGGGGAAGACGTCTTTGACCTCCTCTTCAGTGCCGTCCTTTTGGGCTTGTTGGCGTGAAGATTGGCCAGTGTGGACGATGGTGTGCTTTCTTACTTTCAGTGGCCCATTTGTGTCCACCTCCAAGATTACTTGGCGCTTCATCCTTGAAGGAATCAAGCTTCGAACATTGCATTTTTCTGCTAGCCCGTCGAACTTTTCTTCCTCTGGCGTTGTCTTCCTCTTCCTAGAAGTTTTCTTGGTTTCTTCAAGTCTGTCCAAAGCCGACCGTCGCGGAGGAGAGCTAGCTGTGCCGCTTTGTTTCTTAGGTTTTGATAACCTTTCGAAGACAGAGCTTTGAGGTGTTGGCGTGCTAAGCCGCTTGAAGACGGAAGTTCGGTCTTGACTACCAATGCGATCAAGTGTCGAATTTCTGGGCCTTGAATGATTCATCCTTTTGAAGACTGACCTTCGAGGGGCGGGTTTAGGCTCCTCTCGATTTTGTTTGATGCTATAGTGTGTTGGCAGACCTTCTTCGGGCATAAGGGTTTCTCCTTCCTTAGTGGCGATAGCTTTGCCTTTTGAGGGCCCTTCTACCTTTACTTCGACCATGTGACAGGAGGTGGTAGTGCACTGTCGGAAGAAGTCATTCGGGAAGTACTCGTGCAAGGAGACGGGAATTCGCGGCTCTTGCTCCATGAGTTCCCCACCGTATATTGGTTTAGCAGCTTTTGAGCTTCCTTTGGGCTTTCTTTTGTTGCGGCGGTGGTGTTTTCTCCATTGCTCCGCCTTTGATTTTACGGCTTGTGGTCTTGGCTTCCTTATCCTTTTGCAGGTCACCGATGTCCACCCTTCTTCCTCGTTGGTAGGTGCGTCTTGGTCGCTTGCCCCCGGCGGTGGTTGCGCAGAAGGTGTCGTGTGACTTGAGCTTTGGCGAGAACGATCACGAGTCCTTTGGAGGGGAACGGGATCGAAGGATCCAAACACGATCGTAGTGGTATGCGTTGCGGCCGTGTCTTCTAGATCGAGTTCGATCCGCCCTTGTTGTGCCAACCTCATGATGAGCTCTTTGAGGATGAAGCATTTTCCGACGGGATGACCTACGATTCGATGATACTTGCAGTACTTCGGGTCGTTCACGCGGTGCATCTCCTCAGGGCGCTTGCATTCTGGCAGCTCAATCACCTCCTTTTCTAGCAAGTCGTCTAACATTGCTGCCATATCCGAGTCAGGAAAAGGGTATGTTTTTTGCTCCAGTTCCCTCAAGGTGTTTCTGTACCTATCTTGGGTGGGGAAAGGCTCGTCTCTTTTTATCTCCTTCATTTTAATTTTGCAAGAGATCTTGACGGGTGTAGAGGAGGCTTTGACGGGTGTAGATGAGGCTTTGACGGGCGCAGTGTTAATAGTGAAAGCTTCCTTGGCAGGCTTCTTCCCGTAATTGTCCACCTTCGGGACAAACGCCTTGTCTTTCTTGAAGTCGGAGATCGGCTCTTTCTTTCCATGGTGGGCTATGCTTAGCTCCATGTCGTGGGCGCGGGTGGCCAGCTCTTCAAAAGAACGTGGTTTGATGCCTTGGAGGATGTAGTGCAAACTCCAATGCATGCCCTGGACGCACATCTCGATCGCCGAAATCTCCGAGAGCCTGTCTTTGCAGTCGAGGCTAAGGTTGCGCCATCGGTTGATGTAGTCCATCACCGGCTCGTCCTTCCACTGCTTTGTGCTCGTTAGCTCTAGCATGCTCACGGTGCGACGGGTGCTGTAGAAACGGTTGAGGAATTCCTTCTCCAATTGCTCCCAGCTGTTGATGGATTCGGGCTCCAGGTCTGTGTACCACTCGAATGCATTCCCTTTCAGTGAGCGCACAAACTGCTTGGCGAGGTAGTCACCTTCCGTTCCTGCGTTGTTGCAAGTTTCCACGAAATGGGCGACGTGTTGCTTCGGGTTGCCTTTGCCATCGAACTGCATGAACTTTGGCGGTTGGTAGCCCCTTGGCATCCTCAAGGCGTCGATCGTCTTGGAGTAAGGCTTTGAGTATAACATGGAGGTATAAGAGCTCCCTTCGTACTGCGCCTTGATGGTGTTGGCGATCATCTCTTGCAGTTGCTGGATAGAAAGAGATCCCAAAAGTGCCGCCGGTTGGTCTGGCTCCTGCTTCTCTTCAGGCTTCTCTACCGGAGGCTCCTCTTCTTCGTCGGCCTCTTTCTTTATGCCAGAGCCGTCTCCTTCCTCGTGTTTTGCTCCCAATCTGTTGGTGAGTGCGGTGATCTGCAAGTCTTTCTCTTCCACGGTACGTGTGAGCTTTGCGATCGTTTCGTTCATCTGGGCCAACTGCTCTTCAACTGAAATCACGCCGATGGTCATGACTTGTGCAACCAACATACGTGGCTTTCCTTCAGCAGCATGCTTAGGTGCCCTTAGCGAGGTTAGGTTGATGACAGGCTCACGTTTGTGATGTTCACCTTGCTCCCTTGACGGCACAAACTTTGTAGCGGCATGTTGAGGAGTGATTGTGGCGCCAATGGATGCTCCGTTCGTGGCGGAAGTGCTCAAATTCCTTCCTTCGGCGGTTGCGAGAACGGTGACTTGCAAGTTTTGCTCTTCTGCTTTCTTTGTGAGCCTTGCAACTGTTTCCCTCATTTGAGCCAGCTTTTGTTCAATGGAGGAAGCTTCGATGGTTGTAAGAACGGCTTGGCCTTCCTTTGATGCCATTGCTTTTGGAGTGTGATTTGATTTTCTTGAATGGAGAAAGAGATGAGAGGTAGAGATTGTCCCACTGGGCGTGCCAAATTTGTAAACACGAATTTTTCCTGAAACGAAACGCGACAAGAACCAACGTGTACAAAGTAATATTTGTATTTGATGATTTGTTTTTGGGTTACAATCTCTTTTACAATTTGCCTCTGATTCTATCTCCGTAAGAACTTGATTTGGTGGTTTGATTGTTGATCCGAAGGGCCGTCGGGGGCTTGATCTTTGATGAACAATTCTTCAAGGGCCTTTGGAGGGCTTGATCTTGATGAACGGGGATATGTGGATTTGTTGATGGGCTGCTGATCCAAAGGGCCGTCGGGGCTTGATCTTTAGGATGAACAATTCTTCAAGGGCCTTTGGAGGGCTTGATCTTGATGAACGGGGATATGTGGATTTGTTGATGGGCTGCTGATCCAAAGGGCCGTCGGGGCTTGATCTTTAGGATGAACAGTGGATGATTTCCTCAAGGGCCGTCGGGGCTTGATCTTGAAGGTTGAGGATGAATGGATCTTCGAAGGGCTTTTGGGCTTTTGGGCTTGATCTTCGAGGAATTATGAACGATGAACTGTTCTTCAAGGGCTTTTTGAGGCTTGATCTTGAAGGTGGATGAACGATGAACGATGAACGATGAACTGTTCTTCAAGGGCTTTTGAGGCTTGATCTTGAAGGTGGATGAGCGGATCTTCAAAGGCTTTGGGGCTTTGTGCTTTGAGGTGGATGAACGGATCTTCAAGGGCTTTTGAGGCTTGATCTTGAAGGTGGATGTGCGGATCTTCGAAGGGCTTTTGAGGCTTGATCTTCGAGGATGGATGAACGCTTGCTTCAAGGGCTTTGGGGCTTGTGCTTTGATGAAGAACGTACAGAACTTCGAGGAGCCTTGGGGCTTGATCTTTGATGAAGAACGGACAGAACTTCGAGGAGCCTTGGGGCTTGATCTTTGATGAAGAACGGACAGAACTTCGAGGAGCCTTGGGGCTTTGAACTTTGATGAAGAGCGGACAGAACTTCGAGGGAGCCTTGGGGCTTGATCTTTGATGAAGAACGGACAGAACTTCGAGGAGCCTTGGGGCTTTGCTTGAGAGCGTTTGGAGTTTCAGAGCTTCAACGCTTTTGTGTAATGTGAATTGGTCCATTGAAATGAATGAAATGGCTTCCTATTTATAGAATTCCAAAACTTGATTTTTGGGTTTTAATAATCAGATGAAATAAGTCACTTCTGCCAGGCGTTGACATGTGTCCTGTTTGATGACTTTTCTGAATTATTTTGATTTTTCGTTGATTCACATGCTATGTATAAAATTTATGTGATACATGAGCGTTGAAATTTTAATTTTTGGTCAACATTTATTTCACGAAATTTCGATGTCTACAGTTCTTCTCCCCAAATTTGTTCCTTTAATGGAGGTATATTATATCATATTTATATTTCTATATTCCGCCATGTAGGTTCCTAGCATTTTTCTTCCAATACAATAGGTAGTTTATTTTTGTTTTGCAGGTAGATTATATTTGCTTTGTATGTATAAAGCATCTTTCTTCCTATACAATAGGTAGTTACTAGATTATATCGGTTTTGTTTTCTTCATAAATAGTAGGGAGTTACTAGATAATATTTTAGTTTGAGTATTTAAATATTCAAAATTTAAAAACTGAATAAATGATAAAAAAAAATTTAAAGAAATTAAATATTTTTATCTGAAGGGGCAAAATTGATATCAAAATATGTAATTGGATAACTGGACCCAGTCCTAAAAACTACTAATGTTTTTGGACCTAGATCCGAAAGCCCCTTTCAAAAATTATATTTTAAAAAAATTAAATATTATATTTTCATTGGGAAAACATAATTATAGGAGATTTTAGTTTTAAAATATAAAAATAACGAGTGTTTTTTTTTATCCACAACTGAAGATAAGAGATAATTTTATAAATATGACCGTTTTACGTTGCAATGGGTCTATGATATATACCATTCCATTTTTATGTCAAGAGATAAGAAATAAATATCCAAATTGTCAAAACTAAAATTGTTAGAAGTTGGACGTGGGTGAACGCTTACTAATATCTAGTGAGAAGAATCACCTTTGACAGATAAAAAAGAAGCATGGTTTAAATATCGACATAAATTTATACATTTTTACACTTAAGTCGCTTTAATATTTTTTGAATTAATCATTAGTTTGAAAAATATTAAAAATAAAAATGATTTGATATCATACCTCAAAGAAAAAACCCTAAAAACACATTAGGTTTTTGGACGGGACCGGTTTGATTCAAATGAAGTTTGAAAAAACCCTAAAAACATGTCAAAATCATCTCTCTTTTTCTCAACGGTCATAATCCCTCTCCTCCTCCACGTTTAAAAAAACAACGCTCTCCTCCCTCTCTCTCCAACGTTTTCGAATTCAAACTCTCTGTATAGCTCTCTCTCTCTGTCTAGATTGCTCGCGATCTTAGAACAATGAGGACGAAGAACAAAAACACCGACAGCGCCGGCGAGTCTCGGTTTTTAGGAACCATTTCGGCTTCTTCGCTCCGACACCTCCTTCCCAGATCCACTTCCACCAAGAACAGCAAATCCATCTTCAACCTTCGAAACCCTAACTCCGAAAATACTCCTCCCCTCAGTCCTAACATCCAGACCAATCACCACGCTGGCGACGATTCCTCCGCTTCGCCAATCAAGCCTGTACTCTCCGATCTGTCCAAATCTCAGATCACAGAATCGGATGGCCAGGAACAAGCGTCGGCTGCTCTTAACTCGCCAACGGTGAAGGTATTTATGAACTCTTGTTTACCTTTATTGTCTAAATTCGGAATCTGAGAATTAAGAACCTTAGCAATTTGAAAATTGAACATTAGAAGCTTAATTTTCAGAGTGTGATTGATCTATCCAACGGTCAGGGTGAACTCCTGCCACCTCTGGACCCATCAGTGAAGGTAATTGAAATTTGGGTTTTCATTCATTTACTTATTTTTTGTATCATTACTTTTTGTTTTTCTTATTTTCTTTGGGTTTTTGAATAGGTTGTGGTGAGAATTAGACCTACTAAAGATGGTGCAAATTGGGGAGATCGGACAGTTAAGAAGGTTTCTTCGCGCAGTTTGTCCGTTGGGGACCGTACATTTTCATTTGATTCGGTTTTTTATTCAAAATCCGGACAGGTATGATTCTTTGATTAGTATGGAATTACATTTTTAAACTCTGAGTAGGTGAAACCTGAACAATATGAAGAGTGAGGAATTGGATTTTTGTTACTCTTCTTAGCTTCGAAAACAAAAGTTAAGTGGATTTTGATTCATGGTTACTTTTTGGTTCGTGCCAGGAAGATGTTTTTCAGATGGTTGGTGTGCCTGTGGTTAAAAATGCGTTAGCCGGTTACAATACTTCCATCTTGTCATATGGACAGGTACAAATTCATATCCGTAGATGAACGCCATTTCAAGTAGGACAATTTTTTATTTGTTGTCTGAATACCTTTTATTGAATTCTCTTTAGAGCGGAAGTGGCAAGACATACACGCTATGGGGTCCGCCAAGTGCTATGGTTGAGGATGCCTCTCCTGGAAGTTGCCAAGGCATTGTTCCACGCATCTTCCAAATGTTGTTTTCTGAGATTCAGAAGGTATGTTTTTTGGTTTCTTGTTTAGTTCTATAGCCGGAAGGTTGCGAAAGCACTAAGCAGGCGTGCATTGACATGTATTCATGAATGTTTGTATGGGATTTGTACATGTAGGAGCAAGAGAACTCTGAAGGGAAACAGTTGAATTACCAGTTCCGTTGTTCTTTTCTCGAGGTATACTTGTTTGTACGTTTCTAAATTCTTTCTGTAATATATAGCCTAGGATCCTTATTTAGTAGTGTGGTTTGTAAATTTTTCTCTACGACAGATATATAACGAACAAATTGGAGATTTACTTGACCCAACACTGCGGAACCTTGAGGTGGAGGTTTTCTTTAATCTTCTTTCACCGATGCTTGTTTCTCAATTTTTTTGGTTCATTAGTAAATGCTTAAGATACTAATGGGTATTACTTTAATCTGTTTTAGATTAAGGATGACCCCAAAAATGGATTTTATGTTGAGAATCTGACTGAGGAGTATGTGACTAGCTATGAGGATGTGACACAAATTTTGATTAAGGTGAGCTATATACGTACAAGTTTCTATTTACCATCGAGGTCCAAATGTCTGTTTTTCTTGTTTTCTGCTTCACATATTCATAAAGTTTTCTGCATCTGGAGCAGGGGCTTTCAAGTAGAAAAGTTGGAGCAACTAGCATGAACTCCAAGAGCTCAAGGTCCCATATTGTTTGTACATTCATCATCGAATCATGGTGTAAGGTAAATAATGCACATTGAAATTTTAGATCTACTAATGGGATATTATTTTTCTAGAATAGGTGGTGGTTTAATTATTACTTTCGTGTCTATCACTTGAGCATAGTGCTTAATTACTACTTGACCCTACAGGAGACCTCATCCAAGTGCTTTGGTAGCTCAAAAACAAGCAGGATGAGTTTTGTTGATCTTGCTGGCCTGGATAGAAATAAAGGTGATGATGATACAGGTAGAAAATGTGCGAGGGAAGACAAATATGTAAAGAAGTCGTTGTCAAGGCTCGGGTATGATTCCGCAACCTTCTTACCGGATTCCTTAACTTTCAAATTTCATAATTTTTCCATCAGGCACCTTTTTGTAGACAACTTCTTGTTACAATATGACGAATACATCCCCGATGACAACATAAGAAAAATAGTTTGCTCACTATTACTTTCTTCTGCATTAAATTATTATTCGTACACAAGGATCTCTTTTATGGAAAGATAACAAAGCTTTTGAGTATTTCTAGACGTTGACGATCATTTGTCTATGGCCAGTACTGTAACTTTTCAAGGATTAATGTTGTTATTTTGGTGCAGGCTTTTGGTAAATACTCTTGCAAAAGCGCCTCAGTCTGGAAAATCTGAAGATGTTCCATATAAGTCTTCCTGCTTAACAAATTTACTGCGAGAATCAATTGGTGGCAACTCAAAACTAACTGTCATATGTGCAATTTCCCCAGATAACAAGTATTTGACTGCACTCTGCTAATTGCTTTTTTTCTATGAAGTTTGATTTATTATTAGTATGCTTGGATGCTTGGATACTTGCATAGCATACATACATTTACTGATGAAACATGTCAATGTATTTATTGTAAGTCCTCGGAAAATTGATTGTGCTTGTCAAATGCAGAAATAATGGTGAGATACTGCAAACACTAAGGTTTGGAGAACGAGTGAAATCTGTTAGGAATGAACCAGTAATAAATGAAATAACAGAGGATGATGTTAATGATCTGAGTGATCAAATTCGCCAGTTAAAGGTACTAAGTTCTTTGTAGTTCTATCTGGAATTCTGTCATAAAGGCTGAAGGTGATAGAAATTTGAGATTTATGCAATGTGTGTTTTGCAGGAAGAACTTATAAGAGCAAAGTCTAGTGGATCGCTTGTGATTAAGAATGGATATTTCCAAGGGAGAAATGTACGTGAAAGCTTGAATCAATTGCGGGTGAGCCTGAATCGATCTTTGATTTTACCCAGCATAGATAATGATTCTGATGAAGAGGTAAATATGGATGAACATGATGTAAGGGAACTACGTGAGCAGCTAGATGAGCTGCATAATTCTTATGAGGAGGATATTAGGGACAATTCTGTCAGTAAAGATTCTGATCAGTTGGGTGGAAGTTGTGATACGGACTCGATAAGTGAAGCTGAGTTTCATAGTTCAGACGAAAAGGAAATCGAGGTATTTGAAGAAATTGATCTGAAATTTTCTCAGAATAAGCTTCCTCCTAAGGACAACTTCGAATTGACAGAAAACGTTTCTCCTACCACCACCAGTCTAGAAAACAGAAGTGGTGTTTCAATCAGTTTATGCTGTCGGTCCCCAGTCCTCCAAGACCCAACATTGTCTGAGTCTCCAAAAATTGGAAATGCACAAAGAAAGAGTGTCACTTTTGCACCAAGTTGTTCAGTTAGTCAGAACAATGTACTAGACAATTCCAAGTTCAAGTCAGATGTATTGACACACTCACTTAACCGAAGTGAAAACATCCAATCCTCTTTGCGCTCAAGCAAGATATTTCCAGGCCCCACAGAGTCATTGGCTGCCAGCCTCCAGAGGGGCTTGCAGATAATTGACTCCCACCAGCAGAACTCCAAATCAAGCAAATCTGCAGTCTCGTTCTCCTTTGAGCATTTGGCATTGAAACCTGTTAAAGCTAATTCTTCGTCACAAACATTACCAGAAACAAGGCCATCCATAGATGGGCCATCTTCTTCGTTCCTTTGTGCATCATGTAAAAAAAGAGTGTATAAAGATGATGCCAATGATGAAGCAGGAAATCCTAACCAAATGACTGAGGTACGTTAAGGTTACCATTTTCTGTAAAACTCAGGAATGAATTCTGATTTGGGAATATGCCTTATCAATTTCCTTTTTTTTTCGTCTATTCAGGATGGATTGGAAGAAGCTAAAAAGGAGGAGCTTGAGAATCGTTGCAAGGAGCAAGCAGCTAAAATTGAGCAGTTAAATCAACTGGTAACATTTTCTCTAACGGTTTTGACCTCAATGAACTATTTCTTCTCCATATATGTGTTTTACATTTCAGAGACTTTTATTCTGTTTTTAGGTAGAGCAATTCAAAAGTTGTGCAGAAAATGGTAAAGAAATGATACCATATGAGGAGTTCAAAGACGGAAAGAAGGTAGCTCAGAGTGCTTTATGCCTTTTCCTGTTCTGATATTAACTTCCTTAATTTTGGATGTTTAAAGTTCTCTTACATGTTAGTGGTGATTTTGTAGCTTGTGAGGGGCAGTTCTGTTGATATTCACCAACCAGAGATTTTAAAGGAGAAATGTGAAATACAGGAAGTTCAGACTCAGTTCGATCTTGGGTATGGGAATGCAGATTTTGATATGGATGAGAAGGAAGTACTACTTAAAGAAGTTCAGATGTTAAGGGCCAAATTGCAGTCACGCACTGATGCATTACCCAATAAGTCCACTGAGAGTCTGAGATCCTCTTTATTGTCACGATCCATGCAACTGCGAAAAAGTGGTGCATTTCGAGATAACAGCAATGAAGAACTAGAGAAGGAAAGACAGAGATGGACAGAAATGGAGAGTGATTGGATTTCCTTAACTGATGACTTGCGGATAGATCTTGAATCCATCCGTCGGCGAGCAGAGAAAGCGGAGATGGAATTGAAATTAGAGAAGCAAAGCACCGAAGAGTTGGATGACGCGCTTCATAGATCTGTCCTTGGGCATGCTCGCATGGTTGAACACTATGCTGAACTACAAGATAAATACAATGACTTGGTTGCAAAGCACCGTGCAATCATGGCAGGAATAGCAGAAGTGAAGAGGGCAGCAGCAAAGGCAGGAGCAAAAGGTCGTGGATCTCGGTTTTCCAAATCCCTGGCAACAGAGCTCTCAGTATTGAGAGTGGAAAGGGAGAGGGAGAGGGAACTTTTGAAGAAGGAGAACAAGAGTCTCAAGATTCAACTGAGAGATACTGCAGAAGCTGTTCATGCTGCCGGAGAACTCCTTGTCAGGCTTAGGGAAGCTGAACATTCAGCATCAATTGCAGAGGTAACTCATATTTCACCCTTAAACATAAGGGTGTGCTATCCACACACCCTTTTTACTTCACACGCACACCCCTAAACATATATCTTGGTGCTCTGGATATAGCTTACTTTGGAAAAGCCTAGCGATCGGCATTTTTGCGATCAAGTAGTTACCATTCTGTTTGAGTATTTTACAGTTAAAGTACTTTACAAAGAGCCTCAAGATAACTTGAAATCTTTTCCATGGGTCGTGATTCAAAATTATTCAGGCATAGAGACCACTCAAGTTAATGGTTGTTCCAAGTTTTTTGGATAGAAAGGCTTGAAGTTTGTTTGTGTCTCTCATTAATTGTTTTTGTCATCCGTTTTCCCATAAACACAGGAGAATTTTACAAATGTGCATCAAGAAAACGAAAAGTTGAAGAAGCAAATGGAGAAGCTTAAAAGAAAACACAAGATGGAGCTGATCACCATGAAGCAATACATGGCAGAGAGTAAACTGCCAGAGTCTGCTTTGCAACCACTAAACCGGGAGGACTCTGACATTCCGCAGAACACAATCATAGATGATGATCAAGCATGGAGAGCAGAATTCGGAGCCATATATCAAGAACATTACTGACTGGTCAAAATTTGAAACCAAAATGCAAATTGGAAACTACCGATTTATCTGGATGAGACCCAACTTGGGTTCATGCAATAGACAACAGTATTATGAATTTGTTCCTTTTATTTTCTTTTACTGTGTGCGTCAACATAAACTTTAAAATACAACAGTGTTATGAATTCATTCTTTTAATTTCAATCCATATGATTAAGTGTTTGTTTAGAAGCTATGTCTCGTAAATTTATTTTTCGGGATAATAATTAGACTCTATAATCTATTGCCAAGGATTCACATACACTGTATTAAATGCAAAATATCTTAATCTATTGTGTTTTCATGTCTCAAGTAATTTATTGCTTTATATTTGCTAAAACAATCGTCCAAATTTCTTGCTTGATAAGCTTACAAGTAAATTGTACGCTTTTTCATTATGGCTCGCAGAAAATGACAGAAAATAAGGAATTTCTGACAAATCTTAGATGCTTGTTAGCTGCATGTTAAGATGCAAAAATCTGAAAGTTAAGAAGCTTGCAAACAAATTGTGTGGTTTTTCAAGATGACTTGCAGAATTGAATAGAAAATGACATTGTATATTAATCATTTGCGATATTGTATATTGTACTTTCCAGTGGCAATGGATATAGGTAATTAATTTCTTCCAATATCTTACCGTCCATTCCTATATGCAAAGTAAAATTTTTTGTTTTTATCTCTTCTAATACTTTCTACAATATTGAAAATAAGAAGTGATCATGTGTTAGATATATCTGCTGGTCTCACATGAAAAATATGAAATAGCATCGATCATGTTAATTTCATTTGGAACCCAAAATATGTTATATAACATCCAAATTGAATATTCAACACTTTATTTTATTTTTTTTCAGAAAAATAAAAAACCTAACCAAAGGAAAAACCAATTTTCCCAAACACCCACTATCAGCAGTACCAAAATTTGTAGGGTTGTAAATTCGACATATGGTGTTACTAATCCATATGATATAATTACGAGCGATGATGAGTTTATATTTTAGGCTCTTAGATGGTGATCAGGCGTGAAGAGCAAAACTCGGAGATCAATAGCATTTCTGAATGGTCGAAAGTTGAAATCGACTAGGAAGTGTATAAGACATTTTGGATAGTCACAGTCCTGCACTAGTCCCTGCTATGGCTGGCTGAAGACACAGGCATTCTTACTCGTCCTATTGATGCCTAACTTCGGCAGAAACCGAACAACAAAGACATTGTATGGTAGTCGTTTCGAGTCTTGACTGCGTGTCTAAGTTACAACATTTCTTATTGATAAACGATCTTGAACGTATATATTCATCTATGTTTTTCTTTTTCCTGGAACGTAGAAGTAGAGTGAATTGTTGAAGTGAATTGTTGTCGATTCAATACCTGTTCGACTTGCCCATCAACATTTGCTATCCAAAACATATTTCCATCAACGTCACTCGCTCTCTAGAACGTTTCAATTAATGTGTTCATGTGTATGACAGAAAGTTGCTTCTCTGTGGATTCTATGGCGGCGCCATCATTCGTATCCATCAGCACAATCCTGTTCTTGAATTCGATGCTACGAATGCTCACCCATGCTGGCTTTCCCCACCCGAAACTGGCTTTGTAGAAGGGAAGCCAGCGCCAACTGGTACAAGCATAGGTTTCTACATCATGTCTTCCCAGGTTGCCGGACTCTTTGATGGTTTGCGCGCATTACCACATCACCATTAGGGTAATCTTCTTTATATACTTCAATGCCTTTTCGGAGTTTCACAACCAAATTTTCACGTCTAATTCACTCTCTAAGTACATCGCCCTGAAGCACCACACGAGATGCCCCAATATGCTCACCGGCGCCAAAACCTGAGCTGACAATCCTTTCCTCAAGTTCACCGCTCGAACAAAACTGCTTGAACAAAGCGTGCGCTTGTCAAACCCCAAATTGATCTCGATGTTTCCATTGCACATCTCCAAATGAGCGCTGCCACTGCTTCAACACGCGTTGGATTTGGTACTGCTGCGCTGGCGGCTTTGGCCTTGAGAGCAGAAATGTTTAAGGCATCAAGTACGGGTTTCTGTGTGAGACACTTGTCTTTAGGAAGGTAGGTTTTGGTGAGTTGAAGAAATCTTGTGGGAAAGCACGGCATGATCGCTATTACTGGCTGAGGTGAGGGCAAGTTCAGCCCAGTGCTTTATTAGTGTGCTGAGTGTTGAAGCATCGGCGACCTTATGTAAAATGCTGGCTCCGACCGCCAATCCACCACATTCAAACAAGTTGGCCCGAACAAGTAGAACATTCAGGTTTGTCCAAAATGTATGATATGGAACGGTTAACTTGGTCCTCAAGAAATGCAGCTCCATGATCATTGCAGCTGATCGAAACATTGTAGTCGACTTTTCCCTCAAGGGGAAATAAGCGAGTGAGGGCTTCCGCTAATGATTTCTTTACAAGCTTGAGTTTTTCAGCAAACAGAGAATGCATGGAGATCGATATTGACTTCACCGCTACGACGACGATAGAAGAGAACTAGTGGGATATGAATATCAGGTTGAAACTGAACAAAAACGGAGAGGGCCAAATTTCTGAGGTGGTGGGGAGTTGGAGAGGATGGTTAATTGTTTCCTTTGAGAATGACTTGTTCCACAAAAAACATGAGGTGGTGAGCAAAAATATTTCCACGATAATAAAACAATGAGTACCTCATAGGAGACGTCGACATATTTACAGAATGTTTAAAGGATTTAACAGTAGTAGGTAAAAAAATGAGATACAAAAACACAATTTTGGTGGCAAAATGGATGGATCTACGTTTTATTCCCTAGATCGTAGAAGTAGAGTGAATTGTTGATGCAAATTACTGTCGAATTGATGCAGCGGTAGTATATGGTATTTTCTGTAAGCGTGTTCCACTTGCCCATCAGCATTTGCAATCAAAACATCTTTCCATCAACACACAAATCTTTGTTGACCTCTAAAGGTCATGTCTCCGATCGTATCGCAATTGCAAAGACAGCAGAGAAAGATGTGATCACGCATCCCACATGCCCGGAGTTGAATTCTGACCACGGATAAGCTAGATAAGTGATCACGTCTTTCTCAGTCCCGACACATAAATCAAAACCAGCAAACCCTGACCCGAAAGAAAAAGTGAACAATTGTGCATATCAAAATTCACTAGCATGCCCAGGAAAATATGCTTCAAAATAGGTTTAAAAGAGTAATAGACTGGTTTACCAAATGCTGCTACCATTTTTGTAATAAACAAGAGCGCTGTTTCAAGAGGAATGATCCTGTTCTACCATTTATCTAAGTCATAAGTTGACACCAGATTCACCTAACTTGATATTGAGGTAAACAAAACAACAAACTCACGTTGGTGAAGTAGGAATATCATCATACCGGAGAACATTTCTCCCTTCCCCATCTAATGAAAATAGCCAAGAACCTGACCCCCAACATTACGCTTAACAGCCTCTTCGTGATCCAACACACCTTCAGGAGTAGTAATCACAACATAACCCCACTGCATGAAGAGAGCAAAACCCATTAACAGAAAAATCCACACATCCCAGCAGGCACCTTTAAATAATAACGGACAACAAAAGAACTTTCAACACATCTTTCGACACCAAGAAGTTAACCAACCTGTCGTGTCGGAAGCTTTTGCATTTTGTACTCTTCCATATCTCTTGCCTTCACATCCTGCCTGTAAGTAAGAGCTTTACAATCATTAACCCTGCCTTGTAGTTGTACTGTTATCCTCCCCACTCTATGCGGATAAAAAACTTGAAAATCCTTGATATAACCTAAAGAAAGCATACCACAGTCAGGAAAATTACTACATGCAACAAATTGATAACTAACATTTGGAGCTTATATGTACTTTTTGATACACCCCCTCCTACTCCCCTTCCAAAGAAACAAACAAGAAGTGTGATGCATATGGTACATGCAAAAATGCTCCACTGTCTTTCTTCTGTATTTTCAATACAACTATACAACAAAGCCCCCTTCTATAAATACAGTGGAAACTAAATTCCCCATTTGGTTTCGAAGACAAGCATATTTAAATAACTGTTGAAAGACATCCTAACATTAATTTATATCAGAAAGTAAACTTTTTCGGTAAGCCAATTACGAACTTCTTCATTTAAGTAGAGAAAGAATATCATATATAAATATTATTTTTCAAAAAAGTAATACCATGTCTCCAATTAAAACTACATATGTAACCAAAGCATCCCATAATTAATTACAAGTTGCCTATAATGCTAGTCCTCTAATAGCGAGTTTTAAAACCATCACCAATTTATTCGAAGCTATATATCCTCGAACAGTCTTATTATTTATTTATCTTATTCAAGCATGCCTGATTATGGCATGCATCAGAATGAAGGCAGTGTTATGAAATTCATAAATTGACATTAAATCCATGAGACCAACAAAACAAATAAGTGACAGCATTTGACATCGTAGGTAAGCTCGGATGAAAGACAATAAAGCCCTAAAACTGGTCAGCCTGTTCCAGATACCATTTTCTTGTTTATGTGAAATAATAAAAATAAAAATTAACTAAACCTATGTTGATTAAAGCCAAATTCCTAGAGCCCACCCCAACTAACTGAACCCAGTTCTATAGATCCTTATTCACTACAAGTTTACCGTCTTCAAAACCCTCTCAACAAATTAACTTTACAAAAATCCATATCCGAAAGTACATAGTAAATAGTTAGTCTCAATTCTCAAAATATATACAAAAAAGGGGAGACTATAGTGTTTTACCTCGATCTTTCATGATTTTGAGGAATGATGACATTACTGTGGATATGGGTTTCAACTCCACAGTATCTTTCCCCCTTCTCTCCGCATTCACTATCGATCTCAATGCATTATTCAATATCATTCTCCCCATCCTTACCTGTGCAAAATCCAACCCTCAAATGTCACACACCTAAATGAAGGCTCTGTCAGAAACAAAATGGTATAGTGGTGATGTTTTTAAAATCTCTTATAGCTGTGTAGTTGGAGTGATTAGCTGTGAAGTAAGACATATGAAGATTTGAAATCTTGAAAAGTATATCTAGAGAACTAGAGAACTAGGTCACATTTCTGCACATACTACATAAGGGAATCCATGGAGGGTAATGGCCTTTCACCTGTATATTTGTTTGAGTACAGGGTCAGGAAAGAATTCTCATAACTTGGAGAAATAAAACCAACAACTCAAATTTAATACAAGCATACTAAAGCTTCCCAATTTTCTTATAATCGCTTTAACTATTATTTCAATGGTTAAAAAAGTTCTTTGGTCTAATTTACAGATTGTCCAAATAAAGAACAATGCCAAAATTGAAGGTATCCTATCCTGTCTTTTGAAATAAAATAGTAGTAAAAAACAATATACTGCAGCATCTTCTTCTCCGCTTTAACATGTACTTGAGTAATAACCAGAAGAAATAACATTATGCCATATCAGCTTAAAGGTATGTTTGGGCGAAGGACTTCCAAATTCCAAGGTATTTAGGGATGGTGATGAAGAGATGGATCACAAAAAAAATGATAGGGAGGAATTAGAAATGCACCACATGAGCATTACAAAAGGCATGATGGAGAGATTTGCAAATGACTACTTGGGAGGAGTCATTTACAAGTCCCATAGCTTTGTAATGATCATGAGGTGCATTTTCTAATTCCTCCCTATCATTTTTTTTGTGATCCATCTCTTCATCACCATCCCTAAATCCCTTCGAATTTGAACGTTCCTCACCCAAACATACCAAAAGAATTGATAGGGTATTATGTGCAGCTTAATTACAATGCAAAATGGCAGTCATGTTTTCTCTAAAATTTTAGGGGCAGGTATCACCACAACAAACACACACTTAATCAAACAATGACGCATTCACGCTACATAATCAAAACGTGCATTATTTTAGTATGCTGATTCCAGAAAAGTAAGCATTCATGAATTCAAAGAGGTGTCAAAGATCAAATCAAGCTCTATACAGGCTGTTAAAAACCCAAAACTGGCATTCAGTCTACAACGTAAAATAAAACGTCTTCAGCTGGTATACACTAAACCCTAAACCCCTAAACCCTAATTAGTTGACAACCAATCCCTAAACCCTAAACCTAAAACATTAACCCTAAATCAAAATCACATTTCTGGTTAGCTCCATTCGTCAAACCAAATAATTGACAATGAAATTTCGGTATTTAAGAGCAAAAGCAATCCGGGCAATTACAAGAAATGAGGAATGAGACTGTAAAAAGGAAAAAAAAACCCAGATATGAATTAAAGATATGAAATTACCTTTTCGGAGTGATTGGATTGTCGGAGTCTCAGAGTGTCAGTGTGAAAGGAGGCCTTAAGGGGAAAATATGAACTGAATTTCGGGGACGAGAAATGGCAGCGGAGGACCGTTAGGCTTGGTTCACACATGGTTCACACGTCACTGCTGGGCTTCCATTGGGCCTAAGAGGGTGAATTTCAAATTCACATAATCAACGCTAAAGTTACTAGCGATTTATTTGATCGGAGCGCTCAAGTTGTAATTGGTTAGTAACTTTATATTAAAGTCCAACTCGGGCATGTTAGACGGGTTTAATGGCCAACCCAACCTTTACAATTCGAGTTTTCCCATCCCCACTTCTACGGAGGAAGGTACCTCCAAACCCCAAGCCGCCAGCCCTTTATCATGAAAAATTGTATTTCTAAACTTTGACTATGCAACGTAATTACGTAAACAAGAACACCTAATGAAAAAGCAAGGTTCTAAAAGACGTTAGACGCTAGTCTGGCGATGGGCTGGTGCCTATCCCTAAACCCTAAACCCTAAAACATTAACCCTAAATCAAAATCACATTTCTGGTTAGCTCCATTTGTCAAACCAAATAATTGACAATGAAATTTCGGTATTTAAGCGCAAAAGCAATCCGGGCAATTACAAGAAATGAGGAATGAGACTGTAAAAAGGAACAAAACCCAGATATGAATTAAAGATATGAAATTACTTTTTCGGAGTCTTGGATTGTCAGGGTGAAAGGAGGCCTAAGGGGAAAATTATACCTATACTAAAACCCAGCTGTTGGACACTGTTTTGCACTGTTAATGAACAATGATTTTACGAAATTACCCCTCATTTGCTACCTAATTCTCAGCCTTTTTCCTCTGTTATACAATAAAATCACGTATTTGCCCCCATTGTACACGTGTTGGTTATCGTGGAAGGAAATGAGGCTGGTGTACGCGTGTTGGCCATCTGGGAGAGGAAGCAAGTGTTGGGGATGGTGCAAGCATGTTCTCTCTCTCAGATCTCTCCAGCTCTCTCAAATGTTCCAATAACTTTCCATTTGCTTCCCCTTAATCTCAACCTGAAACCAACAAATCTCAGTTCCTTTTGACTGCTTTTAATGAATTTTCTTTTCCACCCGTCTGCTCTCTCTTCCTCTCTCTTCTAGATTTAGCTTTTTTTCCCCTATTGTTTACTCTTTCTTCCTCTCTCTTCCAGATTTATCCTTTTTCCCCTATTTTTTATCTTTTGGCTGATTTTGTGGGTTAGTGCTGGGGGGGGTCTTGGTGAGTTATTTGGTTTTCTTGCCACATGGGATTTCAATTTTTTTTTTTCGTAGTTTATATGTGGTTCTCCCATGTGTTTTGATTTTTGATTTCAGAAAAAGTTAAGGATACGATCAAACGTTTACTGGTGAGTTTTCTATTTTTCTGATTATGTGTGATTTAATTTTTTTCGAGCTTTGGGTGTACTTTTCTGATTTGCTTTGATTGTTAGTTGTAACAAAAGTTGTTGGTCGAATTTCCAGTTTTTCTCTGCGGCTTTGCAAGCTCTTTATCATCAAGGTATATAATTTTTTTTTCTTTTTCCTGCGGTCTGCTCTCTCTTCCTCTCTTCTCTCTTCCTCTCTCTTCCAGATTTAGCTTTTTTTCCCCTATTTTGTATCTTTTGGCTGATTTCATGCGTTAGTGCTGTAGGTCTTGGTGAGTTATTTGGTTTTCTTGCCACATGGGATTTTAATTTATTTATTTTTCATGGTTTATGTGTGGATCTCAGATGTGTTTTGATTTTTGATTTCAGAAAAAATTAAGGATACGATCAAACGTTTACCGGTGAGTTTTCTATTTTTCTGATTGTGTGTGATTTAATTTTTTTTCAAGCTTTGGGTGTACTTTTCTGATATGCTTTGATTTTTAGTTGCAGCAAAAGTTGTTACTCGAATTTCCAGATTTTCATTGCGGCTTTGCAAGCTCTTTATCATCAAGGTATAGAATTTTTTTTCTTTTTCCTGAATCTTTTGTTGGATTGAATCGTTTTTTGTTTTTTTTTTCCGGAGGGACTATGTTTTGTTTGCATATGAGTTTTTTGTGGTTTTTGTTTGGATATTTCAGTTTTGACCATTTGCAAATAGTTTTTCTCAATAAATAATGAAAAATGGGTCTCTTCTTTTTGTGAAAAGGGAAATGGTGTGTTGTGAGTTTTTTGTGGTTAAGAAAATTGGTTTTCTTATGTAAGTCGTTGGACTAAAGCTTTAGTGGGATTGAATACGAAGGCAAAAAATTGGTTGCTCACAGGCGATAGGGAGAGGTTTCCTTAGAGACTGAAATTTCAAGATGGAGATCGCGTTGTTTAAATATTTTTGAATACAACAGTGTTGTAAAATGATGAAAGAAAGAGATTTTCTTAACTGATCAAATTGTTTATCATGACTAGCTTGCTTCTTTTGGGTCAATAAATGTTAAATGCATTTATGTTTTTGCGTTGTGAATTTGGTTTTCCGTTTAATTTGGATTTTTGTGTTTTGTATTTTGAATTTGTAGCCTAATTTGAAAATAAATTAGGATAAATGATTGTTGCCTAAACTGTTGACCATGATCGAGCAAAAACTGTACTGAGTCTTTTTTTTTTTTTTTTTTGGTTTTTCTCTTTAAGAGCAAAACAACAATTATATATATTTTTTAAAATAGTTTTCGGCGTCGAATTTTGATTTGTTTGTTTTTAGATGAAGGAGAATGTGACCCGATAGCTTGTAGTAAATTTTTATATTTGTTCAGGTTATGGGAATTCTTACTCAGATTATAATTTTCCGTTTAAAACTGTTTTTTAAAGCAACTGATGGTAAGGCAAACAAAATATTAATGTGAGTTAAACCCGGCATCACCTGCTCTCTGCTTTTATGAGAAGTCTTACAAAAAAATATATTAAAAGATGTGATAAAGCAACTGATGATAAGGCAAAAAAATCTAAAAAGATGTGAGTTAAACCCTGTGTGACACGAAAAGTCTTTCTTTTAATCCAGAAAAAGATAAAATAATAAAAAAAAAAATGGTAGTAGGACAAAAAAAAATTAAAAAATTTGATAAAGCAACTTATGGCAGGAAAAATTGATGTTAGGACAAAAAAATATTAAAAAAATGGGATAAAGCAACTGATAGTAAGGCAAAAAAAATCTTCAAAAATGTGAGTTAAATCCGGCGTGGCACGATCAGGCTTTCTTTTAGTCCAGAAAAAGATAAAATAATAAAAATAAAATTGGTGGTAGAACAAAAAAAAAAAAAAAATTAAAAATTGTGATCAAGCAACGTATGTTTGTAAGCCCTTCTCTTTTATTTCTCTTTTCTTTCAGCACGTTTGGCGTCTTATTTCCCTTTCTTCTTTTCGGCGTTTACTTTTTGTTTTTTTTTTTTTTTTTTTCTGATGATCAATACTGTTTTTTCTGCAGTGACTGTTTCAGCCAAAAAAACTGCTGCTCATGTGTTAAAGGATGTTGGCATGTGTTATCCAAAACAAATAAGTATTGATTCACATTTTTTTGTGTGTAAATAGTTGATCCTAACATGAATTCTCCATTTTTTTGTGTATATAAACAATGGGCTCTTTAGGATCACTGACAAGGGGGAATACTAGGTTAACCATTTTTGTATACTAATGATAAGACATTTGATAATGTCTATTCTGTAAATTATAGAAACTTAGACAGTTTTGTAAAAATATTTGTTCCATTTTCTGTTTAGTATTACTTATAACACTCTTTGCATATTTATATGTTAAAAGCATATCTATAGTCATATTTTCGCTCCCGCAACAACGTGCGGGTAGATTTACTAGTATGAACTGAATTTTGGGGACGAGAAGTGGCAGCCGAGGACCGTTAGGCTTGGTTCACACTTCTCTGCTGGGCTTCCATTGGGCCTAAGAGGGTGAATTTCAAATTCACATAATCAACGCTAAAGTTACTAACGATTTATTTGATCGGAGCGCTCAAGCTGTAATTAGTTAGTACCACTATCAGAGTCCAACTCGGGCACGTTAGACGGGTTTGATGGCCAACCCAACCTTTATAATTCGGGTTTCCCATCCCCGCTTCTCCGGAGGAAGGTACCTCCAAACCCCAAGCCGCCACCCCTTTCTCATGAAAAATTGTCTCTCTAAACTTTGACTATGCAACGTAATTACGTAAACAAGAACACCTAAAAAAGCAAGGTTCTAAAAGACGTTAGGCGCTAGTCGGGCAATGGGCTGGTGCCTAGCGCCTAGGTGGCTAGGCGGGGTTGTGAGGCTAAGCTCACTCAATGAAGATAATACCGTTTCTTAAAAAATAAAAAGAATCAAAATAGTGCAGGTCCGACGTCGTTTCATCTTGTTTGAAAACCAATCTTGAAGAATTACTAAACAAATAAAATGCGGAAATAACAAGGAGACGTATTGATTGTAGTGTCAGTTTAGGATTTGAGTTATTTCTGCTCTTGGAGATTGAATAGACAGAGCGAGTAGCAGCCGGCCATGGCGACGACGTCGGTTGATTCTCCAAACACTGAGATGGATCCCAACACTGAGCTCGATACTAATCCTAACCCTAACTCTTCAAACTCCTTAGTCCCTGCCTCCCCCAGTGGCCCTGCTGTCTGCCTTCTCAGGTTCGCAGGAGACTCCGCTGGCGGCGCGTTCATGGGCTCCATTTTTGGATACGGTCCTCCCTCTCTCTCTCTCTCTCTCTCTCTCTCTCTCTCTCCCTATATATGTGTGTGCGTGTGTGTATGTTTTTGTTTGTGAAGCTTTTAATTGCATAATTGTGGTGTTTCTATATGGGATTTTGAGTGGTGCATATGCTTTTATTAGATGATTATTTAGGGTTTAGGAAAAGGAGTGAATTTTCTCTTTCCGAGTTTTTGGTGGGTTCTGTTCAGAATTCCTCCTGTGTTTTGATATGTGAAATTGTGGGTTATAGGGTAAATTTGGGGTAAAGTTAGTTAATTTGTTGTAATATGGACTCTAGTTTTGATGATTTCCTGCTGGAACTGATAATATATAGTGAAGCAATAAATTGAGGTTAAGTTGATATTTTAAGGCTCGGGAATTGCACTCTGTAGTTTAAGGTTGTGGATAGACTTGTACATGCGGCATTCTGAACTTTATACTGCTGTCTGCTTGGTTCCTTTCTATGCTCATTGCATCTAACAAGCCGTTGTTATGAGAGAATTCCGATTGTTTGTGGTTGTTAGATTTATGGAGTAATTAGTCCATTTGGATAATGCCAGTCATTTCTCTATGCCGTGTTCACATAATGAGGGGATGTAGAACAAAACATGCCACTCAAACTTTGGTTGAGTTGAGTTTGGCTCAATATTGCGTTACCTCAGTGTGGCGGCTGTCTCCTGATTTTTATACATGTAAAAACAGCTAGAGATTGAAGATTGTCTTGATATCAAGTTTAGCAATGAATTATTAGATGAGCAAACCCATCTTCAGCAAACTCAGCCCCAGTTTATCTTTTTTTTACATACACATGTCAGTCGGACTGAGATTTTTTTGTTTTACCTTGCCTGGATTTGTTTCAGGTGCGGGGTTGTTCAAGAAAAAAGGTTTTAAAGGATCCTTTGCAGATGCAGGATCTTCTGCTAAGGTATGGGAATTCCTATTATTAAATGATAGCATTGCAATCTGAGTGTAATTAGTTTAGTTTTTTCGTGAAATGCTATTTACAATGTCGAATGTTTCTTTGAATTCAGTTGTTAAGGTTTCTTTTTGTATTTTCCCCTTTTCAGACTTTTGCAGTTTTGTCCGGAGTGCACAGTTTGGTTGTCTGCATGTTGAAGAGGCTGCGAGGAAAGGATGATGGTATGGGAACTTGAATGCAGAAATAGTACTTTTACGTTATGCATTCATTATATTGTGTTCACTCTTTCTTTCTCTGCAGTCATTAATGCTGGAGTAGCTGGATGTTGCACTGGTCTTGCTCTTAGTTTTCCAGGTATCCATCGTATTACAGAGTTCGACAATTTATAAATTAGCAATAATCTCATTGACTGTGCTATTAAAATATAAATTCTTAATATCTACAGAACTCCCGATTTTTGTTCTTACTCATTTTTGGATTGTTATAAAGAGCAAGTCTTTTCCTCGCTAATCAATAAAGCAGTTTCTGTAGAGTCTATTGTATCTTTAATTTAGAATACCTTATTTAATTTGCAGGTGCACCCCAGGCTCTTCTACAAAGCTGTCTCACTTTTGGGGCATTCTCATTTGTTATTGAAGGCCTAAACAAGCAGCAGCCGGCTTTAGCACAACCATTTTCTGTGAGGAAGAAAAGTGAGCAAGTTCGTCCCTTGGTGCTCCCCCTTCAACTTTCACTCCCGGGAGAACTAAAAGCGGGTTTCACCTTCTTTTGCAATTCCTTGAAGAATTGCAAGAAGGGCACTTCTCACCCAGCCTAAGAAATTTTGTCTCATTAATGCTATTTATGCTTTTTGGTCTTGAATTCAATTGGTCCTCCTTCAGTACTTTTTCCTCCGTAAGACAGGATATTATGTGCTAATGTAAATCTTTTTAGATGAAATTCTAGTTGCAAGTTATGAACTGGGTTCTTGATCGCGAAATCTGTTGGATCATGGTGCACATATATTTCTGATTTTACCCGATTGAGAAACATTTCAGGAAGTTAGAATTTTCATGACCATCTATGCCTGAAATGCTGTGTGTTGGCCAGCATCGACCGATATATGCCACGCAGTATCTCAGTGACAAGTGATGGATAGAAAGAAGAGAGCTGCATTAGCTCAACTTCATGCTGTTTTGGATAATGGTGGCTCCAGGCTCCTGCCCAACCTGGTCCTCCCCTGCCCCGCACCGATGATCTGCAACTTCAGGCCACCTTGCCCCTACGACCCAACCACCGCACCATCAGATAACCAGTTCCATCCAACTCGGGTCTCCCCGGTTGCCAGCCATACTTTTCTAATCGCTCTCCACCGCACTAGAGCCTACAGGAAGCTGCATATTTTGCCACTCCATTTTCTCCGATGAAACATTTGAGTGTTTCGAGATTCGGCATTCCTTAGAGATTAAGAAACGTTTTTAGGTACACGGTTCACGTAATGGTTTAGTATCTCTGTCAAATGACTCATTGGGTATCCTTTCGAGGATTTCCACTGTTCTTACATTCGGATCCATCTTAGGCTTATTGACTACAAGATTCCCATTCCCCCTGCTATGCCGACACGTATGTTGAAAGTTTACTTTTACTCAATTATTACAAACGAACAATTTAAGGACCGTTTGATAATTATTTTGTTTTCAGTTAAAAAAAATGAATTAGAAATCAAAATCTGAAAATGAAACAAAAAAGTGAAAACTGTTGCAGAATAAAAATCTGAAAATGAAAACAAAGAAGTGAAAAAACTGTTGTAGAATAAAAAGGGAAAGGTTTAATTTGCCAAATGGTTATCAAACGGCTCCTTAGCTATTTTATTTTATTATGTAGGTTTTCTTGTCCTCAAGGAATTAGGGTTACTTATTGAAAAAAAAATGCTAGGGTGACTAAATCACGTAGAGCACAAGATGTGGTGGTTGATGGCCGGATTCTTTTCTTAGTGATTTAAAGGAGTCTAAATGTCATTTAGTACTACGGTTTAGTGACATTCCTCTTAACTTGTAAATGAAAGGGTTTAGGTTCTCTTCTAGTCAAAAATGAATTTGAATCACATTATTGCTAGCACATTGTGAGACTTAACACACTCTCCAGCCCTTAGTGTAGATAATACATTTTTTTTTTTTAAAAAGAAAAAAAAATGAAGTCTACCCATCAACTGTCACATCATGTAGTTTATAAAATATGGTTCAACTAAATGGCTCTCTAGCATCATTCTTACTTATTTGATTTGGTTTACCTTGTCAAATATGTTTGTATTTTATTCTCTATAAATGAGAGAGAGGAATAAAGTATTAGTTGCGTGGAAGTTCGGAGGAGGATTCTCTCCCCTTCTAATCTCTCTCCCCTTCTCTCCCCTTCTCTCCCCTTCTCTCCCCTTCTATTTGAACGGTCACGGCTAAATCACGTCAACATCTTATATTGATTTTTTTATAGAGATAATAAGACAAAAAACAATGTGTGAGAGGAGGGGAGGGAAGGGGATGAGAATAGGAGGGGAGAAAATCCTACTCCATTTTGATATACTATTTAAGAGAGGATCATCGGGGTGAGGATCCTCCAATCACATCTGTTCATCATACATCGAGCGGTTAGTTTTCTTCAGGTAATGTTTATATTCAATTTTAAACAAAAAAATTTTATAATGATTTCTGATCGCACGATGAGCGAATGTGATTTGAGGATCCCGGAATCCTCAGGATCCTCACAAAGAGGATCTAGACCTGGCAGTTTCTGACACGACACGATGACACGACACGAAAATAACGGGTTTCGGGTCAACACGATAACTTATCGGGTGACTCGTTAAGAACCCGTTTAACAGGTATACACGTGGGTGACCCGTTTCGACACGTTAAGAAAAAAATTATTTTGATAATTTTAAAGTTTAATTACTAAAAAATTTATTATAAAATATTAATATATACAATATATTCTATATTAAATATATAGTTTTGTTTTATTATTCTATATAAGTTATAAAAAAAAAGTTTTAGTCATTATTTATTTTTATTATGAGAGTTCTTTATTATCATTACTAAGATAGTAAATTTTACTTAACATGTTCTTGTCCAAAATTAAAATAAACTTGTTGAGCAAAAATTGTACATGATATGTAAACAAATGATTCACTCGACATAATTTCACCCTTGTTCATATTTTTGAAGAGGGTTTTATTAATTCGAGTTCGACCCATTCTAGGCTACGCGCCTATTAATTACAACCCTTCTTTTGGAAGGGAATACCCTTTGATTCTAATTCGAATAAATTGTAACTTGAGGGTTTGGGTGTTTGTTTGATTTTGTGACTGCACCTAGGTCGAACCCTAGATTGCCTACGTACCCTCTTTAGGGATCAAGTCACTCGTAGTTCATGTATAATTGGTATTTGTCGGAATTTGATGCCTTGTGCAGTTTCAGCTCATGTAGGCGAGGACTTTAAGCCATTGGAGCGTTGATGCCTTATGCAGTTTTAGCTCATGCGGGCGAGGACTTTGAACCCTTGGAGCATTTGATGCCTTATGTAGTTTTAGCTCGCCATTTGATGCCTTATGCAGTTTTAGCTCATGCGGGCGAGGACTTTGAACCCTTGGAGTATTGGTGCCTTGTGCAGTTTTAGCTCATGCGGGCGAGGAGCAAGATATTGGTTTTGTGCCATTTGAGTCTTGTTGTGGCTTCGTGCCGTCTTGAGTCTTGTTGTGGCTTCGTGCCGCTTTGAGTCTTGTTGTGGCTTTGTGCCATTTGAATCTTGTTGTGGCTTCGTGCCGCTTTGATAGCAGCTTTGTTCATTTGACATTTGGACATGGCTTTATGCCATTTAGTTGCTTCAAGAATGTAACGGGAGCTTGACCCATTCTGAACTAATTTGAGACGATACGTTCATTGAATTTTGTATTTTCAGATGGCTTGTGTCCACGATGTTTGAAATTATTTGTGTTGTCACTATCTCCATGCTTGGCACTTGAACTTGGTAGCAATAGTAGCACAGTGAGCCTTTCGCTTTCACTTTTTGTTTAATAAAAACAAGTGGTAAAGCACCATTTTATGTAGATGCTTTTTAGGTCTTGAGTCCCTTGCTTTTCTTCTTTCTTTCTCTCTTTTTTCTGATTTGCTGTTCTTGCCGTGTGTCTTTTTGAGGGTCTGAGGGGGATGAGCCCCAATTCTACACGACTCCAATTTATAGAACTTGTCCTTTGTTTATTGACTCCCCACGTGAGCAAGAATGTGAGGTGCTGATTTAGCAATCCCTTTTTTTATTTTGAATATTCAAACCCATCTAAAACTAGGACTTCGAACCCTTTGTCCTCCATTCTTCCGACAGCAAGTTTCACCCTTTTGTCTATAAGTGATTTCTGAGGCTTTTCAAGTCCCAATGGGACCTCTTATTTCAACAACCTCACTTTTCCTTCTTTGTGAATTTGAATTCTTCCAAGTCCCGTAGGACTTTAAGTGGATTTGACTTGGGCAGTAATTTTTCTTCTCTCCGTGGGATTCATGCCACACGGGCTGAAAAAGGCTTTTAAGCACTCTCTATTTTTGTTGCCTGAAGTTCTCCCAAGGTCTTTTGAATTCTTTCGAGAGTTTTTATTCAAATGTGCAGTGTAGCGAAGACCCGTGAGAGGAAGATAACAGCCTTAATTTACTCCTCTGCCGTTGCTTTGTTCATCTGCGAGAAAGGGAGAATGACACACCACTTCTTTGCCGCTGCTGCTTGTCTCCTTCCATCTTTGACTTTCGACGAAAATGGGTGGCATGCCAAACTCTTCCTCCTTTGCTACGAGGTGCGTGGCATAGATTGCTTCATTTTTTCTCTTGGTATAGACGAAATTGCTGGGCAGAGAGGTCATGGTATAGCTGCGACATCTTTTTGGGCTTCTGTTTAAACGTCCATGGCGGTGCTGCAAATGTCTCTAATGTTGGGGAAGTGAAGAAGCGCGCTGTGGTTTGGAGGAATTGATAGAGAATGTTGTTGCTGCTTCTCTTCTTTCCTTGGGCAGCCATTGTAGCGTCTCGGAGTTCTTTGGGACTGTCTTCTTCGCTGCTGTCAGTTGATGGGGTTGCAGTGGATGTTGATGACGGCGAAGGCGCAGCGACGGTAGTGCTTTTCTTTGTTGATGCTGCTATTGCGAACGTTTGCAGAGAAGTTGAAGGTGTCGACTTCCTTCGGGTTCTTCTGGTTTTATGCAACATGGCATGACCAAACCCATCTTCTTCAAACCGCATCCTCCATTGCCGTGACTTCGGGCAGCACATCCTCTTTCGGGTTCTTCTGGTTTTATGCAACACGGCATAACCAAACCCATCTTCTTCAAACCGCATCGCGACTTCGGGCAGCACATCCTCCTTCGGGTTCTTCTGGTTTTATGCAACACGGCATAACCAAACCCATTTTCTTCAAACCGCATTGCGACTTCGGGCAGCACATCCTCCTTCGGGTTCTTCTGGTTTTATGCAACACGGCATAACCAAACCCATTTTCTTCAAACCGCATCCTCCATTGACGCGACTTCGTTCGGGTTCTTCTGGTTTTATGCAACACGGCATTACCGAAACCCATCTCCTTCTCCTTCAAGCCGCACGGATTCCTTCTAGGAGTAACCCTGCATCATCAAATCCAGCTCTTTCAAATCGCAGAATGCATAGGCTCGTTCTGGAAGACCATCGGAGGTGACAACTGGAACCATGGCTTTGCCGCTGCCTTCGTTTGGGCCTCCGTCTGCCGTCGGCGGTTTAATGCATCATTGCCTTCTTTAGCTATTTCACACTGACCACCGCTGTCATCTGCTTGTTTCAAGTCTCTGCCAAATTTGTTGATAGTCCGGACTGGCACGCTGGACTGCATCGTCTGGCTCATCATCTTTGGATCACGGTTCGTACTACCACTTGGTCTTCTTCGGAGGATTGACGGAGGCGACGTTCGAAGAATCGTGGTGTTGTAGTTTGGTTTTTACAACTTGGGATGACGTTGGGAAATGGGGGAGGTTGGAGAAGCAAGTTGCTTCATTGTTTCCTGCGAAAACCGAAGGAAGAACCAACCCAAAAAAAAGATTAAAAGAGTAAAATGGCTATACCTTTGAATACTTTGCCGTGTGTCCCTTGATCTCTTCTTCTTCTTCTCTTTTTTTGGTTTCTCTCGTGCTTTTGCTCTTTCGCTTTTGCTCCTCTTCTGTTGTTTCCGCTGTGCTCTTCTGTTTCCCCCTTCTTCTTTCCTCTTTTTTTTTCCTCCCTTTCCCGCTGCAGCTGATGCCTATTTATAGGCATTCAAGGAAGGCTCTAGAGCTCTTACGTGGGAGAGTGGAGGCCATTATTTTCCTTTATTTTCTCCCACTATCTGTGCAGCAACCTTCCATTACTGTGCAACCTCTCCACGTTTGCAGAAAACGGGGACTGTAACCTTCCATGTTTTGTAGAAAGTGGGGAGTTTTGCTCCACGTTTTTCCTCGTTTGTAGGAAGATATGTGTGTTTTTTCTTTATTATTATTTTTTTGTTTCTTTTTTTCTTTTCTTGTCGACTTGGATTCTCCAAGTCTGAGTCCTCACGTGGGTAGTCCTTCTCTTATCTTTTGAGAAGTTTTATTTGTTGTAAACTTCTTTCTTTTCTTCTCTC
This sequence comes from Cotoneaster glaucophyllus, assembly GCA_036320875.1. Lineage (NCBI taxonomy): Eukaryota > Viridiplantae > Streptophyta > Magnoliopsida > Rosales > Rosaceae > Cotoneaster > Cotoneaster glaucophyllus. The sequence goes on from CM070058.1 coordinate 26,069,421, forward strand.
TTTTCTTTTTATTTAGGATTTTATCTCATACTAGGTAACCCACAGAGAATATAATTTGAATTCCCTTATTTTGGTGGTTTACGATAGCATTCTTCAAAAAAAACCCTATTTAGATTTTTGATCGGATCTTCTGTTCAAGCTCCTCCCGCACCATCTTTTACTGTTCGTTGTTTCTTGAAGAGAAGAACAAAAACGGTTAGCAAGGCTTCATACTTTTTATTTTGTTTTGAAGAATGAATATTCTGTAATTTTAGTCATTCATCTTTTCTTGATTTGTTGCAGGTGTCTCTTGGTGGTGATCCCTTGCTTTTTGGAAGCTTGCCTGATGTCTTCGTCCAAAACAGTAGGATTTTTTTTCCTTGGTTCTGATATGTAGTTTTCTTCGATTTTTTTTTGTCCACTACACGTATCCAAACAAGAAAATTTTGTATCTTCTACTTTGAGTAGTCAACTCCTTTTAATTTGTTTCCTTGCTTCGTAGTGCTTTTTTGTGATTGTGAAGAGTAGTTTGTTTTCTCTCAATCTGTAAATCTTCTTGAAACTGAGTAGCTTATTTTCCTTTTATCGACTTTTGACGTTTAGGCTTTTGTGTAAATATTGGCCTATTTGCTTTGGTTTTGGTTAAGCTTTCTATTTATTGTTCCATCTCTGCAGAGGAAGTAAGTACAAAAGGAGGGGTGTCCTGCGACATCTTCAACCCTCCCTACCTCTTATTTTTTAAGAACCAATAAAGTTTTATGGCCTCTGATGGTGTCAGTCAAATAAATCAAAAAGATAATGGGACTTTATTTTTGTTTCTCTGACTTTGATGTGCGGCCCTTTTCATTTTTTTTTCGCTCAACAGATTGCCCCCTCAAACCTTATGCGCGAAATTGTTTTGAGCGTATAAGGGTTAATATGACTGTATTGTACATTGATCTGTATTTTATATTTCAGGGAATGAATGTGAGTGGCCAAATTTGTGTCCAACGAGCTGTAGATAAGGCCGGAAAAGAGTTTGCTGGGGGTCCAGAATACGTGCGTTCTCCTCCAATTGCTTCGCTTAACTATAATTTATCTTTCAGTGATCCTCCCACTTGGTTTCTTCCTTCCAGAGTGAACTCTGGTCATCTTGATTTTAATCCGGAGGATGGTGCTATTAAAGTTGGCCGGAATCGAGGCGACCTATTTCAGGCCTACACTCTGATGAAAGTGAATAATGAGGCTGATGGAGGCACCAAGTTTAAAGTTGATCCTGATTTTTTTCCACTTCTATACAGAATGATTCGGGATAAAACAGATTGGGGTTCGGATGTCAAAGTTACAGGTTGTGCTACTTTTCAAATTGGTGTGTTGGAGTGGACGGAGGCTACGCTGCGAACTTATGCGAGTGTTCTGCGTCAAGCGGATATTTATGGTGCTGTGGCAGTGTCTCGTTATCCTTATGGGTACTCCTCTAATGTATGGAAGGCTTTTTGTGAGTTATGGGGTTCTTTGACCAACACCTTGCATCAAGGAAACGGAGAGATGAGTATTTCACTATATGATTTGAAGGTGATTGGTGGTTTACCAATTCTTGGTACTCCTTACGAAGAGTTTATTCCTCCAAATTATGATTTGTGCAAGAAAGAAGCTTACCCGTCTACTCTTCTTGAACTTTTGAGAATTCATTCCCAATTGTGTATTTTTTATGGGCAGAAGCAGATATTTTTGAATCAATGGTTGGACCATTTTTATCGGGGAAAAGTAATTTATGCTGGTTATGGTGAGAAAAATCAGCGGATGTCCCCGAATGAGCAAAAGATTCTTAAGGCTCAAAAGATCCTGCTGGAAGTCACAAAAGAAGGGGCCCTGGCTGCTTTTTTGGCATTTTGGCTTTGTAGATTTGTTTTGCCACTAAAGGGTGGCAGAGTGAGACCCGAGACTTTCCCCATGGCTTGTTTGATGGCACAGGGCTCTAAAGTCTCTCTTGCGCCGACTGTTCTTGGTTACATTTATCATGGTCTTGGGGAAATTGTTTCTTGTCCGAGGGGACCCGGATTCACATATATTTCCATGCCGGTTCACTATATTGTTGGCTGGTTAGGGGAGCATTTTCCATATTTATACCGATCCCGTCCTGACGGTGATTTTCCCAGGGATTATCCTCAATTGGCGAGATATGCGGGTATTGAGCCTAGGGAGGTTAGTATATCTCACGCAAGGTTCATTTTTCGAAGCGATAAATCTGTTATTTACCGTCCAACTACTTTTGTGGAAGAGAAAGGTTGTTCTTTGATGGATAATGAAGACTTATCTGACGACCATCTTGGGTTTTTGGTCAGTGTTCGTACTGCAAAGCTTCCTGTTAGAATTGGTGAACACCGTTGGATAGAACCATATTTTCCTAATAGGTTCGCTCGTCAGTTTGGCTTTGATCAAGGGGTTCCAGCGAACAAACTAACATTTGGTGTTTCCAGCAGACAAAATTGCAGCTTTGGGGATATGTTCGAAGTGCAGTCTATGCTTTTTAGACGGAACACTGGATCTCTTTTCTATGTCCCACGCTCGACTTATCAAGGAACCTGTACCTACTGGTATTGTAAGTGGTGGAGGACCTCTTCTGCAACATATCTTGGGACCTCTTTGGCTGCTCTTTATGCTACCTTTAATAAACGTCCCCTTGATAAAAAGACAATTTTTACTGTGTCAGTCTTGAAGGAGATATCTTCAGGTATGAGAAAAGAAATTTTGCTTTCTGATGCGGGAATTGAGAAGTCTCCTAGCTTGCAACCGGTTGGCCAGAGTTCTGGTCTTTCTAAAAACAAGAATACAACGGCTGATAGGAAGTGCAAGACTATCCCCGAGTCTTCTTCACCAGGGTCTTCTTTAGGGAGTAGCCACGATGTGAATTTTAAACGTGCTCGTTATGAGAAACCTGATGATTGTAGTGGTGCGGATTTTGGAACTACAGTTGCTGCCGATGCGGGTAATTTTACTCCAAAAGTGGAGTCTAAAAATTTGGGTATATCATCTTTGTATGAAAAGGGGAAGTCGGTTGTCTGTATGCCAGATGAAGTTGTATCATCTTCTCTGCACGAAGTGAAAACATCCATCCATGCTTTGTTTGGCTCGGAGGTGAGCAATTTTAGGCAAGGATATATTATTGGTGAAGTAGAGAATATTTTTGTCAAACTTTCTTCTTGCAACTCTCCTGCAGAAATTCTTGCCTGTCGTGAGGAGGTGAATATGGTGCTTGATGTTTTGGTTCCCATCGTTAACATTTTGGAATCTGGTCGAACAGAGCTTGAGTGGTTTGTCAAAACCGTTCGCCATATTTTTTCATGTGCTTCCCAGATTTGTGATAATGCCAAGATTATTGATCAGGGCAACCAGATTCGTGATTTGCTTCATCGTCATGATGAGTGTTTGTCAACCAAGAAGGCCTTTGAGACTGAGTTAGCCAATTCCATTCAGGAGCTTAAGAGGATTGAAGCTGAGGAATTGCCCGTTAAAGAAGCAGAGGAGGTTGCCCGTGTTCTTCGCCAACAATATGATTCTGGGAGGCTTGCTGTTAGACGCCGAGTGAGTGACCTTAAGGCTTCTATTGAGCAACAAAAGAAATTGGATGTGGAGTTTCGTCAGTCCCGGGTTGATGCGAATGAAGGACTTCTCTCAGATGTTGAGTGTGCTGAAGCTTTGAACAAATCTGCAGAAGAGAAGATTTTGAACTCGGTTGCTTCCCTGCTCTATTTCTGCAGCAAGTCGGAGTAGGATTTATGTTATTTTCTTTCTGTTTTGTACTTTTGCTATTTGGGATATTTATGTTGGTTGTTCCTTTCTTCACAGACTCTCTTTTGAGCAAATTTGATTGATAATAACGGGTTCGTTGAACCTGATGTTTGAACTTTATTTGAGGCAATTTTCATTCAAACCATTTTAATTCACCCATCTAGTTGGCGTGTTGTGCTTGTCTTCAGCCTGCAGTACATTTTAATGGTTTAGTTAGTAACCTTTTCCCTTATGTGCTTCCTTTTTCCGCCGCATGTTTCTTCAAACATGGTTGTATTAAACATGGCCGTTGTTTTTGACTTTTAGTGTGTTCGGCATGTTAGGTAGCTGCACCATAGTTGTTGACAGTACACAGTTTGATGTTGAGAGGCTCCATACGGCATACTTCCTTACAAGCAGCTGCACCATTTTGCTTTTAGTTTACACAACTTGTTTCCTTGCAGGTGGTCGTACCATTTATGACTGTTGCTTTTCCTTTCTAGCATAGTACAGCTGCTGTGCAGCACTTGAGTAAATATGACTTTGATATTTTGGGTTTGGCTTCCTTGTGATCAAGCATGCATGCATCGGACCTTTTTATTCTCACGACATGCTTCCTCTAGTGGCTTTGGCCTTGGTAATTTTTGACGATGTTTAGCATATGGCAGTTCGAACAAGTGCTAATCCTGTAGGGGGAAAAGAATGATTTTTGATGAGTTATGGCTGCATCTAATTTTTTTTGGATCAGATTGCCTACGTACCCTGTGAAGGGATCAAGCCAAACGTAGTTCATCCCTTGATTTCAGGAAAGTGTTTTTTTTTGTTTACGACTGTATCTAGTAATAAAAACTAGACTACCTACATACCCTGTGAAGGGATCAAGCCGAACGTAGTTCACCCCTTGATTTCGGGAATTTTTATTTTTATTATTTTTTTATGACTGCACCCATTTTAATGATAGGCTGCCTACGTACCCCTTTTGAGGGATCAAGTCATACGTAGTTCAAAGGAACAGATTTATCCTGACTTTGCTTCCTCTGCACTTGCTTCCCTGCTGGAGTTCGTTTCGCACTGTTTATGCGTAGAACCTCTTCATGAGTTTTCCATTGACGCATGGGTATATGCATTTCCCATTGGCGTCAGAGAGTTCGTAGGCACCTTTGGTGAAGACTTTAGTGACAACATACGGTCCTTCCCATTTGGCTTCAAATTTTCCTTGCATTTTTCTTGTGATGACGACGGGCCTTCGGACGGTTAAGACTAAATCTCCAACAGAGAATGATCTAAACTTAACCTTTTTATTGAATGCGCCTGCCACCTGAGCTTGATAGACTTCAAGTCTTTGTTGCACTGCAAGTCGTTTTTCATCAAGTGCTTCAAGTTCCGCTAGCCTGATTTTTACATTTTCTTCGGGATTTGTCAGTTGTGTGGCTACTCTTAAGGAAGGTAGTTGAATTTCCAAAGGTAGCACAGCTTCTGATCCATATACCAGGCTGTATGGAGTACATCGGGTGGATGTACGGACGGTAGTTCTATAAGCCCATAATGCTTCGGGAAGGCGTTCATGCCAGTCTCTTTTGTTCTTTGCCACCATCTTTTTCAGGATGTTACACAACACTTTGTTGAAAGCCTCTGCTTGACCATTGGCAGTTGGGTTATAGCTTGCGGAGAAGGCTTGTTGAATGTTGTACTTTTTGCAAAGGTTGACCATGGCCCTGCACTTGAAATAGAGAGCGTTGTCTGAGATTATTTTGGCTGGGACCCCGTAGCGATAGATTATGTTTTTCTTTATGAAATTTGCAACATCTTCCGCTTTCACTTCTTTCAACGGTATCGCCTCGGCCCACTTTGAGAAATAGTCTGTGCCTGCTAAAATGTACTGATGCTGGAGGGACGATTTTGGGGTTATCATGCCTATCACGTCTAAACCCCATGCGTTGAATGGCCAAGACAAGATGGTCAGATGGAGAGGCAATGGATTTTGGTGCTTGAAATCTCCATGTATTTGACATGCCCGACATGACTTCACATGTTTCATCGCGTTTTGAACCATTGTAGGCCAGTAATACCCAAGTCTTTTCAACTGTGCTGCAAGCTTAGGTCCGGATTGATGGGCTCCGCAAATACCGGCATGAGTTTCGGAGAGGGCATGAACTGCTTCCTCTTTTGATAAACACCTTAGCAGTATTCCGTCAAAAGACCTTTTGTATAATGTGTCATTAAGATACACGAATCGGTTGGCTCTTCTACGTACATCAACTCTGCCTCTAGGATCAGTTGGTAATTTTCCATATTGAAGGTAGTCGATCAAAGATTGCCGCCAATCTGAACATTCATTTATTTCCAGGACCGTAACCGCATTGACTTCATGGTTTTCTTCAATCCGCTCTAATGTTGATGGAAGTAAATGTCGTTCTCCAACTGTAATTTTAACTTCTCGTTCCTCAGGGAGAGTTAGAGATGCTGCTAAATTTGCCAACGCATCAGCTTTGTTATTTTCAGACCTTGGAATGTGAGCAATGTTGATTTCTTGGAATTGCGGCACCAAGTGTTTTGCTCTTTCATGATACAAGGTTAGATTTTCATTTTTCACAGCATATTGGCCATTCATTTGCTTGATGACTAATTGTGAATCACCATACGCTTGAAGGCAATCAACATGTAGTTCGAGTGCAATTTCAAGTCCGATGATGAGTGCTTCGTATTCTGCCGCATTATTTGAACATAACTCCATGAGTGAAAATGAATACGGGATTAGGCCCCCACATGGTGTGATGAACACAATGCCTGCCCCCGCACCTTTTTTCCTTGCCGCTCCGTCGAAGTAAAGTTGCCATTGAGAAATGTATGTCGAGAATACTTCTTCATCCGGTAAATCGCTTGGTAACTCCATGTTGTCGGGAACCGGATGAGCTGCTAAGAAATCAGCCAGTGCTTGTCCCTTTATGGCTTTTTGAGAGACATACTTGATTTCAAACTCTGATAGTAACAAAGACCATTTTGCAAGACGACCGGATGGCACTGGTTTTGACATCAAGTATCTGAGCGGGTCTGCTTTAGATATCAAAGTAATGCTGTGTGACAGCAAGTAGTGTCGCAGCTTTTGCACAACAAAGACTAAAGCCAAGCAAACTTTCTCAATAGGGGTGTAATTTTGCTCCGCCCCTACCAGCGTTCGACTTAGATAGTAGAGTGCATTTTCTTTTCCCTCTTCATTGTTTTGTGCAAGCATTGCCCCCAGTGAGCGTTCAAGTGCCGCGATATACAAAATTAGAGGTTTCCCTTTAATTGGAGCCATCAACACTGGGGGTTTCAAAAGATATTCTTTAATGCTGCTGAGAGCATTTTGACATGTATTGTCCCATACGAAAGGCACATCTTTTCTCATTAGCCTTGTGAATGGTTGACATCTCCCAGATAAGTTTGAGATGAATCTCCTAATGTATGCTAATCTTCCTTGCAGTCCTCGTAGCTCTCGCAGGTTCCGAGGAGGAGGCATTTCCATAATTGCCTTGATTTTTGAGGGGTCAACTTCGATTCCTCGATACCTTACTACAAAGCCAAGAAATTTTCCAGATGTCACTCCAAATGCACATTTTAAAGGATTCATCTTTAATTGATGTTTTCGGAGTCTGTCAAAAACTTTCTTTAAGTCGTTCAAATGACGTTCTCTTTTCCTTGTTTTGACGACAAGATCATCCACGTAGCATTCGATGGAGTTGTGCAACATATCGTTGAAAATGACTGTCATGGCTCTTTGGTATGTGGCTCCTGCATTTTTGAGTCCAAACGGCATTACGGTGTAGCAGTAGACTCCTTTTGGAGTGCGAAATGCCGTGAGTTCCTCGTCCTCAGGTGCCATTTTAATTTGATTGTACCCTGAGAATCCATCCATGAAAGATAAAGCCTCAAAGCAGGTTGTGGCGTCTACCAGCAATTCAGTTATTGGAAGTGGGAACTCATCTTTTGGACATGCGTCATTAAGATCTCTGAAATCTATGCAGATGCGGATTTGTCCATTTTTCTTCTTTACCGGTACAATACTGGCAAGCCATGTAGGGTATTGAACTTCTCTGATGAACCCGACGTCTATCAGTTTGTCAATTTCGGCCTTAATTTGTACTTCAAGTTCAGGTCGAAAACGTCGTGGTGCCTGTTTGACATAACGCCTTTCTTTTGATATGGCTAATCTATGAACTGCCACCTTAGGGTCTAGGCCAGGCATGTCTTGATAGCCCCATGCAAACACGTCTCGGTAATCTTGGAGAAGACATTTGTAGTCTTCTAATTCTTCCAGTGTTAATAGGGCACTTACAAAGATAGGTTTTGGCTCGTCATCTGTTCCAATATTGATTTCTCGAAGTTCATCCACAGTGGCTTGCCCCCCATCCTCTATTTGAGGTGGTGCCGGTTGAGCGTTGTTAATAAACTCGGTTGATTTGTCACCATTCTCCTCTTCTTCATCTTCAACGGTGATGCAGTTTACTTGAGCAACATTACACTCCTCTTCTTTCGTGCTTGATTCCGCATCCATCTCATAAGCTTCATTTTCTAGAAGTGGCGGTGCATTGTTGTCGGCTCTAAAGCTTGCGCACATACGTCTTTGCCCATTTTTCTTTTTGACAGGAAAGCAGGTGGGGAATTGTCTAACAGGCGCAATTGGATTGTTATCAGATTCCTTACTTCCTTCTTTACCACCAATCATGCTAACTTGAACAATATCTTGTACATCTTCTTGTGCACCATTATTTTCGTCTCGGTTTATTATTACCTTTGGGCTTTTGACTCTCCACTTTTTGCTCTTATGAGATTTCTTATGTTGAGAGTTGGTGATTTTACCAAGTCGTTGGAAGACAGAAACTCGAGGTGGCTTGCTGCTAGATGCTTCTTCAGTCAACATTGCTTTATCGAGATTAGTAAAGCCTTCAAACTCACGGTTCTTGGTTTCTGAGACGAATGCTTTGAGCATGCCATTTCCTTGGTGCACTGTGACATTGATATCACTCTTTTTAGTTTTATGCCTCTTCGCTTTTACCTTTAATGGAACTTTTGATGAGGACTCGTTTCTTTTGAACGAAACAATGCGACCATGTCGACCATCGTTCCTTTGCAAATTCGTTGAGACTATCAAATTGCCCCCAGGAATTGATTGGTTGATTCTGCGCAGAGGCTTTGTGTAGCTGGTCATAAGTGCTTCAAATGCATTTTGGATTTGTTCCATTGCATTCTTTTCGGGTTCTCTTCGATCTTTCAAAGAATTATTGAAAACCACTTTTCGGAATTTTGGAGTTTTAGTACTTGCAATTTTGACTAGTCTTGATGATTTTGTCTTTTCCACAACTGGTGATTGTGATTCCTTTTGCACTACTTCATCCTTTATTGGTTGTGAAAAAGTGATCTTTGACTGCTTGTAGAATTTTGCATCGGCGTAATTCACTTCTTCTCCCCTAAATGGATCGGTGTCTGCTAGAACTTTCTTGACTTCGCCATTTGCCAAAAACTTGAAGCATTGATGAAGTGTAGAAGGAACGATACCATATGTATGCAGCCATGGACGTCCCAACAACACATTGTAAGATGTGTCAGCATCGATTACATGAAAAAGAGCGTCGGAGTACAACTCTCCTATCTCCATTTGCAACGCTATCGATCCCATTGCTTTTTGTCCAACTTGATTGAAGCCTTGAATAGTTAGCATTGATGGTGTCAGTTGACGAACATTCATCCCCAAAGCTCGAAGTGTTCGGATAGGAAGTAGGTTCACTGCTGATCCACAATCGAGCAAGATTCGATTTATTGATGTATCTCAAGCGCAATATTTTGATGATGTTGTATCCACTTCTGCAAATTTGAAGCTTGTCTCAAATACTTCAGGATTTGTCAAAGCTATGATGAGTGCTTCTCTAAGCTCTTTTGACATTTTCAGAGCATCGTACACACTAAGAAGGGATGGGATGCGCTTAAGATGGTCGACGATGTCATATTTGCCATCTTGGGACCGTAATGTATCCTTTGCATGCCTCTTTGAGGTACTTGCTTTTGTGGTTGAGACTGAATTTTCTACCGTAGGCTCTGCAGCGGTAGTGACTGGACCCTCTCTTGCACCTATTTTGTCGGAATGATTGACTGAATCAACTGCTTCTTTACCTTCTTTCTTGTCTGCAGACGGGATCCTTTGACCAGAGCGTAGAGTTATTTCATCTACCTCATTATCATTATGGATATCACATGAGGTCGCACGACAATTTTCAACTTCTTCCTCACCTCCCTTACTCTTGAAAAGTTTTGGAGGGATGTAGTCTCCGAGGGTTATTGGTGCTCTGAAAGGCTGCTCGTACTCATCATCTTGAAAGACTTTAGGCTTTCTCTGAGTACTTTTCTTCTTTTTCTTTCCATCTTTTGAGGGTAGTCCAGTCCATGATTTTCCTTGTGATCGCTTTGTGGAAGAAAGACGTTTAACAGTTTTTTTTACCTTCTTTTCACTGATGGTTTGCCACTCGTCTTCAGATTCAAGTGACGAATCCTCCCACACATCAAAACTTGGAGCCGTCATGAGCTCGTACAGAGTTGGATTTTTTGGATTTCCAGAATGAGGCATGTCAGGATAAGCATGGACAACTGTAGTTTCATTATTGACATGAAATCCTACAGGCATTGACCCTTCTGGTAATGGAACAGAGGGTGTTGATTTTTCTTCAATCATGTTGGACGTTGCCGTCTGATGTCTTGAGGATGAATCCACCTCGATCTCATGCTTGTTGATCTTTTCTTGAATTATATCCTTAAGGATATAACAATCTTCTATTGTATGGCTGATGAGTCGATGATACCGACAATACTTTGGATCATCAATCTTATTTACTTCAGCGGGACGCTTTGGCTCAGGAAGCGTGATCATCTTTGCTGCAAGGAGTTCGTCGAAGATAGTTCCAACATCTTCATTATCGAAACTATATTTAACTTCTTTTCTTTCCTTAAGCGAAAGCCTCCTTGTCCCTTTGGCTTCTTCTTTTCTTTTTCCATTGTCACTTTTCTTGTCTACTTTGACAAATGTTGCCATAGAATCTCCCTTCTTTGGCGTTCTTTTGTCATCTCCTTTCTTGGTGTTAGACCTTTTTTCTAAGTCTTGGATCATCTTTCCAAACACATTTTTCCGGGACATTTGCTTTTCCACATTACTTGCCTTGGATACCAACTCGTCGAATGTTCGAGGCTCTGCAATTCCTACAAATGTTGCAATCTCGGGGATGAGGTTGTTGTAACATATTTGCACTGCCGAAAATTCAGAAATCTTTTCCATGCATTGTAGGTTAAGACTCCTCCATCTTGTGATGAATTCGCTCGCGCTTTCTCCAAACCTTTGTGTCGTTTGAGCCAAATCCATTAATGTGACTTTTTTCTTTGAACTAACAAATTGAGCTAGAAAAGCTCTTTGCATATCATCCCATGTTAAAATAGATCTTGGCTCTAATTGAGTATACCATGTGAAAGCAGACCCTTTAAGTGACTGAACAAACTGCCGAACCAATAAAGGATCTGACTGCGATGTTTCCCCACAAGCTGAGTAAAAATGAGCTAAGTGTTCTTGAGGAGAACCACTTAAACCATCAAATTTATCAAAGCTTGGTTTTTGATATCCTCGGGGAAATGGCACCGTGTCATAGTGAGCTGGATAGGGCTTCTGGTATCCGAGACTTGGTGTCGTTAAAGACATTTGAAATTCACGGATCTTGTCAGCGAAAATTGCACCGATGTCTTGATGCGTGAGCGGGCCACCAGAACTTTCTCCTTCCGTTTCTTTTCTTACTCTATCTCCAACATTATTTATGCTAGCTTGAGCAGCTAACTGAGCTGCTAAAGTCGCGATTTCAGCTTCCTTATCAGCTACCAAAGCTGCCATTTCTGCTTCTTTTTCTGCAAGTTTTCGTTGCATTTCTAACAGTTCTTCCGTATTCGATGCGCCAGTCATCAGAACTTGCATGTTCTCATATTCAACGTCTTCATTTATCTCCAACCTTTGAAATTGAGTCATTACTCTAGGAATCTCTTCTTGGGAAAAATATTTGCTTCCTCCAGGAGTGTTTTCAAGGGAAAATGAACTCCCGTGAGAGTGGGTTGCCAATGCTCGGGCCCTTGCACGCGTGATAGGTCCCTCGAATTGAATGTTATCACCTTCCTCGACAAGTTCGTAGGCCTTGGCCTTTTGTTGAACATTTCCAGACTCCATTGGCAAGATTTCTTCATCTTCCTCGATGGAGGTCATCATGACGGACTCCATTGTTGGTAGTGTGACCGGAATTGTTCCGATCATGATTTGAGTGATGACAGGAACCTTGATAGGCGGTGATAATGTTACTTTGACAATCTTGCGTCGAGGCACCTTGGTGTCTTTAGATGAAATAGCTCCGAGGAGCTCATTTGAGATGATTTCGACGTCTTCGAGCACATGCTCCCTAGCGATCTTCTTCCTAAAAGCTCGTGCTGCTCTTTTCCTTGCGTTCCTTAAGGCGTTCTTTGACGGGCATTTCTTTGGTCCAACTTTGATGACTTTGACAGCCACCTTGCTCGTCTTTGTTGCTATCTTAGCCTTCACCACGTGGCAAATAGTTGGTGCTTCATTGATGGTGAAGGAGATTCGCTGACCAGCACGCCCTCCTTGTCCAAGTTTGGAATCAGCAGCAGGGAGTTCGTGGAAGTAAACAGTAACTTGTGGCGCCATGCTTCCTTCTACAAAAAAAAGAAAACACATAGCACGTTAATTATCTTCGAAATTAGAGATGAAAGGGAAAATGAGTCCCACCGGGCGTGCCAAAAATCATGTTGAGCAAAAATTGTACATGATATGTAAACAAATGATTCACTCGACATAATTTCACCCTTGTTCATATTTTTGAAGAGGGTTTTATTAATTCGAGTTCGACCCATTCTAGGCTACGCGCCTATTAATTACAACCCTTCTTTTGGAAGGGAATACCCTTTGATTCTAATTCGAATAAATTGTAACTTGAGGGTTTGGGTGTTTGTTTGATTTTGTGACTGCACCTAGGTCGAACCCTAGATTGCCTACGTACCCTCTTTAGGGATCAAGTCACTCGTAGTTCATGTATAATTGGTATTTGTCGGAATTTGATGCCTTGTGCAGTTTCAGCTCATGTAGGCGAGGACTTTAAGCCATTGGAGCGTTGATGCCTTATGCAGTTTTAGCTCATGCGGGCGAGGACTTTGAACCCTTGGAGCATTTGATGCCTTATGTAGTTTTAGCTCGCCATTTGATGCCTTATGCAGTTTTAGCTCATGCGGGCGAGGACTTTGAACCCTTGGAGTATTGGTGCCTTGTGCAGTTTTAGCTCATGCGGGCGAGGAGCAAGATATTGGTTTTGTGCCATTTGAGTCTTGTTGTGGCTTCGTGCCGTCTTGAGTCTTGTTGTGGCTTCGTGCCGCTTTGAGTCTTGTTGTGGCTTTGTGCCATTTGAATCTTGTTGTGGCTTCGTGCCGCTTTGATAGCAGCTTTGTTCATTTGACATTTGGACATGGCTTTATGCCATTTAGTTGCTTCAAGAATGTAACGGGAGCTTGACCCATTCTGAACTAATTTGAGACGATACGTTCATTGAATTTTGTATTTTCAGATGGCTTGTGTCCACGATGTTTGAAATTATTTGTGTTGTCACTATCTCCATGCTTGGCACTTGAACTTGGTAGCAATAGTAGCACAGTGAGCCTTTCGCTTTCACTTTTTGTTTAATAAAAACAAGTGGTAAAGCACCATTTTATGTAGATGCTTTTTAGGTCTTGAGTCCCTTGCTTTTCTTCTTTCTTTCTCTCTTTTTTCTGATTTGCTGTTCTTGCCGTGTGTCTTTTTGAGGGTCTGAGGGGGATGAGCCCCAATTCTACACGACTCCAATTTATAGAACTTGTCCTTTGTTTATTGACTCCCCACGTGAGCAAGAATGTGAGGTGCTGATTTAGCAATCCCTTTTTTTATTTTGAATATTCAAACCCATCTAAAACTAGGACTTCGAACCCTTTGTCCTCCATTCTTCCGACAGCAAGTTTCACCCTTTTGTCTATAAGTGATTTCTGAGGCTTTTCAAGTCCCAATGGGACCTCTTATTTCAACAACCTCACTTTTCCTTCTTTGTGAATTTGAATTCTTCCAAGTCCCGTAGGACTTTAAGTGGATTTGACTTGGGCAGTAATTTTTCTTCTCTCCGTGGGATTCATGCCACACGGGCTGAAAAAGGCTTTTAAGCACTCTCTATTTTTGTTGCCTGAAGTTCTCCCAAGGTCTTTTGAATTCTTTCGAGAGTTTTTATTCAAATGTGCAGTGTAGCGAAGACCCGTGAGAGGAAGATAACAGCCTTAATTTACTCCTCTGCCGTTGCTTTGTTCATCTGCGAGAAAGGGAGAATGACACACCACTTCTTTGCCGCTGCTGCTTGTCTCCTTCCATCTTTGACTTTCGACGAAAATGGGTGGCATGCCAAACTCTTCCTCCTTTGCTACGAGGTGCGTGGCATAGATTGCTTCATTTTTTCTCTTGGTATAGACGAAATTGCTGGGCAGAGAGGTCATGGTATAGCTGCGACATCTTTTTGGGCTTCTGTTTAAACGTCCATGGCGGTGCTGCAAATGTCTCTAATGTTGGGGAAGTGAAGAAGCGCGCTGTGGTTTGGAGGAATTGATAGAGAATGTTGTTGCTGCTTCTCTTCTTTCCTTGGGCAACCATTGTAGCGTCTCGGAGTTCTTTGGGACTGTCTTCTTCGCTGCTGTCAGTTGATGGGGTTGCAGTGGATGTTGATGACGGCGAAGGCGCAGCGACGGTAGTGCTTTTCTTTGTTGATGCTGCTATTGCGAACGTTTGCAGAGAAGTTGAAGGTGTCGACTTCCTTCGGGTTCTTCTGGTTTTATGCAACATGGCATGACCAAACCCATCTTCTTCAAACCGCATCCTCCATTGCCGTGACTTCGGGCAGCACATCCTCTTTCGGGTTCTTCTGGTTTTATGCAACACGGCATAACCAAACCCATCTTCTTCAAACCGCATCGCGACTTCGGGCAGCACATCCTCCTTCGGGTTCTTCTGGTTTTATGCAACACGGCATAACCAAACCCATTTTCTTCAAACCGCATTGCGACTTCGGGCAGCACATCCTCCTTCGGGTTCTTCTGGTTTTATGCAACACGGCATAACCAAACCCATTTTCTTCAAACCGCATCCTCCATTGACGCGACTTCGTTCGGGTTCTTCTGGTTTTATGCAACACGGCATTACCGAAACCCATCTCCTTCTCCTTCAAGCCGCACGGATTCCTTCTAGGAGTAACCCTGCATCATCAAATCCAGCTCTTTCAAATCGCAGAATGCATAGGCTCGTTCTGGAAGACCATCGGAGGTGACAACTGGAACCATGGCTTTGCCGCTGCCTTCGTTTGGGCCTCCGTCTGCCGTCGGCGGTTTAATGCATCATTGCCTTCTTTAGCTATTTCACACTGACCACCGCTGTCATCTGCTTGTTTCAAGTCTCTGCCAAATTTGTTGATAGTCCGGACTGGCACGCTGGACTGCATCGTCTGGCTCATCATCTTTGGATCACGGTTCGTACTACCACTTGGTCTTCTTCGGAGGATTGACGGAGGCGACGTTCGAAGAATCGTGGTGTTGTAGTTTGGTTTTTACAACTTGGGATGACGTTGGGAAATGGGGGAGGTTGGAGAAGCAAGTTGCTTCATTGTTTCCTGCGAAAACCGAAGGAAGAACCAACCCAAAAAAAAGATTAAAAGAGTAAAATGGCTATACCTTTGAATACTTTGCCGTGTGTCCCTTGATCTCTTCTTCTTCTTCTCTTTTTTTGGTTTCTCTCGTGCTTTTGCTCTTTCGCTTTTGCTCCTCTTCTGTTGTTTCCGCTGTGCTCTTCTGTTTCCCCCTTCTTCTTTCCTCTTTTTTTTTCCTCCCTTTCCCGCTGCAGCTGATGCCTATTTATAGGCATTCAAGGAAGGCTCTAGAGCTCTTACGTGGGAGAGTGGAGGCCATTATTTTCCTTTATTTTCTCCCACTATCTGTGCAGCAACCTTCCATTACTGTGCAACCTCTCCACGTTTGCAGAAAACGGGGACTGTAACCTTCCATGTTTTGTAGAAAGTGGGGAGTTTTGCTCCACGTTTTTCCTCGTTTGTAGGAAGATATGTGTGTTTTTTCTTTATTATTATTTTTTTGTTTCTTTTTTTCTTTTCTTGTCGACTTGGATTCTCCAAGTCTGAGTCCTCACGTGGGTAGTCCTTCTCTTATCTTTTGAGAAGTTTTATTTGTTGTAAACTTCTTTCTTTTCTTCTCTCTTTTCTTTTTATTTAGGATTTTATCTCATACTAGGTAACCCACAGAGAATATAATTTGAATTCCCTTATTTTGGTGGTTTACGATAGCATTCTTCAAAAAAAACCCTATTTAGATTTTTGATCGGATCTTCTGTTCAAGCTCCTCCCGCACCATCTTTTACTGTTCGTTGTTTCTTGAAGAGAAGAACAAAAACGGTTAGCAAGGCTTCATACTTTTTATTTTGTTTTGAAGAATGAATATTCTGTAATTTTAGTCATTCATCTTTTCTTGATTTGTTGCAGGTGTCTCTTGGTGGTGATCCCTTGCTTTTTGGAAGCTTGCCTGATGTCTTCGTCCAAAACAGTAGGATTTTTTTTCCTTGGTTCTGATATGTAGTTTTCTTCGATTTTTTTTTGTCCACTACACGTATCCAAACAAGAAAATTTTGTATCTTCTACTTTGAGTAGTCAACTCCTTTTAATTTGTTTCCTTGCTTCGTAGTGCTTTTTTGTGATTGTGAAGAGTAGTTTGTTTTCTCTCAATCTGTAAATCTTCTTGAAACTGAGTAGCTTATTTTCCTTTTATCGACTTTTGACGTTTAGGCTTTTGTGTAAATATTGGCCTATTTGCTTTGGTTTTGGTTAAGCTTTCTATTTATTGTTCCATCTCTGCAGAGGAAGTAAGTACAAAAGGAGGGGTGTCCTGCGACATCTTCAACCCTCCCTACCTCTTATTTTTTAAGAACCAATAAAGTTTTATGGCCTCTGATGGTGTCAGTCAAATAAATCAAAAAGATAATGGGACTTTATTTTTGTTTCTCTGACTTTGATGTGCGGCCCTTTTCATTTTTTTTTCGCTCAACAAAACTAATATAGTATTTGTATAGACAATAACTAATAAGACATACATTATACATACAAGTATGAAAAATGTGAAAGAATATATAAACACTTGTGATTCATCATTATTCATGATTCATCATTATTCATATAAACACTTGCAATTTTTGGCGTATGCGAATGCGATCTCAAAGCATATACAAACAAGTTTGACAGTTGGATCGTTGAAATTAGTTTCGTAGAATGCGTATCCCATCAAAACGATAGATTCACTAACACTTAGAGTTTATTTATACTTTCATTAAGTATAACATAAGATTTTGTAGTATCCACTAGTGTAAATATTTTAAATTGAAGATCGAATTCATTCATTGTATTCATATAGGGTCAAGGAGTGTAGATGTAAAAACTCATCAAAATCGGAATTAAAATAACCGTTAAATCATGATTTTTCGTTTATAACCGTCAAAAAGTTTTGTCCCATTACTTGATCTCTGAATGTTTGTTTTTTGCGATTTTTGGTGTATGCGATCTTGAAGCATATACAAACAAGTTTGATGGTTGGATCGTTGAAATTAGTTTCGTAGAATGCGTATCCCATCAAAACAATAGATTCACTAACACTTAAAAGTTTATTCATATTTTTATTAAGTATAACATAAGATTTTGTGATATCCACTAGTGTAAATATTTTAAATTGAAGATCGAATTCATTGTTTGTATTCATATAGGGTCAAGGAGTGTAGCTGTAAAAAATCATCAAAATCGGAGTTAAAATAACCGTTAAATCGTGATTTTTCTTTTTATAACCGTCGAAAAGTTTTGTCCCATTACTTGATCTCTGAATGTTTGCTTTTTGCAATTTTTGGCGTATGCGATCTCGAAGTATATACAAACATGTTTGACGGTTGGATCGTTGAAACTAGTTTTGTAGAATGCGCGTATCTCATCAAAACAATAGATTCACTAACACTTAAGAGTTTATTCATACTTTCATTAAGTATAATATAAGATTTTGTGGTATCCACTAGTGTAAATATTTTAAATTGAAGATCGAATTCAATCATTGTATTCATACAGGGTCAAGGAGTGTAGCTGTATAAAATCATCAAAATCGGAGTTAAAATAACCGTTAAACCGTGATTTTCTTTTTATAACCGTCGAAAAGTTTTGTCCCGTTACTTGATCTCTGAATGTTTTTTTTTTGCAATTTTTGGCGTATGCGATCTTGAAGTATATACAAACATGTTTGACGGTTGGATCATTGAAACTAGTTTTGTAGAATGCGTATCTCATCAAAACAATAGATTCACTAACACTTAAAAGTTTATTCATACTTTCATTAAGTATAACATAAGATTTTGTGGTATCCACTTGTGTAAATATTTTAAATTGAAGATCGAATTCATTCATTGTATTCATATAGGGTCAAGGAGTGTAGCTGTAAAAAAATCATCAAAATCGGAGTTAAAATAACCGTTAAATCGTGATTTTTCGTTTATAACCGTTGAAAGGTTTTGTCCCGTTACTTGATATCTGAATGTTTGTTTTTTGCAATTTTTGGCGTATGAGATCTCGAAGAATATACAAACAAGTTTGACGGTTGGATCGTTGAAATTAGTTTCGTATGATGCGTATCCCATCAAAACGGTAGATTCACTAACACTTAGAGTTTATTTATACTTTCATTAAGTATAACATAAGATTTTGTGGTATCCACTATTGTAAATATTTTAAATTGAAGATCGAATTTATTCATTGTATTCATATAGGATTAAGGAGTGTGGCTATAAAAAATAATCAAAATCGAAGTTAAAATAACCGTTAAATCGTGATTTTTTTTTTAATAACCATCGAAAAGTTTTGTTCGGTTACTTGATCTCTGAATGTTTGTTTTTTGCGATTTTTGCTGATACGATCTCGAAGCATATAAAAACAAGTTTGACGGTTGGATCGTTGAAATTAGATTCGTATAATTCGTATCCCATCAAGTTCAATGGTATATATATATATATATATATTAAGTAGATTTAAATCTATTTATTTTGTACGTATAATTGACCGGTACATGGAGTAGTATATCACATTATCACATGTCATTATAAAAATAGTGGGATATGTGTGATAAAAAATTAATAACTTAAAAAAAATAAAATTTCTCACCACTTTAATTTTCATTTTTCCCTCCCTTTTTTGTTTGCTTTTCAGCTTTTCTTATAATTTTCATTTTCCCCTCCCTTCTTTTTCTTCAAAGGGCGGCAGCCTACCCATCTTTCCCTCTCTTTTTTGTTTCCTTTTCAGCTTTTCTTATAATTTTCATTTTCCCTCCCTTTGTCTTCAAAGGGCACGGCAGGAATGGAATGGAATTATGGAATCAATGGATGCATATTAATTAATAATTATTATAATTTTTATAAAATTTAATTTAAAATTTAATATATATATATATATATAATTATTATAGTTAATATTTTGGGGGTATAATTATTAATTTATTATAGTATATATAATTATTATAGTTAATTTAATATATATATATATATATATATATATTTATTATAGTTGTTAGGGGTATAAAATTGTTAAATTAATATATATATATATATAATTATTATAGTATTTTTTTAGGGTTATAAAATTATAAAATTAATATTCTGCTTATCGTGTATCGTGTTACCCACGTGTATACCCGAATCAATCCGTTATCTTAACAGGTGCTTATCGGGTTACTCGATTAGTTATCGTGTCAACCCGAACACCTGTTAATTTCGTGTCGGGTCGTGTCGGGTTATCGGGTCGTGTCAGGAATTGCCAGGCCTAGATGTGACAATATGATATGTATTCTTTCAAAAAAAGTATTATGTTTTTTATTTAATTATTTATTGGTTTAAAATATATTTTCCTTAACGGGTAACGGGTCGGGTCAAATTACCCATTAATATTATCGGGTCGATTTCGGGTCGGGTCATTTTACCCGTTTATTGTAACGGGTGTTACACGACACGACCTGTTAAGATATCGGGTATGACACGAAAACGACACGAACACGGGAAACACGACACGGATGCCAGGTCTATCTGGCGAGGATCCTCACTCATACTATTTTAACTTTCTTGAATTTAAAAAAAAAGTCAAATTTTCTGGTTTTTGTCATAATTGATATTAACTACGATTATTGGTGTATTTGTAAAACTGATGACAACATTGGGGATTATGTTAACGCCTTCACTTTCAAGAATCATGATGTTACCACTCAATACTACAGTTCGATGATATTCTTCTTCGTTTAAAAGTAAGAGGTCTTCAAAAAAAAAAAAAAGTAAGAAGTCTTAAGTTTAAATCTCGTGGATGGAGAATTCAATACCAAATTAGGTTGCCCATATTGTGGCTTAGCCAAACTCCTCCTCCCTTTAGTGTAAAAATATCGATGTACTAAAAAAAAATGCAGGATGTTTGCTATGCATCCACTCATAACATTTATGTTTGAATGTTTTTTTTTTTCACACGACATTGCATTATTTGATCATAAATAAGTTGTTCTCGTCTAACAACCCATCTCTGTTATTATGGTCCCGCTCAAATATAATCGTGTCATCAATAAATAAATAAATTACAACTTGAAGGCCAATACTCAATAGTGGGATTAAGTGAGATCAATAAATAAATAAATTACAACTTGAAGGTCAATACTCAAAGTGGGACTAAGTGAGATCCTTACCTGGCTGGGGAAAAAGATAGAATGTGAAACGGGAGGAGGATGTGTCTGAAGTGAAAAATTTCATTGTGATCGAAATAAGAGTGGTACATCACGTATTTTTATATAAGTGTTGGAAAATTTTAATATTTAAGTTATTAACTTTTTAACACACATATTCCATCATTTCTACAGTGACACGTGATGTACCATCTTGTGTTACGATCACACTGAAAAATCTCTCGTGTCTGATTGGCTGGGCCCCACCACACTGACAAGGAATATAAACAAAAGGATAATGCTAAGTAGATTAAATTTGCAAATTAAATGATGTGTCACCAATAAAAAATAAGCACGTTAATCAACACTTAAGTAATAATTCAATCATCAACTTCTATGTCATTTAGTTTACAATATTTAATCTATAAATTTAGTCTTCATAGTATTACTTTACACAAAAGGTTACAACGTCAGGCTGGCAGATCTTCTCAGCTGGATAAGTTTGTTTAGTGGCTGCTAAACTCTGGTCCTTATCGTTGTTAAATTTTATCACTAAAATATTTGAATTTTAATATATATTTGAGTTTTTTTTTTTCATTTGAATGTTTCTTTCTTTACGACAATTTTGAGGTTGTATGAAGAATTGTTCAAGATTGTCCTTTTCCTGGTTCCAAAAATATACTTCTCATCCAGTTTATTCTTGTCTTTTTACTTAAAATATGGCCTATGGATCGACCAATTGTTTCCCAGTTGGTTAAAATTATGGGGAATACCGTTTACTTTTTTCATTGTGAAGTTCTTCCGTGGACTTTTATATTGTTCATTCCATCGGCATTAGCTTGAAAGGTACAAGGGACGACTTGTGGCCAAATGTTGTACTCAAACATATGACGTTGATTATACAAAAATATTTGCTCCAGTAGCAAAGATCAATACAATTAGAGTGTTGCTTTCTTTGGCAGCTAATTTAGATTGGCCAATACAACAATTTGATGTAAAAAATGCATTTTTACACGGAAATCTTACAGAAGAGGTGTACATGAATATCCCGCCAGGGTATACATCAGTATCAAAACGAGGAGTATTATGCAAATTGAACAAGGCATTGTATGGACTGAAACAATCACCTTGGGTGTGGTTTGAGAGGTTTCAAACAACCATGATAAAGTATGGGTTCAGGCAGAGCAATTCCGACCATGCACTATCAAACGTCGAATGAGTAGTTAACAACACTCATTATTTATGTGGATAATATGTTTGTTATAGGCAATAATAAGGAAGAAATCTTGAAGTTAAAAGATTACTTGGCAACCAAGATGGAGATGAAAGATCTTGGTGGGCTTAAGTATTTTTTGGGTATGGTAGTGGCTCGGCCGAAACAGAGCATATTTCTATCTCAAAGGAAATATGTTTTGGATTTGTTGACAGAAATCAGAATGCTTGACTGTAAATTGGTTGACACTCCTATCATTCAAAACCATCATCTTGCCGTGTACCCTGACCAAATTTCAACTAAAAAAGACCACTATCAGAGGTTGGTTGGGTGATCATTCTACCTATCTCACACTAGACACGACATTGTGTATGCAGTGAATGTTGTAAGCCAGTTTATGCACTCTCTGAGGGAAGCCCACATGGGTGCGGTTGAACGAATCCTTTGCTAACTGAAGTTCGCACCAGGTGGAGGCATCATGTTTTCGAAGAATTGACATTTTCAAGTGGACGGTTATACTGATGGGGATTGGGCGGGAGATATTACGATCTACTTTGGAGTACTTTACATTGTCGGAGACAATTTAGTGACTTGACAGAGTAGGAAGCAGAAAGTGGTTGCTTTGTCAAGTGTAGAAGCAAAATATAGAGGGAGTGTTGGGTTTTATGGCTCAAAATTAGGATGATGCAAAAAATTAGGTTTGTGTTACCTATTTGGTTTCGGTGTCCTATTTGGGTTTGGATTTTGACTTCTTAGTTGGTTTCCTTGGTGGAGAGATTTTGTTAATTACCTATTTGATTAGGATTTGGATTTACTTCCTGTTAGGATTCTTATTGTAACCTAAGTCCTATGCACTATAAATAGGACCGTAGGGTTAGTGTATTTTGTGTGGCTCATTCGTGTGGCAATTTGGTGAGAGTCAATTTGTGAGTTTGTGAGTAAACAGAGAGCAATTTGGGAGAATCTTCTCTGTTAGTTTTGGGTTCTCTACTCGTTTGGTTTAGGGTTTATAATTTGTGGGATTTGGGTTGTGAGAGTTTAAACACTCTATTGTAATCTCCGTTTGTTTAGTGAAATTCCTCGTCGTGCTTCGCTCGTGGACGTAGGCTTTACGCCGAACCACGTAAATCTCTTGTGTTAGTTTGAGATTGTTTGATTTAGTTTTCACCTACGACGATGATATTGGTACTTTGTTAGAATTTGCTTCCGTTTGCACATAAAAGTACAACAAGTGGTATCAGAGCCAGGTTTCGGTTTGGGCTTTGCTTGGCAGTCACTATGAAGCCTACTGTGTCGTTGGTGAAAGTTGATAGTGAAAAGTTTGACGGCAATGACTTTGGTATTTGGCAATTGAAGATGCGTGCTTTGTTAGTTCAGCAAGGGCTTTTAAAAACGCTAAAGGGTGTGAAGGCTTTGCCAAATTCGTGGACTGATGAAGAAAAATAAGACGTTATGGAGTGGGCACTTGGAGCAATCCTGCTGACTTTATCAAATGAAGTCTTGCATGAAGTTGGTAGCGTCAAATCTGCACCGGAGTTGTGGCTAAAATTGGAGAGCTTGTATATGACCAAATCCCAAATCCCTTGCTAAACGGTTGTATTTGAAGAAAAGTTTGCATACTCTTCGTATGGATGAAGGTACGTCAATTCATAAGCACGTTGATGAATTCAATAAACTTATGATGGATTTGAAAAGTGTGGACAACCAAATTAGTGATGAGGATTATGCAATAACTTTATTGTGTTCTTTATCTCCTTTGTATGAACACTTTGTCGATACCATGCTATTTGGTAGAGAAAGTGTTAGTTTGGAAGATGTTAAAATCGCTTTGAATTCTAAAGAGCTAAAGAATAAAGTGTCTGACACACAAGATGGAGCTTTGGTAGTTCAAGGAAGGAATAAGGAAAGGACCAAACTTGGAAAGAACACTTGTAGCTATTGTTATAAGGAAGGTCATTGGAAAGTAGATTGCCCTAAACTCAAGGGCAAAAAGAAGCCGCTTGATAAGTCTTTTGCTAGTTTTGATGCAAACATTGTAAAAGATCGTTGTTCTGAACTCCTCTAAAGGTTATGCGAGGAGGTGGAGCTTAGTACTCAAGCTCTTTGGGTGGAGTGCAATTCGTACTTTTTGTTCGTATGTTTAAGCTTTTGCTTGGATTTTGTTTTGTATTTTGTTAGTTTCCGTAATGGAATTTGTTGGAGAAGGCGTTGGAGGAAATTTCAAGTTTGAAGACTTTTGGATTTTTTTGAGCACTACTATGAAACCCTTTATTAGTGTCGCTATGATAACCGACAAGAAACACATATTATTGTCGGACATTAAGCAAAATCCGACAGAAAATGGATGCAGTGGCGGATATAATAAGCGACAGAATTGTCGGCGTCAGGAAATGAATTTTTCGACAGAAAATACTCTAAAACCGACAGAGAATATATTAATAATGAATAAATAAATGAATAAATATTCTCTGTCGGATAAAACTGACATAAAATACTCTAAAACCAATAGAACTTGTGTCGGATATAACCGACAAAGAATTTATTAATAATGAAAAAATAAGAGCATTTTCTATCGGATAAAACCGACAGAAAATATATTAATAATAAAAAAAAATATAAACCACTTTCTACTCCACGCATTGACAATTCACACTCTAGAAATATAATTAAGGTACTCATTGAGTAGAAGTTTCACTACTAAATCGTCAAAAGAACAGCCCAACTCAAGAACACCAAAAGGTTGGGAACTACTTGCAACATACAATACTAACTGGATAAGAAAAAAACCCTCAACATCACATAATTTATTTCAGAAATTAAACAACTCATCCCCATGAACTGAAGAAGATCATCTCTTTCTACTGTTTAACTTCGGTTTTCTTCTTCTGCCAGAAACAGTTCAAACCATTGTCGGCCTCTCCCTAAAAAACAAAAGAAAGCACAGGAAATCAGAGTAGAACAGATGGAATGCCAAATTGCAAATGACCAATAAGAAATTATAAGAGGATTCTAATTACCGTTGAAGAACAGCTGAAAACCTAATAAAACAAAACCTCAGTAACCCAACATCAGAATTATGGGGAAAATTCATACTTAGGATTAGAAAAATTTGGATATAACTATATGCTACACTGGGCTTTTCGAGTTTGACTGCGGGCGTCAACATGTTTTTATTTAAATCTATCAGTAATTGAACAACTTCCAATACTTTAGTAGCAATTGTAACCAGATGTAATAAAGAAAATGATAGCTGGATAAAAAGTGATTGTTTCAGCATAGTTTAGGATTTATCATCGCAGCAACAGTCACGTGGGTTTCGAATGCAGCCTCTCAAGTCATCTACTTCGTAATAATAATACAGCTTAGAATGCAGTCTTAGAAAGCATATGATATAATCAAATGAGATTAATCGAACCAAAAAATACAAATTTGCTCAAATTCCGCAACCGTACTACGCATTCTTATCACCTAATACATTCACAAGTGCCCAACAAAAACACAAATATTACCACAATAACACAGTACAAAAACGAGGGAAAGAAGGCAAACCTGAGCGCAGACGTAGCCGCAGAGAGCAAAGGTGGAGCACTGGCCAGTGTAGATGCCATGCTCATCCAAATGCCCAATGTTGCTTCTCGAGAAGGAGAAGGAAATGAGGAGATGAGAAAAGGGGGAAGGGAGAAGGCACCGGCGCAAGGAAGAGATGGAGTTTTATTTTTGAAAATTTTAATTACTGTTGGTTAAAACCGATAGAAACATTTTTTAAAATAAAAACTCATAAAAAATTTTCATTACTGTCGGTTATAACCGACAGGAAAAAAATGGCGGCAAAAATACCCCAAAATTCCCTCCCAACAAAATTTTAAATTCCCCTCCAAAATTTTGTTACGATTTTAAAAAATAAAATAATAATTGTTTTGGTTTAATAAATAAATAAATAATATGTATTTAAATAGAATACATTTTTAAAAATTAAATAAATAATTGTTTGGTTTAATAGATAATAACCCATGTAAAATATGTGATAAAGAAACAAAAAGATAATTGTACAATGAAAATTTCATTACACAAACTAAATATTGTCTAATCAATACTTGAAAAATATAAATAAAAATTTAGCACAAATTACTTTTCTCACTTCAAAATTTAGGCAAATTTAACGGAGATATGCATTCTACGAAACTAGTTTACATGATCTAACCGTCAAACTTGTTTGTAGATACTACAAGATCGCATTCGTAAAAAATCGCGAAAAAAAAACATTCAAAGATTAGGTAACGAAACAAAAGTTTTCGACGGTTATAAACGAAAAATCACAATTTAACGGTTATTTTAGCTCCGATTTTGATGATTTTTTTACAACTACACTCCTCGACCCTATAAGAATGCAATGAATGAATTCGATCTTCAATTTAAAATATTTACACTAGTGGATACCACCAAATCTTATTTTATACTTAATGGAAGTATAATATTAAGTCTAAGTGTTTGTTTAATCTACCGTTTTGACGCAATATGCATTCTACAAAACTTTTTTCAACGATCCAACCGTCAAACTTATTTGTACACACTTCGAGATTAAATACGTAAAAAAAAAACATTAAGAGATTACGTAACGGAACAAAAGTTTTCAACGGTTATAAACGAAAAATCACAATTTAACGGTTATTTTAGGCCCGATTTTAATGATTTTTTACAGTTACACTCTTCGACTTCTATAAGAATGTAATGAATAAATTTGATCTTCAATTTAAAATATTTACACTAGTGGATACCACAAAATATTATTTTATACTTAATGGAAGTATAACATTAACTCTACGTGTTTTTTTAATTTACCGTTTTGACGCGATACACATTCTACGAAACTTTTTTCAACAATCCAACCATCAAACTTGTTTGTACACACTCTGAGATTGCATACGTAAAAAATCGCAAAAACCAAACATTTAGAGATTAGGTAACGGAACAAAAAGTTTTCGATGGTTATAAACGAAAAATAGTAATTTAACGGTTATTTTAGCTCTGATTTTGACGATTTTCTACAACTACACTCCTCGACCCTATAAGAATGCAATGAATGAATTCGATCTTCAATTTAAAATATTAAAACTAGTGGATAAATCTTATTTTATACTTAATGGAAGTATAACATTAACTCTTAAGTGTTTGTTAAATCTATCAATTTGATAGGATATGCATTTTACGAAACTAGTTTCAACAATCCAACCGTCAAATATGTTTGTATATACTCCGAGATAGCATGTGTAAATAATCGCAAAAAAAAAAGAAGAGATTAGGTAACTGGACCATGAGTGAAAAAAAAAACATTCAGAGATTATTTTTGTAAGATCCCACTTCGCCCAAGGGTGTGGATCCTGTAAGCCATATATATATATATATATATATATATTCCCATCTCTACCTAGCACGAGGCCTTTTGGGAGCTCACTGGCTTTGGGTTCCGTAGAAACTCCGAAGTTAAGCGAGTTCGTGCGAGAGCAATCCTATGATGGGTGACCCACTGGGAAGTTCTCGTGTGAGTTCCCAGAAACAAAACCGTGAGGGCGTGATCGGGGCCCAAAGCGGACAATATCGTGCTACAGCGGAGTCGAGCCCGGGATGTGGTGGGGGCCCGGGCCGGGATATGACAATTTGGTATCAGAGCCAATCCCTGGCCGGAAGTGTGCCGACGAGGACGTCGGGCCCCTAAGAGGGGTGGATTGCAAGATCCCACATCGCTCAGGGATGTGGATCCTGTAAGCCATATATGTATATTCCCATCTCTATCTAGCACGAGGCCTTTTGGAAGCTCACTGGCTTCAGGTTCCGTAGGAACTCCGAAGTTAAGCGAGAATGGGCCAGAGCATTCCCAGGATGGGTAACCCACTAGGAAGTTCTGCTCGCGTGAGTTCCCAAAAACAAAACCGTGAGGCGAGGTCGGGGCCCAAAGCGGACACTATCGTGCTACGGTGCTATGGCAGTTGCCCAAAATTTTGCTTTGTTCGTGTCGGTTATATCCGACAGGCCATGAGTGAAAAAAAAAAATTTAAACCATGTGTTTATTTATTTATTTTTAATCAATATAACATTTTAAATTAAGAAAATAGTCATTTTTTGTAGGTTATAACCGTCAGAATACTAAAATAATAACCACCAGAAACTAAAATAATAAATAGTCAATTTCTGTCGGTTATAACCGCCACTATTAACTTACAAATTGCCGGAATATGTTAAAAATATTTAAGAAAAAAGAATTCTAAAATATTGGCAGTTATAATTGACAGGATGTTATTGTTATCCGACACTAAATATCTGCCAAGAATTTATGTCAAATATAACCGACATGATTTCATTGTTATCCGACACTAACTGAATTATGTGTCGGATATCTTTTATCCGACATAATGGCTTATTAAACCACCACCATCATCCGACACCTAAAGCTAATATTGTAGTAGTGGAGTCTAGGTGGAGATCAGTTTCGAAAGAATTTGGTGCTCATTTGCATTTGTATTTTTGGTATCCCAAAATTTGAAGTTTGTATTTGATTTGGAAGTTTGCTAATTTCTTGCCGAGGTGGAGATTGTTGGGTTTTACGGCTTAAAATTAGGATGATGCAAAAAATTAGGTTTGTGTTACCTATTTGGCTTTGGTGTCCTATTTGGGTTTGGATTTCGACTTCTGAATTGGTTTCCTTGGTGGAGAGATTTTGTTAATTACTTATGTGATTAGGATTTGGATTTACTTCTTGTTAGGATTCTTATTGTAACCTAAGTCCTATGCACTATAAATAGGACCTTAGGGTTAGTGTATTTTGTGTGGCTCATTCGTGTGGCAATTTGGTGAAAGTCAATTTGTGAGTTTGAGAGTTAGCAGAGAGTAACTTGGGAGAATCTTCTCCGTTAGTTTTGGGTTCTCTACTCGTTTGGTTTAGGGTTTGTAATTTGTGGGATTTGGGTTGTGAGAGTTTAAACACTCTTTTGTAATCTCCGTTTGTTTAGTGAAATTCCTTCGTCATGCTTCGCTCGTGGACGTAGGCTTTACGCCGAACCACGTAAATCTCTTGTGTTA
Source organism: Cotoneaster glaucophyllus (assembly GCA_036320875.1). Lineage (NCBI taxonomy): Eukaryota > Viridiplantae > Streptophyta > Magnoliopsida > Rosales > Rosaceae > Cotoneaster > Cotoneaster glaucophyllus. The sequence goes on from CM070058.1 coordinate 26,098,285, forward strand.
GTTTGAGATTGTTTGATTTAGTTTTCACCTACGATGTTGATATTGGTACTTTCTTAGAATTTGCCTTCGTTTGCGCATAAAAGTACAACAAGGAGTATGTGAATTATTATGGCTTTGGCGGTTATTTACCGAACTTGGGTACCCACCAACATATGCATCAAATCTATTATGTGACAATAAAGCGGCCATTGATATTTTGAATAATCCAATTCAACATGATCGGGCTAAACATGTTGACGTGGATAGACATTTTCTTAAGGAGAAGTTAGATGCAAATATTATAAATCTGAAGATGAGTTGGCAGACATCCTGACAAAAGCTATTGCAAGTCAAATCTTCTACTACTCACTTGACAAGTTGGACGTGAATGACATTTACGCACCAACTTGAGGGGGACTGTTGGAGTGCGTTGATATATATCCACCAGCCACAACATACAAAAGGTGTGGTGCCGAGTCACCATATACAACTAATGCAATTACAATTCAAAGGGAACAGCTGGGAGACAATGAGTTATGGTAAGGGCCCATCAAAATGACATTTACGCACCAACTTGAGGGGGACTATTGGAGTGCGTTGACTTTTGCGTGTATTTAGGGGGATGTGAATATTATTGTATATTCATACCTTGTAAGTCAAGTATGTACTACATATATCTGCCTTCCTTGTGAGAAGAATAATATCAAGAATTGAAAGCCAAATAAGGCCTGAATTAGCAAAGGGATGGATCGAACTCGAGCCGCTGATCATGTGTTTCCTCTGCTTTTGTTGATCCCTTTCTTTGTTATTGCAGTAGAGGCAAACATTGAGGAATGTAAGTTTTATCCAACTGCTACGTCCTTTATGTAACTGCTTCTTGTCCATTAAATGGGCAGAACTCGTTAGCGGCATTCAAAAGTTTGGATCATAGTTAGACTTGTAGAGTAGTTCATAACCATTCCTTCTGTGATGATTATGGACTTATCAATATGACAGTGAATGAAACTTAGTAGTACGGTATAATAGATTGATAGATCCATGGATGGCGGTTCGAGCATTGAACTGTGTTAAATTCTATGCAGATGTCCCTATGAAGATTCTCATGGATGAGTGGAACATAAAACCTACCAGTTGGGTGGGTTCAGATCCTTGTGGTGATGGCAGCTGGGAAGGTGTTACGTGCACGAATTCGCGTGTAACTTCCATGTAAGTTTTTGCCTGTTTCCACCATTTTCGTTGCTCCTGGATGTTGCTTAATTTTCTTCCATTTTCGGATAACATGGGGTTTCTTTAATTTCAGAGCATTGGCAGATATGGCTTTGACAGGTTCTCTTCCCAGCGATATCGAGCTGTTATCTGAGCTTGAGGTTCTGTACGTCTTCTATCTGATTCTCTGCATTGCGTTTTACATAATTATGATACTTTATTTGCAACCAATGTTTGAACCAAAAAATCCAGGATTTTTCTTCCAAAGCATTTTAATCGTTACTGAAATTTCTTTAGCTTTCAATTCATTATTTGATTCATTCTTGGGTATAGATTTCTCATTAGTCTTTTGTAACTCTTTTCTCACCCTTTTTCATATAGGAATCTGTCTTTTAACAGGGGCCTGAAAGGACTGCTTCCGGTATCAATTGGAAAGTTGACGAAACTAGTATACTTGTAAGAAAGAATTACCGGTTTCTTCACTTTAGTAATTTTTGGTATGTGATTATTCATCCACCTAACTACCTTGTTGCTTTCTTCTTTACATGTCAGAAACGTGGTTGGTTGCAGTTTCTTCGGTCGAATTCCAGACACTCTAGGATCTCTAAAGCAGCTCTCTTATCTGTAAGCCTTCCTCACCCTCTCGCCCTTGATCATTCCAAACACGGAGTTTAAACAGGCCAATATGCTATAACACTGCAACTCTTCATTTACATCCTGCTGCAGATCTTTGAAAAACAATAGTTTCAGTGGCCGGATTCCGCCTTCCATCGGTAATATGACCAATCTTTCCTTTCTGGACCTTTCTGACAACCAACTTCAGGGATCAATCCCAGTATCTAACAGGAAAGCACCCGGTCTTGATATGTTACATAAGGCGAGGCACTTGTATGTCAATTCTAGTTAACTCTTAAGCTGACTAATATTTTGCCTTCCTTTGGTTTATGCTCCTCTGATTCTTTTATACACTTCAAATACAGTCATTTTCAAAATAATCAGCTCTCGGGTACAATTTCTCCTCGACTTTTCAGTTCACAGATGGTTCTGGTACATGTGTAAGTTTCCTTCACCTGAAAATCTCAGTTGGTAAGAGAAACATATTACCTTATCTGCTTTGAGTACTTTTGTCTGTGCAGGGTTTTTGACCGAAATAATCTAACTGGTGTCATACCTTCCACACTCGGACTTGTGCAGACACTGCAGGCAGTGTGAGTGTCTATTCCATATTCACAAGATATGGCTTGTATCTAGTTGTACTGAATATCTTGTTGTGGTACAGAATCCTTGATAGGAATTCCTTAAATGGGTCCGTTCCCTCAAGCCTCAACAATCTTACAAAATTGACAGAACTGTAAGAAAACGGCTTACCAGACAAAGAATTTGCATTTTCAAACATGTTGTTTGGATTTCACTTTACTACAGAGAGACTAATGGTAATATGTTTTCAGGCACTTGTCCAACAATCAGCTGACTGGCCCCATGCCAAACCTTACTAGCTTGAATGGCCTGAACTATGTGTAAGTGCAACATTACTGATTTTTTCAAGTTCGATCTAAAAGATGTTACGCTTTATGAATTTCATCACTTTTTCCCATGACTAAAAATTGTTACAATCATATATATTCCATATCATTGATCTGCAGGGATATGAGCAACAATACTTTTGCTGCAACAGATGTTCCTACTTGGTTTTCGACATTGCAGAATTTGACAACATTGTATGTTTCATTCCTCCTCAATATACCCGTGTGTGTGTGTTTGCGTGTATCTGGGTGCAGTTTGAGTTCGAGTATATGTTATTCCATTTGAAATATCACAGTGAATGCTCTGAATTATTGTACCTGTCAATCCTGTATGGCAGAATGATGGAGAACACGGGACTTCAGGGAGAAGTTCCTCCGGCCTTATTCAGCCTTTCCAGTTTGGAGACGGTGTGAGTATCATACTGATCTCTAATACCACCTAGCTTAAGTGTAAAGTGGTTGTAAAGTGATTATCAATCTAACCTGTGGGCTGTTGCAGGTTACTGAGGAACAACAAGATCAACGGTCTATTGGATCTTGGAACCATTTCTAGCAACCGTTTGCAACTAATTGATCTGGAGAAGAACTTCATTACCGACCTTACACGAAGTGATGGAGGATCCAACTATACATTGATGTAAGCTATAGTTCTCATACATCGAATATCAATGTCCAATTGTTTGTCAAACTGTCATGATTAATGGTCCGTTATCTTTTGCAGCCTCGTTGATAATCCAATTTGTGAGGGAACAAACATGGCAAATAACAACTGCACTGTTTCTCCAACCAGTTCCCCAATTTCGCCGCCACCAAGTAACTGTACGCTAGTTGCTTGTAGTCCGGGGCAGGTTTATTCCCCCAGCTGTAAATGTGCATATCCCTACACAGGAACTCTATACTTCATATTTGTTTCTTTCTCCAACTTGGGAAACTTCAGTTATTTCACAGCTCTTCAGGATTCTCTCCTTAAAACCCTTCAGTCCTATAACCTTCCTGTGGATTCAGTTGCTCTTAGTAATCCTTCCTGGGACTCCTCTTATCACCTTAAACTCTACATAGTAATCTTCCCGGCTGGCCAAGACCGGTTCAACAAAACTGGATCTTCAGCCATTGCGTCCATGATTAGCAACCAGACTCTGGCGGGTGCGCGTCCAAGTTATTATGGACCCTTCTCTTGTTTTTTCCCTTATGACAACCCGAAATCAGGAGGTAAGTCTGAAAGTCACTCTGAACTTAGAAATACTAGTTGCACTTCTGCTTTAAAAGTTGGCAATGTTAACTCGATCTGATAACTGACGACACGTATCTCTTTTCATTTCTCATGATTTTGAGGTGTGCTGCAGGATCAAGCAAGGGCTTGATAATTGGTGCAGCAGTGGGTGGTTCCGCACTTGTGTTATTGTTAGCCCTTCTAGGGTTTTATGCTCTCCACCAAAAGAGACAAGCAAAGGATCCATGGAGCAGGTCAATGCCTTTGGTAAGATGTTGTTCATCGATAACTCAAAAGGCGGTAGAGAAAAAATTATTACAGACTCAACACATTATGCTTCATCATAAGGCAGTAAGCTTAGTTATTGTTTTTCTGTCTACGAATTCTGCAGACTGGGACTTATAGCAGTGGTAATTCTCCGGACCTAAAAGGAGCACGGTTGTTCTCTTTTGAAGAGCTTAGAAAATACAGCAACGGTTTTTCAGACGCTAATGATGTTGGATCTGGTGGTTATGGAAAGGTTAACTCCTATACCCTACACAGTTACAAAATGTAACTTACAAAAATACTGCTAGATAGTGACAATATGACATCATTCGGTAACATTTTATAGGTGTATCGAGGAGTTCTTCCTTCGGGCCAAATGGTTGCAATTAAAAGATCTAAAAGGGAATCTATGCAGGGAGGGCCTGAGTTTAAAGCTGAGGTTGAGCTTCTATCAAGAGTACATCATAAGAATCTTGTCAGCCTTGTTGGTTTTTGTTTGGAGCAAGGTGAACAAATCTTGGTATACGAGTATGTTCCGAATGGCGATTTATTTGGAATTCTTTCAGGTATTCTGTTCATTTCTTCATCTTCAAATCTAAATAGGACCTCGAAGCTCCAACTGTTTCGTTCAATTTTGTCTCGTGTGAGAATGATCGATTAGAGAATTGTGAATGCAGGGAAGTCAGGAATCGGGCTGGACTGGATGAGGAGACTTAAAGTAATTCTTGGTGCAGCAAGAGGTTTGGCCTATCTTCATGAACACGCAAACCCTCCCATTATACACCGTGACATTAAATCAAACAACATATTGCTCGATAAAGATTTAACAGCAAAAGTTGCTGATTTCGGTCTCTCCAAGTCTATGTCTGACAGTGGAACAGATCACATAAGTACTCAAGTTAAAGGGACAATGGTAAGTTAAAGAACTTATCAAAACTCGAGTACCAAGTATTGCATCTTTGTACAAAATATCACGGTATCATCCTAACTGAGGTCGATTATCTCTGCTGGTGTAGGGCTACTTGGATCCTGAGTATTACATGACTCAACAGTTGACTGAGAAAAGTGACGTTTATAGCTTCGGCGTGGTAATGTTGGAGCTGATAACTGCTAGAAGGCCAATAGAGCAAGGGAAGCATATAGTGAGAGTGGTGCAGATGGCAATGGATAAGACAAAATCTCTGTACAACCTTCATCAAGTTCTCGACCCGGCTATGGGTTCGGGAACAGATCTGAAAGGTTTGGAAATTTTTGTTGATTTGGCGATGCTGTGCGTAGAAGAACAGCAAGATAAACGCCCTAGAATGGGGGAAGTGGTGAAAGAGATCGAGAACATAATGCAGCTTGCTGGTTTGAACACTGGTGATCAATCAGCGTCTCCTGCACCAAGTTATGACTACACAAGTGCCGATGATTTGCTGCCGTCCTCAAGGCGGTCAAGTTCTTGATTATAGTCCGAGATTACTTATTGGTTTATGTTACTGCCCTCTTGCAGACGTTGGTAAATCATTTCATGTTTCAGCTCTCTTGTAGACGTAGGTTAGGTCAGTTAATCAATGCAATGTGCTCGCCCTCTTGCACATGAGTTCAAATCCCCATTCCCGTAAATTAGTTTAGTTTAGAGTAGAATAATTACGGTTATCTTATTTTCCAACGATGAAAAAGAACCAGGCTTAAACTTCACACTAGATGAAGGGTAACATGGTTACTAGGACCGTTCACTTGTATGCATAAGGGACTGCACATATGATTGCGCAGCTTGACTCATATTTGCCGCTGGATCAACTGCCAACGTCGACTCTTATATGCAGCTCACTCTTATTCGCAAAATCCGCATTCAACTACGACTGAGGAAAATAGAAATCTAAATTCAGGCAGTGAACAATATTTCCGCACGCAAGTGTGATTAAGTTACAACAGATTTTGAGACCATTGCTTGAATGGAAAAGGCATTCTACAGACAACCACTTCAACTGCGAATCTCATTAAGACAATTTTCCGCTTGCACTTTCCAATTCGCTGTCATGCCTTCCTTTCTCGCTAAGAGGTAAGTCGTAAAACTCTGACAAATAAGCCAAAGCCTCTGAGTTACTATCACAAACCTTCCAAAGTGATGTAAGCTCTCCCTTGGAGAGGGTACCCCAGTCCTCACAATCATCAAGGAAGTTTAGTAGCTTTGAATAGAATGAGTCGTAGTTCATCAACAAGAACGGAACTGGAAGCTTTGACCCAATTCGTTCTAGCTGAATCAGTGCTAATATTTCAAAAACTTCATCGAGAGTACCAATCCCACCAGGGAGAGCAACAACAGCAGTCCGTTCAGAACTACTGCTTCTAACTACAGCATCTACCAAACCATGCTTCCTAGCAGAGAAAAACCTGCAAGTATGAAGCAGTTATACAATTTGGCAGCAGTTCTAAAGTGCACTTATGAACTTTCTAACAAATAATTATATCTTTCCTGCATGTGAGATACACTTCTGATGGTAGGTAGGGATGATAATTTGATGCTGTCCATTCGCCAGCTTCTTTACCAATCTTAAATCCACCAACCGATTTTCCTGCTCGCAAAGCACCTTTAGTAGCAGCATCCATTAGCCCCGGACCAGCCCCCGTCCATGAAGTACATACCAGAAGATTTGCAATCTGCTCAGAAGATGTGCGGAAATACAAATTTAACGAAGTAGACTACTGAGCATATTAAATTCTATAATGCATTTGATGTTTTAAAGCTAAGGTTCCTGTCCTGCAATCTCGTTGCCTTTAAATTGATGCTCGTAAAAACTTTTTACATGAAGGGGTGATTTGTAGGGAAATTGAGGTAGGAAAAAGTGACTCACCTCTGTGCTTAACTCTAGCGTTTTCGAATAATGTGAATGATCAGGTCCCATCCTTGAAGAACCCAAATACACGACTCCTCTCCCAAGTCTGTGTATCAGTTCATAACATCGTTGTATCTCTTTCCTGACCTTTCAACGATAAACAAATATTAGGAAATAAGCTCTTAAAGGCTTCAATTCAGTCTGTCAATTAAGCTTAAACCGGCAACTATTCTATTTAAACAAGCAATAACAGTAAAGAGCAAGACAACTGGGATAAGATATCGTCTGGTAACAAAAGAACGGCTTCGCATGCTATGCTAAAATTTGTTAAATAAAAGATCAATTTGCAATGACACATTCCTCTCCCAAGTGTATCAGTAAATTCAAAGCATTGCAATATATTCCCAGTCAGAAGATAAAGCTAATAACCCAGTAATCATTCGGTTGAAACAAAGTATTCATAATTTCATAGTAAGCGATACTCCTGGAACACAGATAATGCCTGCCTGCACAAAACTAATAGTAAAAGCAGGGCAACGTTTTCAGATGCGCGGTACTAAAACAAATTATACAAAAGATCAAATTCTCAGCAGACTTAGTTGAGAATTTGAGAGACAAAATAACTTGGTAACAACAGAATCGTTGCCAATGTTTTCGGATACACTCAAGAGCTCAGTTCAAACTGTACCGAATTCCCTGTTGTAATCTATATCTACAAAACCATTCGACCAAAAGCATTCCTTACTAATGCGATTCGTGGAAACTCACTGCAATTTACAATTCCACTATTTTACTCCTATCTAACTTCAAATTTCCTTAGTACTACGGTCTAATGGTATTCCTCTTCACTTGTACGTACGTGAGAGGTTTCAAGTTCGATTCTTGGCGAATTTGAACACATTATTGCTACCACATTGTGAAGTTTAGCCTACCCCTTAGATAATATCGTTTGTTCAGAAGAAAAAAAAACCTTCAAATTTCCGTATAAAATGCTTATCAAGATTTGTCCAAAAAAATATACAAACACACACTATTTACTACTGTTGTCTAATTCATAATCCGGAAGGAAAAAATCGAACAACATAAATATGAGTACAAATGATTAGGATCAGAACAACATACCTCATTTGGGCTTGTTCTCTCATCAAAGTCAAGTAACTCAGACTTGCTCGACTTGATTCTTCCATGGTAGGACCTCGACCTTGAGAGCTCGAAACTAATGGTGGGTCTCTCTCTTTCCCTGAAAGATTGAATCTTCAAAGTCCTTTCGTAAGAATTTCTTACTAAAATATGAGAGCCCACTGATCCCAGCACCGAAAACCCCATTCTCAAATCTTCCAAATGCTTTGAAGAATGATTTGATGGATGATATTTGGATGGATTCAAAGTGGGTTATGTATTGTTTACTCAAATGATCAGTATTTCAATACAGAAAATTGGTAGAAAGAGAATGCAAAAACAAAACAGAAGAACGAAACGCATATGTTTATGCTTTCACAATCTGCATATGTGTATGTGGAACCTTTCGAGAGGGAAGGGGAATAGGGTTCTACTTCCAACCGCTTCGGTATATACAAGCAAGCAAGTTGGGATTTGTTTAATATAAATGCAGAATATGAAAAGGAATATGAAAAGTAAAACTAGAGGAGGGATGATGGGAAAAATGTAGAAGGAATAAAAAAATATAAAAAAAACAAAAGAGAAATTTATTCGGGTTCAAAATTTGTATCGTAAATCCAACTTTGTTGTAAATAAAGGTGTGAATGCCCAGAGTAATAGAAAACTAAATATGATCGTAGCTTTATAATGTTGTCAGATAAAATATCTTGGTAAGATTGTTAAGTTAAAAACATAAACAACCAAATATGACCAAGAAAGAATGAAAACCTCTATACAAAGAGGTATTTGCATCATTAAAGAAAACCATCATGTAAACCCCCATAATGTGGTAAAAGGAGGATATTTGGGGAAGCAGTGAGTAGAGATTCCCCTGCAATCTCCGAGGAGTTGGATGAGGGGAGACCTTCACGATAGAGAAAAAAATACGGAGGAAAGGAAACAAAGAGGAAAGAAAGAGAGAAAATAGTGAGAGTTATTTTGTACTCCTATTATTTCAGATAATGAAAGAAAGTACTATTACTGCCCCGAGAACGTAGGCACACTTACCGAAACTCGTAAATATTGTGTCTTATTTACTTTATATTTCACTGTACATAAATACTCAATTTCACAATATTTTTTTACTTTGAAATCTCTGTTTTATCCCACATACAAAATGAGTTGGGTAAATTACACAAAACTACCTCAACTATGGGTGTCACGACACTTTCATACCTGATTGTTTAAAAATGACAATGTCATACAACATCTTAAGAATTTGTGCCAATGTCATACCTCCGTTAGTTTTTCAGTTAATTTCTCTGTTAAGTGCTGATGTGGCTAGAGGAGGGGCCCATTCACTAATCCAACTGGATTAAAAAATTATTAAATATATTTTTAATAATTAAAAATTATTATTTTTATTTAAATATCTCTCTCCCCTTCTCTCTCGCCTCTTTCTCCTCTGCATCCCAGAAGCCGTTCCCATCTTCCCCCCACCCCCACCCCCACCCCGACCCATTCCCATCTGCCCAGAAACGATACGAAAAAAAAAAAATATTCAAAACCCAATTCGTCCCCATCCCACCCCCTCTCTCTCCTCCCCCCATCTTCTTTCCCTCCTCCCCCATCTTCTTCCCCTGCTGCCCAGAAACGAAACGAAAAAAAAAAAAAAAAAATTCAAAACCATGGTTCGCCGGACCTGGGTGAAAGAGTGAGTGAGTGAGTGAGCTGAGAGAGAGGGAGAGAGGAGAGATGAGGGAGGAGGAGAAGAAGAAGAACCAAAAAAAAAAATATATATATATTCAAACACACAGTTTCGGCCCAAGAAGGAGGAGGAGAGAAGAAGAATGAGGAGGAGGAGAGAAGAAGAACAAAAAAAAAAAAAATTAAAAATTCGAACACCCAGTTTCGGCCCAAGAAGAAGGAGGAGGAGGAGGAGAGAGGTGAAGGAGAGAGAAGAAGGAGGAGAAGGAGAGAGAAGAAGAAGAACCAAAAAAAAAAAAAAAAAAAAAAAAATTCAAGGACCCAGTTCGGCCAAGAAGAAGAAGAGGGAGAAGGAGGGAGAAGGAGAGAGAAGAAGGAGGGAGAAGAAGGAGAACAAAAAAAGAAAAAAAAATTCAAACACCCAGTTCGGCCAAGAAGAAGAAGAAGGAGAGAGAAGGAAAAGAAGAAGGAAAAGAAGAAGGACAGAGAAGGAAATTTTTTTGTTTTTTGTTTTTTTATTCTTAATTTTTTAATATTTAATTATTAAAAATATATTTAATTATTTTTTAATCCAGCTGGATTATTGAGTGGTCCCCGTTTTTAGCCACGTCAGCACTTAACAGAAAAACTAACAGAAAAATTGACGGAGGTATGACATTGTCACAAATTCGTAAGATGTTGTATGACATTGTCAATTTTAAAAAATTAGGTATGAAACTGTCGTGACCCCAATAGTTGAGGTAGTTTTGTGTAATTTACCCAAACGAGTTTAATCAATGCAGACTAAACATAATGCAAGCAAAGTGTGGTTTAAGAAAAAAAAAAGGTAAATTACATAGTAGCCCCTCAGGTTTAAGGTCTATTACAATCTCATACAACATCTTTAAAACATTTCACTTTCATACCTCACGTACTATTTTATTTTCAAAATAATACATCCGTTACATTTTCCATCCATTGATCCGTTAAGCGCTAACGTGGCTGCCAAATGTGTGCCACGTGGCAAAATAATAATTTTATAATTTTATAATTTTTTTAAACCTAAATCTTCTAAATATATATATAAATAAAATTTTAAAAAAAGAAGAGGCTGAAATCCTCTCTTCTCCCCGCAACCCCAAACCCTAAAACCTTCTTCCTCTCTTCTCCCCCATCTTCATCTTCTTCCCCCTGCAACCCAGAAAAAAGAAGGAACAAAAATGCTGAATGAAAACCCCCACCCCCGTGAACCCCAAATCAGAAACCCATGAAGAAGACCTCCCCCACTGCGACCCCCTGCAAACCCAGGGAGGAGGAGGAAAAAAAAAAAGCTGAATGATAGTGAACCCCTAAATGATCCTTTGCAACTCAGGGAGGAGAAGAAAAGGAAGAGAGAGAGAGAGAGAGAGAGAGAGAGAGAGAGAGAAAAAAGCTGAATGAACCAAATCAGAAACCCAGGAAGAAGCATCCCCCCCCCCCCCCCCCGCATCCCTCCCTCCCATGACCCGCTTCACCCTCCCCCCCACCCTCCCCCCCACCCCCCTTCCTCCCGCGACCCACTCCCCCCCCCCCCCCCACCACCCTCATTCTGGGGTTGCAGGTGGAAAGAAGATGAAGATGGAGAAGAAGACAAGAGGAGGAGTAGGAGGAGGGGTGGGGAGGATGAACTGAAGGGGTTTTTTTTTTTCCTTCTTTTTCTGGGTTGCAGGGGGAAGAAGATGAAGATGGGGATAAGAGAGGAAGGGTTTGGGGGTTGCGGGGAGAAGAGAGGATTTCAGCTTTTTTATTTTTTTTATGTGTGTGTATATATATATATATTTAGAAGATTTAGGTTTTAAAAAAAAAGATTAAAAATTATTATTTTGCCACGTGGCACACATTTGACAGCCACATGACACAAATGTGGCAGCCATGTCAACGCTTAACGGATCAATGGATGGAAAATGTAACGGATGTATTATTTTGAAATAAAATAGTACGTGAGGTATGAAAGTGAAATATTTTAAAGATGTTGTATGAGGTTGTAATAGACTTTAAACCTGAAGGGCTACTATCTAATTTACCAAAAAAAAAAGAAGATAAATGAACTTAAAGTGGGTTTGAGCTCTTCCGGTCCATCAAAGATCTAAACATGACTTCAACCCAAACTTAATCTGGACCGGGAGGTATAGATTCTCGGAAAAGCCCAATCCAAAGTCGCCCAAAGTACAGAGTTAGTAATACCACCAGAACACTGAGGACAATATAGTAATTTGAACATATTACGTTTGCACTAAAAACCTAGCTCGCCTTCCACTTCACTAGCCTTACAAAACCCTAGCCGCGTTGCCGCAGACTCGTGGAGCAGAAGAACCCTAGAACTCCAAAATGGGTACCTCTCTCATCCTCTTATTTTCTCCACGTATCCATTTTCTGTTTTTTCAACTTCGTTTCCGTGATGGGTAGCCCTGAATTTGTTCATCTGAAGTTTTGATTTCTTTTTTTTTTTTTTTGATATCGCATTTGTGAATTGTGATGCTAAATCTTGAGTTTTTGTGTGATTTTTTTAGGTATTTCTCGAGATTCGATGCACAAGAGACGTGCCACTGGAGGCAAGAAGAAGGCTTGGAGGAAGAAGCGAAAGTAATATTTCTTTCTTTTGTTTTGATTTGAGCTGCTCTATTTTTTGTTCAAGTTGTTATCTGAGCTACCTTCCTTTTGAAGAATGTGCTTCTCCTGTTTATTTGATGAATGAATTCAGTGATTTGTTTGTTCTTTTGAAGAAATTAATCCCGTTTCCTGTATTTTGAATACCCTTTAGTTTGTTTTTTATTCGATTTTCGTAATCGGGTGATTTAAGGAGATTTATAACTGCATATGTTGAAAGAATTTTGATTGCTTTGCAATTTGTGAACTTTTTGTTTCTGAAATAATTCACTGTCATGAGCCTCCACTTGCTCGAAGGGGTTGCCGTAATTTGTATGTGCTACGGCACCAACCCTCCATTTTTAAAATTGTGACCAGTGTTGTTGAACTTTATTTATGAACTTCTGTGTGCAAGGATTTCGCAGATTATTGTAAACACAAATTCTGTACTGCTTGTTGGTTTAGATTTGTTTATTGATTTATATTAGTAATTTCAATGAATTCTCACATTTGTGCAAAATGATTTTACTTTAAAGCCTTGATGATTTTGGAATTGATTTAGTTTCCACTTCTCGTTTGCAGGTACGAGCTCGGAAGGCAACCTGCTAACACCAAGTTGTCAAGCAACAAGACTGTGAGGAGGATCAGGGTTCGAGGTGGAAATGTCAAGTGGCGTGCTTTGAGGCTTGACACTGGAAATTTCTCCTGGGGTAGCGAGGCTGTGACCCGCAAAACCCGTCTTCTTGATGTTGTGTACAATGCATCTAACAATGAGTTGGTCCGTACTCAAACTTTGGTGAAGAGTGCCATTATTCAGGTTGATGCAGCACCATTCAAGCAGTGGTACCTCCAGCACTATGGAGTTGAAATTGGCCGCAAGAAGAAAACTGCTGCCGCTGCCAAGAAAGAAGCAGAGGTAGGACTCTTTGTTTTTTATTTTTCCAATGATTTAAGTTTTTTTATTTGTTATCGCTGGACTTGTCTTTTGTGTTTTACATATTTGTTCATCTAGAGGAAACTGCTGTCGAACTTTTATTGTTTCTGCAGCCAGAGGAAATATAATGGTTTATACATTGTTTTGATGTGTTCACATGGTGGAAACAATTATATTTGGTGTATGCTATGCACGCTGATAACAAATTGATTGGAAGATGCATATATACATGTTTGTACTCTTTGAGATGGAGGAGCGGTGTCAAGAATAGTAGAATTTACAGTCTCTGATGCCGTGTTTTGTGATCATATAGGATGAGGCACCTGCTGCTGCTGCTGCTGAGGAGGCAAAGAAGAGCAACCATGTAGCCAGAAAGCTGGAGAAGCGTCAACAGACTCGCACCTTGGACCAGCATATTGAAGAACAATTTGGTGGTGGTCGTCTGTTGGCTTGTATTTCATCACGACCTGGTCAGTGTGGCCGTTGCGATGGGTAAGTGACTTTTATCTTCCTGTGTTTTTTCAATTTGGTCTATCGTAGGTGCTTTACTAGTTTATTTGCAGTTATGCTAGAGTTGGAAGCATGGATGTAACGGTTGTTTTTCGTTTCTGGTTGCAAAGTTTCGTTTAATCATATTTGTTCTTATGTAATGTTTTACAGATATATCTTGGAGGGCAGAGAGCTGGAGTTCTACATGAAGAAGCTCCAGAGGAAGAAGGGGAAGGGAGCGGCAGCTTAAATTTTGGTCTCCAGAACTCAGTAATTGTAGACTCAGAGTATGTCATTTGTTTCGTCGTTTCCTACTCTGTAAGGGATTGCACTTTATTTCAGTTTGAAGTTGCAACTGGCTTTACCCCAAACAATGTTTTTATGGTTGAATGCTTAATCAGTAATCCTATTTTTGCAATCGTAAACGCTTTCTATTTGGATGTGGAGCAGTAGTTTGATTAATTTTCTCGTGAATATTTCTTGCATTTTGCCACTAATTATGCTCGTCACCAAAAAATATATTTTTATCTACCCACCCTCGAGCATCAAGGCCAAAGGTTTGTGTGATTTTAGAGTTTCTCTATAGCCCTAGTCCGCCTCTCACAAGGCCCTACTGAGTATCTGGTGCTCTGGTGATACATGCGTTCTAAAAATGGTCTATCTACCCGATGTATATCCCTATATTAGGAGTTTATGTCCAGACGTCTGCCAATAAAAGTTGTGTTCGACGCTCCTGTAGGGTGGGCACTAGGCACGAGTGTGTGGGTGTGTGGGGCGTTTTGTATGCGGTCAGATTGCCTTGTGGTTCGAGTTTGTGCCTTGGAATTTCTCCTTTGTTAGAACCTCTTTCCGAGAGAACAATGGATCATATTGTTCCGAACCTTGACTAAACTACGGGAAGGGGTGATTCGAATTTGGGTGCACAGAGTGGAGCACACTCTAGACAACTGGCTCAATCCAGTTTTGCACTCACATTTTGTTCAGTTATGAGAGTTTGTGTATTCATCCTTGTTATGACTTGTAATACTGATACATACAAAAAAGGGTAAATTACACAAAACTACCTCAATTATTGGGATCACGACAGTCTCATACCTCATCTTTTTAAATTGACAATGTCATACCACATCTTATGAATTTGTGACAATGTCATACCTCTGTCAATTTTTCTGTTAAGTGCTGACGTGGCAAGAGACGGGGACCACTCACTAATTCAGCTGGATTAAAAAATAATTAAATATTAAAAAATTTAAAAAATTAAGAATTAAAAAACAAAAAAAAAAAGTTAATTTGGACGGAACACTAACAAAAGGACGACATTGATTCGCGAGTTAAAATTCAAGGACTACATTGATCGATTTTCAATTTCAGGGACCATCATGATTGATGGGGTCAATTTCAGGGACCATTTGTGATATAAATCCAAAAAAAAATCTTCTTTCTTCTTCTTCTTCTTCTTCTTGGGCCGAAACAGGGTTCGAATTATTATTATTTTTTTTTTTGTTGTTGTTGTTGTTTCTGGGTTGCAGGTAGAAGGAAAAGGGGAAGAACTGGGTTTAGGGGCGGACGAACTGGGTTGTGGGGGGGGGGGGGAGGAACTCGACTGGGTTGGGTTTTTTTTTTTTCTCCTTCTTCTTCTTCTTCCGCAGGAGGGGGTTTAATTTTTTCTTCCTTCTTCTTCTTCCTTCCTTCTTCCTTCTTCCTTCTTCCTTCTTCTGGGTTGCAGTTTGCGTTTTTTTTTTTTTTTTTTTTTTTTTTGTTTTCTTCCTCTTCTCCTTCTTCTTCTTCTTCTGGATTTTTTTTTCTGGGTTACAGTTTCCAATTTTTTTTTTCCTCCTCTTCTTCTTCCTCCTCCTTCTCCTTCTTCTTCTTCGGTTCTTCCTCCATCTCCAGGGGGCGGGTGGGGTTGGGTTTTCAATTTTTTTTATTTTTTTATTTTTTTATTTTTTTATTTTTTGTGTTGAAGATTAAGCAGGAAGATGAAGCTGGGGAAGAGAGAGAGGGGGGGTGGAAGGGACGACTGAGTTTTGGTTTTTTTTTTTTTTTTTTTTTTTTTAACTTTTATTTATTATTTTAATATTTTAAAAATATTAAATAATTTTTTAATAGAAAGTGGGCTCCGAATCAAGTCACGTCAGCACTTAACAGAAAAATTAACAGAAAAATTGACGGAGGTATGACATTATCACAAATTCGTAAGATGTGGTATGACATTGTCAATTTAAAAATATGAGGTATGAAACTGTCGTGACCCCAATAGTTGATGTAGTTTTTTGTAATTTACCTTACAAAAAATGTTGAGCAACCAAGACAACCACAAAAACAGTTGGATGTTCATCCCCGAAATAGTTCCCACAAGGGATGGATCATAAATTCACAACCCAAACTTTTCACACCCCACCAGGATACGATCCGAAAACCGAACTGATATCTGGAAACGACGCGTGTTGTATCATTTGCTGCCGTACTTCTGTTTCAGCCGCTCTCGCACAAATTCATTTCGAGCTTTGGTTCGAGCTTGTTGAGGGGCAACGTTGACATACGAGAGATGCGCACCGAAACCAAAAAGAGCAGCGGCAGAAATGAAACACCCAACTGTCATTGCCAACCTCTTGGGGGTGGAGGGAAAGCAAACCACCATCTTCTTCCGCAAATTGCTGTATTCTTTTGAATAAGGAAGAGGCATACAATTTATCAGAAAACCCACATGAAAGAATGAGTTTTCAGACCAAACAATTGAGTGCGGCATTTCATCATACAGTTGGAAGGCATTTATCAAGCACCACAAATTGTTGGTTCAGGGATGCATGATTAGGTTTGATAAGTCGATTTAGGTTAAGCTAAAAGCGGATAACATAGTAATTAGAGACGACTGAGTAGGTAATAGCTGTTGCGTATCGGCGAAGCGAAACCATACCTGACAAGGTTGAGCTTTTAAAACACAGCGGCAAGAAGCGAGTTGGAGACGGAGGGAAGAGCATGTAAGTAATTGGGCCGCTATTTTGTGTCTCGCTTGATAATTAATTTGTTTTACTTAAAACATGTATCTAAAAGAATGAGGAATGACCGCTTGATATTATTCTTTACTTATAAGGGAAATGTCTTAGAGTATTTCCAATGGAGTTTCTAAATAGGGACAATCACCGTATAAAATGGGTATAAAACAAATATAGGGACAAAATGAATCTCCAATGGATCAGAAAGATGCCACTCAGTACTACGATCTTTCTCTTCACTTGTAAGTGAGAGGTCTTAGGTTCGGTTCTTGCCAAAGGCAAATTTGAACCACATTATTATTGGCCCATTATGAGCCTTAGCCCACTCCTCCACCCCCTTAGTGTAGATAATATCGTTTGCTTAATCAATGAATTCGAAACTGGATACATAGTGTATGTCCTCACTTATAGGAACTATATAGGGACAACCTTGAGTGGAAAAAGGGACCCACAATATTGATTGAAGCTTTTAATTAATTAAAAAAAGATTAACATAAACAAAAAATTTGCACCTTGAGTAAAAACGGGGCGCACAATCTTGATTGAAGATTCTAACGCTTTTAATGCTTTTAATTTTGATGCTTCTAATTAATTAAAAAAATGTTAACATAAACAAAAAATGTGCACCTAAACAAATTATCACATAAAATCGTAAAATACTTCAAATTCAAAGATTCTACTCTAAGGACTTCCATTGGAGACAATATTCATTTGGGGACACAAAGATTTCCTTTAAGTCCTTAAATGAGTACTCAAAATTGGTGGTGGGAATCCCTAAATACGGACTTCAATTGGAGATGCTCTTAGGTTCAATTCTCGCCAAGGGCGAATTTAAATCATATTATTATGTTTGGCCCATTGTGAGGCTTAGTCCACTCCGCCACCCGCTTATTGTAGATAATATCGTTTATTTGAAAAGAAAACAACACCTAAGGATTATTGTCACTTTGTATTACGGTCTAGTGACATTCTTCTTCACTGGTAAGTAAAAGGTCTTAGGTTTAATTCTTGCTAAAGGCGAATTTGAACTATATTATTGGTAGCACATTATGAGACTTAGCCCACTCCCTCAACCCCTTAAATTCCATATTATTGCTAAGTCTTGATTCTTGCCAAAAACGATTTTGAACCATCTTATGGGCTAAGTCTCACAAAAGCCAACAAAAGAACCATTATCTTATGGGCTAAGTCTCAAATAATATGAATTTATCTTATGTGACACGTGACCATTTGAAAATTTTCTTTTGTTGGTTTTTTATATGTAAGCACTTATCACATTATGTTTTGCAACAAAAAAATTTGGGTGCTTCGGAGTATCTGGTATTCTGAATGTTTTAACTGTTAGTTCTTGATTTTGAAATTTTTTAAATAAAGATCTAACGATTAAAACACTTAGAGTACGGATATTCTAGAACACCCAAAAGAGTCCCACGTTTGCAATGGTTTAGGAAAAAAATCAGAACATGTAGGTAGATGAGAATTTTTCCCCCTCCACTTAAGCACAAAGTGTTATTTTTAAAACATACAGTTGTTGCTGTAATTTTTTTTTTTCCAAATTACTATCTTTGTTTTTCCTTTTACATTTTACCACAATTTATTTATTTATGTATTTACCACTTTCTGTTAAAAATAAGTCATGCGACAATCATTTCATTTCAATTTGCTACGTTAACTTGTTTGCGCTAGGTTGACACCGGAAACTTTTTGCTTCTACCGGTAAACTGGTAAACCGGTGAACCGAATAAAACCAAGTTAAAAAAAAAAAGGAAAACTAATGAAAAAGGCTTGAAAAGTTTTAGTTTTAATAAAAAACCATGTTATAAGTTTTGTTTAATTATTAGTACAAAGCCCATATTAAAGCAGTCCAATTAAAAGTGGCCCAACTGTAATAAATTGTGTTTTGTCGCTTTTACCCCTAACTTTTTAGGTTGAGTTTTAAATTTGTTCATTTCGATTTTCTTATTAAGCTGTTTTTTGCCGGGGCTAGTTGAAGGCTTTGAGAACCAGAATTTCGAATTCTTATCAATTTGAATGTGATAGTCGTTTCAACATTTGAAGTTCTGATCAAATTGAATGTGAGCGTTGCTTTTATCGTCCGTCATTATTCGTACTGTATTCGAGGTAATTTTTTTTTCCAGATTTTCGTCTTTAAACGAGCTCATCGTCTTTGATGGAGTTCATCGTTGTTTTCCGTCATATTCATAGTGTATTCCAGCTACTGTTTTTGAATTTTTCTTTGTCAGTGAAGTTTATCGTTTGTTTCTGTAGAAAATCAATTTGAGATCTGCATGTTATTCAATTTGTGTTTCTTTATTAAATTTGAGAACTGCATGTTATTTCAATTTCGTATTTATTTAGTTGATAATTGTATATGAGTTGTAGAAGTTTTTTTCTCGTTTCGAATATACAACGTTAGCTTTTAGTTTTCCAGAAACAGTTTTAGGTTTGTTCAGTTGTTCCAGAAACAGTGTTATGTTTTTGTTTCGGTTTTCCAGAAACAGTTTCATGTTTTGGTCTTTTTTTTTTCCATAAACAGTTTTGGTTTTTGTTCACTTTTTCCAGAGACAGTGTTATTTTTTCAGCGACAGTGTTAGTTTTTCCAGAGACAGTGTTAGTTTTGTTAGTTTTTCCAGCGACAGTGTTATTTTTCCAGCGACAATGTTATATTTTTCCAATGACAGTGTTAGTTTATGTTTTGGTTCTTTTTCGATAAACAATTTTAGTTTTTCCATAAACAGTGTTATTTTTTCCAGAGACAGTGTTAGTTTTTCCAGCGATAGTGTTATTTTTCCAGCGACAGTGTTAGTTTTTTGCAGAGACAGTGTTATGTTTTTCCAGCGACAATGTTAGTTTATTTTGGTTCTTTTTCCATAAACAGTTTTAGTTTTTGTTCAGTTGTTCCAGACACAGTGTTGTCTTTTGGTTCCGGTTTTCCAGACACAGTGTTATCTTTTGGTTCTTTTTCCATAAACAGTTTTAGTTTTTGTTCAGTTGTTCCAGAATCAATGTTATTTTGTTGTTCATTTTTCAGATACAGTGTTAATGTTCTATATGTTTATTTAATATTTGTGTATTGATTATTATTATTATTATTTTTTTGTTTTATTTTGTGTTGTATAGTTATGGAGAATGGTAAACTAGCTCAGTTTACTTATGGTGGTTTATCAGTGATTAGTTCTATTTCATCAACGTGTACATTCGATCAGATTTGTGTTGATCTTTGCTCTAGGTTTAAAGGTTTGATATTGGGTTGTTTTGAGTTGAGATATTCTTTGATCGAAGGTTCTACTTGTATATTGGATTGTGATGCTGATGTTAAGAACATGTTGTTAGTTCTTGGAGTTGTTGGAAAAACTCTGGTAGAAATATTGGTTTTAGATAAGTGCGCAGGTGATCTAGTTGAGTTACCTACAGATAGTGTAGCTTCTTCATGCTATACATCAGATTCTACAACGCTTGTTAGTGAAAATTATCATCTAGGGAAGTATGGTTCTCATGGTATTCATAGCTACATGACTTCTGAATGGGAAAACTATATTGAATCTGTGGGTCAAGTTTTTAAAGGAGGTTGTGCTGATTTTCATGATAAGTTGAAGAAGTTCTCTGTTGAGTGTGGGTTTGAGTTGAAATATTTGAAGAACGATAAAAGTCGGATTAACGCTGAGTGTTCCAGGAAAGAATCCAACGGTTGTCTTTGGCGTGTATATACATCAAAGTGTTCGATTAATGATTTTTTTGTTATTCGGAAATTGCACAATGTGCATACATGTAAGGGAATGATCCGAAAGAAGAAAAACAAAGTTGTTGGTCAGAAGTTTGTTGCTTCTATCATTAAGGACAAGGTTCAGTCAAATCCACTTATCAAACCGAAGGAAATCATTTCAAACCTAAAACAGTTTTACGGACTAGACATTGATTATTCTACTGCATACTTGGGTAAAGAGAATGCTGTTTTTGAGCTAAATGGCAACATTGTTGATTCTTACAAGTTGTTGCCTTGGTATATAGAATCTAACCTTGCAAGCAATCCCGGATTTGTGTTTGAGCTTGAAGTTGTACCAGAGTCCAACAGGTTTCTTCGATTGTTCATCGCTTATGATGCATGGATCAAAGGATTCATGTTTTGTCGCCCAATGTTATTCATTGATGGCACATTCATCAAGAGCAAATACAAGGGCACACTTTTATTTTGTTGTGCAAAAAATGGCAATGACGGTGAGTTAATAGTCTGATTTTATATTTGATGTTATTTGTTCAGTTTTTGTATATGAGTTGCATAAGATTTATTATCGTTATGAAGATACAATGTTAGCTTGTGGTTCAGTTTTTCCAGATACATTGGTTTTTTTTCCATAAACAGTTGTAGTTTCTGTTCACTTTTCCAGAAACAGTGTTTAGTTTCCAGCGACAGTATTACACCTTATGGTATTTTATTCATTTTCTGTTTTTTGCAGAGATTTTCGAGGTTGCTTATGCTATTGTTGATTCAGAAACAATAGAAAATTGGAGATGGTTTTTGTCAATATTATCTCGTATATTGAGGCGTCAAGAGAATGTGATCACATTTATGTCGGATAGACATGATGGAATTTTGAGGTGCATTCCTGAATTTTTCCCTGAATCTCCACATTCGTACTGTCTTGTTCATTTAAAACAGAATGTTAGTAGCTTATTTCCAAAGGGTGCTGGTGAGGGACTAAAGAAGAAGATGATGAATCTTTTAGCAAACTGTGCTTATGCATGCACTGCATCAGATTTTGATGATTGCATTGCAGAATTTATGGATAATGGGAGAGGGCATGTGAAGAATTTTATAGCTGATTTGCCTAAAGAGAACTATGCTATTGCTCACTTTCCGGGTAAGAGATGGGGATCAATGAGTAATGCACTTTCAGAGTCTTTTAATGCCATGGTGTTGAATAGCCATTGTATGCTACTTATGGATCTTCTTGAAGACATTAGAGTTCGGCTGATGGTTAGCATGGCTGAGAAGAAATTATTCGGTCAAAATATTCATACAATTTTGTGTCCAAAGAAAGAAAATGAGCTGAAGTTGCTGTTAAAAGAGGGCATGCATTGGCGGATTAGTCGTTCTGACATGGATGTTTTTGAAGTTAGGACGAAGTGGAATCGTTTTGTTGTTTGTTTGGATGATAGGACATGCTCTTGTGTTCAATGGCAGCACAATTGTTTCCCATGTTCTCATGCATTGCAGGTGTTGCAGCATGATAATCGTGATGTATTTGAGTATGTTGAAGATTACTGGAAGGCATCTTTTTATCGGGAAACTTATCAGTTTGTTATGAATCCAATTTCAGATTTGGATAAGCCTAATGTTAATAATTTTACGAATGGTGTGAGGCCTCCTATTACTAAGGTTCCGTCTGGAAGGCCAAAGAAGATTAGGATTAAATCTGCTGGTGAAATTAATCGGACAAAGAAGACTGTGACTTGTAGCAGATGTGGAGGTTCGGGACATAACAAAGTTTCATGCAAAGTTATACAAGACGATTGATTTTTTTTTTTTTTTAATAGAATGAGAGCTACCTGTGTTATGTAACCATTTTATTCTTTGGAGATTGCTTATTTGTTTTCAATTGATGTTTCAGATTATATAAGTTTTGGGTTATACAAATTTACTTCTTTCAGTGTTAGTTTATTGTTCAGTTTTCCAGACACAGTGTTCGATTTTTGTTTATACAAATCAAAATGTTTGTGGAATCAAATTGTAATATGTGCCACTATTTTATGCAAAGTTACCAAACAATCACAGAGTTTGTTGGATTTTCCAGAGACAGTGTTATGTTTTTTCCAAAGACAATGTTAGTTTTTCCAGCGACAGTGTTAGTTTTTCCAGCGACAGTGTTATTTTTTGCAGAGATAGTGTTATGTTTTTCTAGAGACAGTGTTAGTTTTTCCAGCGACAATGTTATTTTTCCAGCGACAATGTTAGTTTTTCCAGCGACAGTGTTAGTTTTTCTAGAGACAGTGTTATGTTTTGGTTGACTTTCCAGAGACATTGTTAGTTTTACATATGGGAAGAAATTGTTTCCAGAGACAATATATATTGAGTAGCATCAAACATGTTTGACAACAATATTTGTTAAACCATGGTAAAAAGGAAATCGTGAATGTTAAGAAGTACATTCAGTTGACAAAAATATTCTAATGCCCTATGCTTGTCAATTTTTGTGAGATTGCTTCGAAAGCTTCTTGTTCTTTTGTCCAGCTGTAATCATGATTCATCAAATCCACGAGGATATCTTTCCGTGCTTTTAAAACTTGATAATCTTGGATATGTTCTTGAATTTTCTGGTTCTTTGAGAGTTGGTCAATAAAGCTAAGCATGTATAAGCCGCAATCCAATCTGATTTACAAGCAAATTTAAGTTGTAATGAACATGAGTATTGAAGGCAAACAAAGTATGTGAGAGATAAGTAGTTCAAAAAGCATATTGTTGGTTCTGTATACAGAAAACAGAAACTATATATAGAAGTAAAACTGGTTTCAATTTTTCCACATACGCTGTTGGTTTCTGTTGGGCACAGATTCTGTCCTCATTGACTTGGAATTCAAAGTCACTTTTTATGGAATTGATTTTCTTCATTGTTTCTTGGTTTAAATCCTTAAGTTTTGAATTGCTTGTTGATTCCCTTGCCTTCTCAAGCTAATACTGAACAAAGTTCCCCTGCACAAAGTTATTAAAGAATAATAATATACTTATTTGCAATATATATGAGAGAGATTTGTGATTTTGGTTTTTTGGCTTACCACTATTGATGCATTTTCCCAGTAGCAATCACTTTCCAGATCTTCATCTTTTGAGTTTTGGCCGAGCTGAATTGTAATGAGTCATTTCTGTAGTTTTTATGTCCAAAACTACCAAGGAGAAATGGTTGTAATGGAACAATGGGAAGAAAATCTTTGATACTTTTCCATATTGGTCCATCAGTTGGTTGTAGAGCCTTTCCTTGTTTTGGACAGTTTCTTAATACTTTGTTCATTGATCTTGTTCTGTTGGAATAAAAATCATGTAAAATCATAACACAGTGTTTCTGCATCCAACTCATAATATGACATACTGTTTCTGGAAAATAGCCAATTAGTTTTTTCCAGCGACAGTGTTAGTTTTCCAGCGACAGTGTTAATTTTTTCAACGACAGTGTTAGTTTTTCCAGCGACAGTGTTAGTTATTCCAGAGACATTGTTAGTTTTTCCAGCGACAGTGTTAGTTATTCCAGAGACAGTGTTAGTTTTTCCAGAAACAATGTTAGTTTTTCCAGCGACATTGTTAATTTTTTCAGCGCCAGTGTTAGATACAAGTATATACACAAACCAAGGACATTGTTTTCTAGTGACAGTTAACAAAAAGTTCATAAGAAGCAAAATTAGTTATATACTTACAAAAATTATTGTAGAGACCTAGAAGTTCTTTTGTTTTTTGATTTTTTCTTTCTCTCTTTTGAGGTAGCAGAAAGAGTCAACAATCTGAGTTGATATAGGTCCATTTGATATCAAACCGTGCAGGTCTTTTTTCAACACCATTATTCTTGAATAGTTGAAATCTGTTGTTTCAGCAGTCCAGTATTGATCGCTGCAGGAAATTGCAAAAGGTTTAGTTATGTTATATTTATATAGTGCTTATAAAGTTATGGGAGTTTATAATCAAACATTAGTTAAGAGTAGTACTTACATTTCTTCTGTTGAGTAGAATTGAATTATTTTCTTTTTTTCATCTGGTTCCAGCATCTTGTACACTTGAAGTTGTGTCCAGTTCACACCACTATATGTTAGATTTGTTGCTGGAAAGTCATCAGGCTGTGATGAATTCTCGTTTTTTAAATTCAGACTGAATGACGGAGTGCTTGGGAGGACTATATTTTTACATTTGGTTGTTGTGTTTCTGGATATTTATTTTTTTGATTGCACATCATTCTTCTTAAGAGCATCGTTCTGTTTCGAAGCTTGAATTTCCTCTTCTTTCTGTTTTTCCTTTGCCACTGATGAAAGAATTTTGTCCGGCAGTCCTGCAGTTTTGTCATCATTCAACATGTTTTCTTGAATTTCTCCCTCGTTTGATTTTGAAACAGATTTGGCTCTTTCTTTTTTCTTCCTCTTTATTGCTGTTGTTGGTTGCAGTGTTTCAAAGCTTTTCTTTTGCCTCTTTGTTCTGCATTTGTTGTTTTCTTTAGGTTCTGCCTTTCTCTTTGTTGCCTTTGCCTTTTTTTTCTGTGTGTTTTGCATTGAGTCTCCAATGATACCTTCTTCGGTACTTCTTTCAATCTGCAGATGTATAGTTTCCTTCTTGGTGTATGCTATTCTTTCTACTTCTCCAATCATTCTCCTCTTTTGTGTACTTTTCGTTGTTTTCGATATCACTTTGACACTAGTTCTTGTTGAGTTTGGCACTTGTATAGTTATCTTAAGTGAAGCCATCTGCTAATATAGTTTTATTAGAATTCAACTTGAACATAAGCATATATAAATTAATATGAGTACACATTGTTTCTGAACGTAACACAAAAATAGAGCATTGTATCTGTAATTGTAAAAAAATTATATCACTGAATAAATTTTTATTTTTTTACTATAATTGAAATAGAGTACACATTATGCATGAAATACTGCTAAAATCACTATAATTTTATACTAAACAACACAATGGAGAAGAATAACACAATGTTTCTACAACTGAAAAATGCAAAAGTTGTAGGTTATAATCACAATGAAACATGCTCTAAGTAGATTTCGTACATTTCTTTTCTGAATTCAACACTTTTTCAACCAAATGGAAAATATATTTTCTAGATCCTTAACATTTAATGTCGGTTATGCAGATGAAAAACGGTGATTAATTTCATGCATGTTATTTTTGTATACGCTTGATTCAAGTAGATCTAACTTATGTATACAATGAAATGATATTCTTAAATTATTTGAGAAAATTTGTAAGAAATTTTTACCTCTTTTTGTATACGCTCGATTCAAGTGAAGTTGATCACCGGAAGTTGCTCGCCGAAGTTGAAAATCTTATGATTTTCTGAAATCGAAGAATGAATATGGATGACTTTGGCTCAAGGAAGTTGAAAAATGTGTGGGTTTGCAGGTTTTGAGTGCGAGAAAATCGTTCCAAAAACAGAAAAGATTTAAGTGGCGGCCTAATATCAGTATTATATTTTTTTTTTCGGTTTATTAATGATAATTTGAATATTTTTCCAGAAACAAAAAACACTTGTTCCAGAAACAGTATCAGTATTATACGGTGTTGATTTTGTTCATTTTTCCATAAACAATTTTATTTCTTTTTTTTTCTTCCATAAACAGTTTTATTATGTTGTTCATTTTTTCCAGAAACAGTGTTATGTTTTGGTTCGGATTTTCCATAAACAGTTTGATGTTTTGGTTCTTTTTTTCTTTCTTTTTCTTTTTGCATAAATAGAGTTGTTTTGTAAGAATTTGTTACCTTTGTTTTGTATATGCTTTGATTCAAGTAAAGTCGATCAATGGAAGTTGCTCGAGGAGTAGAAAATCTTATGATTTTCTGAAATCGAAGAATGAGTATGGATGACTTTTGCTCAAGGAAGTTCAAAAGCGTGTGGGTTTTCAGTTTTTGCGAGCATGAAAATGGTACATTTTCATTCTTATGCTAGAATGATGTAAATCGCGGCCTAATATTAGTCTTATATTTTCCAGAAACAGTGTATGTTCCAGAAACAGTGTATGTTCTAGAAACAGATTCCTACAACCTTTTGACAAAAAATAAAAAAATGAACTAGACTATAATTTGTAATTGTAATGACTGAGTAATTACAATGACATATGGTCATCATCATCTCCAAAAAGTTCATCAATGTAATCATGTTTCCTAGCAACCTTTTTTTCTTCCAGCAACCTTTTAAGTCCGTTTGGATAGCTGTGTGGATGATTGACAAAGATAGTTATAATTGAGGCCCTTTTCATAAATACTTATTCCTTGTGAAAAGTGGATTGTATTGGTTTGCCCTCATGAATTTGGTTTGCAAAGTGAATGACAAATATGCCGCAATCCAATCTGCATTTTTTGCAAAACAAAGAAGTATGATAAATAAGGAAAGGAGATAAATTTATAACAGTAAAGTGTTGTCTAGTTTTCTAGAGACAGTGATAGTTTTTCCAGAGACAGTGTTGGTTTTTCCAGATACAATGTTAGTTTTTCCAGCGACAGTGTTAGTTTTTCCCAGAGACAGTGTTAGTTTTTCTAGAGACAGTGTTAGTTTTTCCAGCAACAGTGTTAGTTTTTCTAGCGACAATGTTGGTTTTTATAGAGACTGTTAGTTTTTCCAGCGACAGTTACGAATTAAAGTATTTACACAAATCAAGGACATTGTTTCTAGATTATAAGTCATTGTCTCTGGATCCAAAAGCAAAATAGGCTCAGTGTTTATGAAAAAAGAACTCAAATAATGATATGAAAATATATTTTTGTACTTACGAGTCTTCTCTTTGCTGTGCACAAGTCAAGCATCTTTCAATCTCTATTTTGATGGTTTGATCAGCTTTGAAATCCTTGTACAGTGCTTCTATTTTGTCCCTCTGTAAAACAGAAAATAATAGTAATGAGATTTGATTTGTCTTTTTTACCATAGTAGAATAGTTTGTAATTGATTTAAGTTTGTTTTCTTACCACTTGCACATCATGCTTAAAGTATATGTCTGTGACGCCTTCTATCCTTGGTAGTTTGGAATTGTAGTGTCATTTTTCCATTTTTAATATCCCAAACTACCAGGGTGAAGTGGTAGTAATGCTTTATTAATATGAAAACCTTTCCCACTTTGTCAACATTATCTTCCAAGAGTCTCTTCAATGTTTGATCAATATGCTGCTGGTCACTCTCCGAATTTGTTTTCTCCATGTCATTCTGAAACAATAACATAACCTTTTTTACTGTTTATGAAATTGACAAACAGAAATTTGTTGTAAATAAACTTGTTTACACTTACGAAGAGGAAGGAAGGAAGATATAAATTTTGCTCTTGTCCCATCTTTGCTTCATTTTCTAACATGATGAAGAAGGACGCATCAATTATATTGGAGTCAATTGCACCATCGACGAACAATGTTTTCAAATCTGACTTCAGAACAACAAACTCATGCGCCATGTTCTGTTTCTTTGTTTGCATCCAAAAATAATCACTGTGTAAGAAAATTAAATGTTAAATATATATATGACACTGTTAGTTTCTGTAAAGTTTAATAAGACACTGTTAGTTTTTCCAGCGACAGTGTTAGAAAGTAAGTGACTGTTTCTGGAATATAAGTCACTGTTTCTGTAGGACTTGTTTCCAGAGACAATTAGTTTTTCCAGCGACAGTGTAAAGTTTTTCTAAAGACAGTTACAGATTCGAGTATTTACACAAATCAAGGACATTCTTGAAATATAATCATACTGTTTATGAAATATAAGTTGATAGTTAATGTTACCGAAAACTTACAAGTCATCTTTTCTGTAATATTCCTTGATTTTCTCACTTGTCTCCTCGTCAAGCAACTTGTAAGCTTGTGTTGCCGAAGGGAGGTAACTGTCTTTATCAGTCTTTGAGCTTTTTGCATTTGTCTTCTTTGCAGGTTTCCCTTTTGCAATTGGCTTTGCTTTTACCACTTTTGGGTTCTGCTTTGTTTTGTCAACAATTGGCTTCACCTTTTCGACCACTAGCTTCTTCTTTTTAATTTCTTGTTCTTCAAGTATGCGCTGCTCTTTCTCTCTTTCAACAATTGGTTCCAAATTCTACTCTGGCTGTGATATAATTGAAGGACTTTCACTGTCACTAACAGCATATATGTACTTAGCCTTCTTTTTTGGGATTTTCTGGACAGGGACATAGTCAAACTCAGGAAGAACATTTGCTTTACGATCGTCTTTGGTTCGAATATTTCTGACCAAAGTTCTTGTCCGCTTTTTTTCTTCGGCATTTTCTTCTTGTCCATCTTTAGTGTCCTTGCCTTCTGGAGTAGCCATGGTATTTTTTATGTTGGCAGCTTCAACATATTGACTGTCCATTTGAACATCAATTGGAACTTGAACTTGGTTTTCTCCAGTGATCGATTCTGGTTGTTTGCCAATTTCTACATGCTCTGTTTCAGCCTCTAGTTGAACATGTTCCATTTGATCTTGAGGGATTTCTTCTTGACTTTTCATTTGATCATCAATTGGAACTTCTGGATCTTTTGTTGGATTTTCTTGTAGCCTATTCTTCAGGGTTCCGATTTCATTAAGAAGTTGATTCACTTTTCCTGAAGCTTCAGCGTTCTTCATACATAACTGATGGATTTCAGCATCCATATCATTGATTTTCTTGTTGTTCAGCTATTTTTCTTCTTCAAGCTTTTCAATGTCTCTTTTGAGCTTTCCAGTTGTTTGTCCAGAAACTATAGAAGCTGTTTGCAGATTATCAATAGCATGCATCATCATGTGCTTGACCACCATATACCTCATATGTTCCATGGCTGTACATTTCTGAATTTGGTTGAACATCTCATCGGTTAATGTTGTGTCAATACCATGGATATGAGTTTGATACTCCGGATTGAGCTTAAGAAATTCTTCACCGTACAACTTGTCAACTGTTCTTGGGCTTCATCAATATTGTTGTACTCAGGTGCTTCATCTGTTTTATTTCTCTTATCAGGTTCCATGACATCTTTTGCAGCATGAGACCTCTTTCTTTTCCTTGTCATGGTCTTTTCTTGAGCTTTTCTTGAAGAATCCTCTACTTTCTCAGTAGTAGGATCAACAATCTGTACACAGTTACACAAGTATTATTTATTAATTCAAATTGTTAGTGTGCTACTGTTTATGGATTTTCAAAATGAAGTTTAATTACACAGCTTAAGGACTGTAAAACAACTGTTTCTACATTGTATGGTGCTAGAAAGTAAGTGACTGTTTCTGGAATATAAGTCACTGTTTCTGTAGGACTTGATTCCAGCGACAGTGTTAGTTTTCCAGAGACAGTGTTATTTTTCCAGCGACAGTGTTAGTTTTTCCAGCGACAGTGTTAGTTTTTTGCAGAGACAGTGTTATGTTTTTCCAGCGACAGTGTTAGTTTTTCCAGAGACAGTTACAGATTCAAATATTTACACAAATCAAGGTCATTGTTTTCCAGCGACAGTTAACAAAATGTATGCAGATATCAAAGTATAACTGTTTCTGTTTATTATACATTACCTCAATAACTTCATCTTGGTCATGTTTTTGATCACTTGTATTCTTTCTTTTCTTTGGCGTTGTCTTTGTTTCACCCATTTTGGAAGGGAACACTCATTTTTCAGTAGGAAGAATCGCACCAGCAATCTGCACACAGTCACACATTGGGTTGTTTATAGTTTTTTGAAGGGTTTTTATCACAAATGGTCCCTGAAATTGACCCACCCAATCAAGATGGTCCCTGAAACTGAAAATCCATCAATGTAGTCCCTGAAATTTGGTGTCGCAAATCAATGTAGTCCTTCCGTCACAACTCCGTTAAAAATTCTGTTATGTGCTGATGTTGCACATAATTGGATTCCATAATATAATAAAATATTGCCATGTGGATTAAAAGTATTTAAATAATAATTAAAAAACTATTTTATATAATTAAAAACAAAAAAAAAGAGAAAAAGAAGAAAAAGATTACTGTTCATCATCTTCTTCTCCTCCGACTGTAACTCCTCATCCTCCTCCTCCACCACCCTCCCTTCCACACTGTTTTCAGATTAGGGCTAGGGTTTTCAGATTTAAAAAAAATGGCGCTTTCAGAGGGGGTGGTGAAGAAGGTCCTGCTTTCATACGCTTACTTCTCCGTCTGGATCTTCCTCTCCTTCACCGTCATCGTCTACAACAAGTACATCCTCGACCGGAAAATGTACAACTGGCCGTTTCCCATCTCCCTCACCATGATCCACATGGCCTTCTGCTCCTCCCTCGCATTCCTCCTCGTCCGCGTCCTCCGCCTCGTCGACGCCGTCTCCATCTCCCGCGACCTCTACCTCAAGTCTGTCGTCCCCATCGGCGCCCTCTACGCCCTCTCCCTCTTGTTCTCCAACTCCGCCTACATCTTCCTCTCCGTCTCCTTCATCCATATGCCTAATAGTGTAGTTTTGTAAGCTAGTTTTGTAAGCTTTCAATGAAGTTGCTCTATTTATAGAGCACTCCGAGTTGAAGGATCTGGGCAGCAGGTAGACATGGGGAGAATGGGGAGGAGAATGGTGGGTCGCTGGGTAGGAGGAGAAGAAGATGACTGTCATCTTCTTCTTCTTCTTTTTTTTTTTGTTTTTTTTTGTTTTTAATTATATAAAATAGTTTTTTAATTATTATTTAAATACTTTTAATCCACATGGCAATATTTTATTATATTGTGGAACCCAATTATGTGCCACATCAGCACATAACAGAATTTTTAACGGAGTTGTGACGGAAGGACTACATTGATTTGCGACACCAAATTTCAGGGACTACATTGATGGATTTTCAGTTTCAGGGACCATCTTGATTGGGTGGGTCAATTTCAGGGACCATTTGTGATAAAAACCCTTTTTTGAAAGTTGAATTGTTTCTAGAAATTTAAAATCTAAACATTATGTGAAAATGATTTTGATTATGGGATACCTCAATATCTTCAACTTTGACATCTCTGATTGCTTGGTGTATCATTGTTGTGTCCCATCTTCCTATCGCCGGAACCATGTTTTCTCGGCCTTCAATCGTCGGAACAAGGTTTGATTTAAGACATAGCCAATACTAGACAAATTAAGAAAAATGAGAATAGTTATAGTTTGAGAATGATAACAAAAATTTCATACTTTTAAAACTAGAATTCTTATATTCTTACCAAAATAAGAACGGTGCAACCGCTGGTTGTTGGTACATCCTCTCTTTCCCTCTTCTTCGTTTGTGATTTGTCTATCATTTTGAAGATGTAGTCTCTTACACCCTTGGCACAATTATATCTGCTTAATTCGTCCAACCTTGCACAAATTTGCAGGAAGCTCCATGTGATGTATGAGCCAGAGTTTGTAAACAAGAGTGACTGGATGAGATGAGCGCATATGATGGAAGCCGTATCTCTTGCACCTTGAGGATTTCGGTAAACGAGTGATTTTTTATATGCTTGAAGAATGTGTTTTTGTTTCACTCGTTCAACGTTATGAAAGTACTTCTCCATGAATCTGTCCTCCTTACCAGATTTGGAGGATTTGTCGGTGTTTGGCAGCTCCACTCCATCATTGTTCAGTCCAAAGATTACGGCAACATCATCAGGTGTTATCTCTTGCATCGCGATCTCCAAATCTGAACTTTTGCTCTCTGGGGTCGTAGCATTTTATAAACTTAATTAAATCTGTATCAGACTTCTTCTTCCTTTTGGTGACAACAAGGAAGTGATCCATGTATAGTTTAATAAGACTCCAGAATGGTGTCTTTGCCAACTGTTCGCAAATATCTTTGCGTTCTTCAAGCATTGGCTTGTATGTTTCCATTGAATCTGAAAACCCAGTCATATTGCACCGATATTGGAGATATGAAGTCCGATGTCTTCTTGTCTTATCCGTTGGAGTTTTCTTCTCCTTCTTGGTTGTTTTGCGTGCAAAAGACTTCATTCTCATTTTCTTGTTTGCCTGTATTTTTGTAAAAAATGAACAAAGTTTTAGGAATTATAATCAACTGTTTAAGAAGAACAAGCATAATATGGATTGAAGAAAACAGATAGTCACAGTTATGTTTTGGTCCTTTTTTTTTTCCAGAGACAATGTTGGTTTTTCCAAAGACAGTGTTAGTTTTTACAGAGACAATGTTAGTTTTTCCAACGATAGTGTTGGTTTTTCTATAGACAATGTTGGTTTTTCCAGCGACAGTGTTAGTTTTTCCAGCGACAATGTTGGTTTTTCCAGACACAGTGTTGATTTTTCCAGATACAGTGTTGGTTTTTCCAGAGACAGTTACAGATTCAAGTATTTACACAAAATCAAGGACATTGTTTTCTAGCGACAATGTTGGTTTTTCCAGAGACACAAGGACATTGTTTTCCAGCAATAATGTTGGTTTTTCCAGAGACAGTTTTAGTTTTTACAGAGACAATGTTATTTTTTACAGATTCAAGTATTTACACAAAATCAAGGACATTGTTTTCCAGCGACAGTGTTGGTTTTTCCAGAGACAGTGTTGGTTTTTCCAGAGACAGTGTTGGTTTTTCCAGAGACAGTTACAGATTCAAGTATTTACACAAAATCAAGGACATTGTTTTCCAGCGACAGTGTTAGTTTTTCCAGAGACATTGTTAGTTTTTCCAGAGACAGTTACAGATTCAAAACAATCATACTATTTTCTAAAAAAGTGGCAAAAAATCATACTTTCTATTTTCTAAAAAAGTTACCTCTTTTTCGCCGCTTTGTTCTGTCTATTGTTCTGGTGCGTTTTGCACTTCTTTTTCTGTGGTTTTTTTTTACGGAGGTTGTGGTAAAATTTGGACTTCTGTTCCTCCGGTTTGTTCCGACGGAGGTTGTGGTAAACTTTGGACTTCATTTTCTCCGGTTTGTTCCGACAGAGGTTCTGGTAAGTTTTGCACCACATTTTCGTTGGTTTCTGCCATTGAACTTCTGTGAATTTGTTTCGCCGGCTTGGGTTCGATGAATGCTTTCTTTTCAACTGTGATTTGAACTTTGATTTTGATTGATTTTGAAATGGGGGAAATTTGATTCGACAAGAAGAGCTGGGGTTTATCGTGCTGGGGGTTGAGGTTGGTGAAAAGTAGGGAAAATTGAATGCTATAAGGGTATTTAGGGAATGTAATTTTGTAATGGGTTAGGCTTGTAAATTCGGCCCGTGGATAATAAGTTTTGGATGGTTTTTTATTAAACTTTGAGCCCTTTTGGTTAAATAACATTTTAAGATGATTTTTGGTTAAATATTTGTTGGTCCAAGCCCTTTTCATTAAAGCTCCCAAAAAAAAAATCGTAAAAACCGAACCAGACCGACTATATAATTTTGGTCACATGGGCAGGTCATGTAAAATGTCAATAGTGTGTCCCGCACTGTCCATATCACCTTCAAAGAGAATACGAGATTAAATTGCTCAATCTAACAATGAAAAAGTAGCCATTTTGTTAGTGTATAACAAAAAATTGTGAATAAAATTCGATACAATCAAGCATACATACAAGTATTCCTATATTGTACACGAATATGCCGTGTATGTAACAAAGAATTAGTATAAAAGCAACACAATTCCTCAAGCTGTCGGACCATTCGCCGGAAGAAATGAACTGACAAATACAATGGTTTTGGGTGTCAAGAAAGCATACCATACGCAGAGACAATGCAGTCTACGAACTTCTTTACGTCCCTCTGATGATTGTTGGCCAATCTTGCACAATGTCGATATCCTTTTGCAAAGCAAGGCCAACACCTTTAACTTTCCCATACCGTTGCTTTGTTAGCCTCATTCTATGTTTCACAACTATTGGGATTAGAGAGCCAATCAGAGTCCACGAAGTTTGGTTATCTACTCTACCTTCGCTAAAATAAGATTCAATCAGCACCGTGCAAACATGGTGGATTAGCATTCTAGAGGAAACGGAAATGGTGGTACAAAAACCAGCACTGAAGGAAGAAATGATTCTCTATCACTTCCACTTCCAGCATGATATTGAGCGGTTTCTGCCCAAACCAAATAATTTTCAGCACCCGAGGCTTTTCATTATGCCGTTAAGCCTGTCAATAACAACTGGTGTACTGGCAAATGACCCTTCGAGATCAATGGCATGATATTCCAACCCTTTCCACTGAGCAATTAATTCAAAATGTGGGCGTTTATACTCACTGCTAATAATCTCGAGAATCACGGTTTTTGGCATTGCAGATACTATGTGTGTGAGACCTGCACCATGAGCACCGATAATGACAGAAGCATCTTGAATGGCCCGGACTTGCTCTTTCATCGACATGTGTGCAAACAATCCATTCACAAGGTTTATTTTGCATTCCTTATGATTAGATACCCAGTTCTTCAAGGCATCAAACACTTCTTGTTCATTGCTTAGCCTTGGCTCAACCTTACCATGGTGGCGTGGATGGGCTAGGTAATCTTCACGTCGAACAAAAAGGACGTTATGGCCTGAGCTTGGCTTCTCAGTACGATGTCTATGTACTGGAAATCCAAAAGAGGCTTTAATCATTTCTCCAAACTCTGATATTCGTGCTGTTTTCTGGTCATCAGGGTGTTGCCACAGATCAGGTGCTGATGCACCATGACAATTTATATCTTCACTCAGCCCCTTAAAGAGTGGAGTCTCATATCCCAGAGGTGAGAGAATAGCATGACGAAAACACACAGGACTACTAAAGTTTTTAGCATATCTAAGGCTAGAAACTAATTCTTTCCATGTTTCTTCCAAAGATGTCTGAAAATAACCACCAAAGAGAGATCAGAAACAGGAAACTTGTGAACTAGCACTTAAGCAGAACAACCAACTTTTCAACTTAAAGGATGAAAATTGATATAGTTACAGCTGCATTATGTCTTACCTCAAAGACCATGTCTACCAAAAATCACCCAAATTTGAAACCATATGACCGTTAGATTAAATTTAGTGTTTCTTTGTAGAACCGCATTCGTCCATTTTATTCCAAAAGAATGTCTTAGTGGTTTTGATTTGTCTAATCTTTTGCGAGGAAGATCTATGAATGATGTACTAACATATAGACTGTTCGAATTGTTGAAATACATTACGAAGTGGGCTCTACAAAATGGGTGTCAAAATGTGTGTCAAAAGCGTGTGTCCCCGGATTATCCTCTATACAAAAGACATGAAAACTGACAAAGGATTATCCTCTATCCTAAAGATGGCATCCTAACTGCTTTCATCGTGGGGAGAAGTCATTCCTTGTAGAAATGTTTAGTAAGAACAATATTATTAAAACATTTTTTTAGACGTTACGACCCTGTTAACTGATTCTGAATTACTGATTAACATCAGAAGTTGACAGTCAGCTCCCAATACAGCCCCTCTTCTGTGGCCACTAACACATTTGTTCATCCCATCTAATTACATATATTGAGTGATCTCATTCCTTGTGATGACCTATTCAGTCATGACCTTTCTAAGGGTTGTTTTTGGTTCCAAAACAAGTTTGGCTGATTTTTAAACAGAAAACTAGTCAGACAAACATCTAATTACATATATTGAGTGATCTCATTCCTCGTGCTTCTTTCCTATCAATATGCCTCAACTGATGAAATCACTGTAAAAAGTTAATTTACGCCCCTAGAATTGCGTGCACATAAACTGAAAAATGTTACAAAAGGAAAAATTACTCAAACAAGAAAATCAAACCCACGTACCATACAGTGGCCATCTAAAAAGACTAAATGAGGTCGATTTGGCAAGCCAGTGACTCTTGAAGCTACATAAGCACTGTACCAATCCGTGAATGTGTGGAAAAGATTTGCATACTCAAAGCGTGTCACCAGAAGTGTTGGCTCCTCAATCCACTGCAAATACAGACTTTCATTGCAGATTTAGAAAAGTAGCAAATAATACTATAGTCAGCAAAGAACATCAACCAACAACTGTAAGAAGAGCGGAGTTGTAATCATTCTCTCAAAATTGCAACTTTCTTCGTTCATCATTTGGATTATTCCAACACCAAACATTAGCAGATAATTGATCTGCATCCATTTTTCATAAGGAACCTCTTCACTATTTGGCAATTAACGAAATGTGTTCAATTCCGCAGATTTTAAACATCAGATCATCACAATGACGTAAACCATCAAACAAACTCAAACCTTTTACAGACCCATATAGCAAATCTCCTAAATTAGAAACTCCAAAAATGAAAATCACGATAATCATCAACAAAATGCAAAGTCAAACCCAGGAAACAATAATCTACCACTAAACTCACACATAGAACTTAACAACTCAGCAGTTCCTCAACACAAAGCTCGAAATTTAAAACCCGATTTACCAAAATCACACTAACAATGAATCATTAAAACCAATTAAATCCTCGAAATCACAATCAACCGCAAAATCTAAAAACAGAAACTAACAAAAAACCCAACAAACCTCATTGCACTGAAACTCTGCGCTGGGCACTATCCGAATCGACCCAATCAGTTCTCTCATAGTGTGGTGATCAATCTGACCTTTTGGCACATACCCATCAAGAGATTCTTGGGTCACAAGCCTTTGATCCCCTCCTCCACCAACCCCATCTCCTCCATTAATCTCAAATGCACCGTTTTGATAATCGGGAAGCTCCTCCTCCTCTCCTCTCCCAATCACCTCCTCCAAAACCTCACCGCCCCTCGACATCTTAATCTTCTCTGGGTCCATCCGGAGCCCCCCTCCTTCGCACACTGAGCTCCTCAAGGTCTCACTGAACCAGCACCTGAACCAACCCATGCGATTGGAGCTCAAATCAATCTTGGGTTTCAAGAGATCGACCCTGGTGGTGAAGCCATTGCCGAAATAAGCCTCGCAGGAGCGAAAGGGGACCTGGGTTGTTTGGGACCAGGGGAGGTAAGAGGGTAAAATGGGCCATGGCTTCGAGTAGAGGTGCGGGCGGCGGCGGTTCTGATCGGTTAAGGGGAGGCGGTTGAGGGAGAGAGAGTGGTGGGATTGGGTTTGGGTTTGCGTTGGAGTTAGTGTTCTGGAGTTGGAAGTGAAGTATAGGAAGAGAGAGAGGGAGTTTAAGGCAAATAGAAACAGAAGGATCTTGAGCAGAAGCAAGTTCCTTCTGTTCATGGCGCTATCTCTCTGTTTCTGAAAACTGAACAGTCTATGGCTATTGAGTTTCTGGGTCCTCCTCAGGCGTTGCTGGGGAAGAAGTGCAGCAGTTAAGCGTTTACTAATCCGTAATCTAATCGAGAGAAATTGAATTTACTAATCCGTAATCTAATCGAGAGAAATTGAATTGAGGATAAATTTAATTGAGAAGAAATTGAAATGAGGTGGAACCAGAATCAGATTCTTGTTAGAGTTGTTTATTAAAATTGTCTGGAATTAGAATAAGAAAGATATTGACCTATATAAACTGTTTACTAATTCTTATGAATCAGAATGAAAACTAAGATGATTACTAAAATAGCCCTAATTGAACTAATTTATTTTATATGCTAATTATTTTTAATAAAACTTTTAATCTTTCATTTTTTTATTTTTTATTTTTTATTTTTGATGAAAAAAGACCAAAACCCATCATTTTTTTAGTAGAGAGAACAATTTTCTTTTTTATTTCTTAATAAAACTTCTTTATTCTTTATTTTTTTTATGTGACCCCCTCTCCCTCTCTTCCCTATCTTTCTCCCGACCCACCCTTTTTTTATGTGACCCTCTCTCTCTCTCCCCCTGTCTTCCCCATCTTTCTCCCGACCCTAAAATTTATCCCATCTTTCTCTGCTGCTTATCTACTACCCGCCCACCCCATTCTAAAATTTCTCCCTTTTTCTCTGCTGCAGATCCAACCCACATTTGCGAAGAACCTTTCATGCTCCCTCCCTCCATATCTCAGCTTTGATTTTTTTACCCTTTTTTCTCTGCTGTAGATCCACTCCACCTGGGCAAGCTGTTCATCTTCTTCATCTCGTTCCAAATGGTGGTTTGTAACGGTGACGTGCAGGAACGAAGCTGTAGGGGTGTTTTGCGATATCAAAAGAAGTACAAGGGCAGTTTGGGAAGAAAAATTTGATTGTTGATGGTTTCTTTTTTCCGGAATTCAATTACGATGTATTTCTTGGTAATCAGATTCTGGGTATATTCGGAATTGAATTCCCCATTTTGGGTGGACCCACCTTTATTTTGATTCCCCAAATACAAGTAAACACATGAATTCTTTAGAAGGAATGCAATTCCGTTTCCACTCATCCCATTCCCGTTACGTAAACATGCCCTTGGGGTTGTAGAGTGCCGGAACAGTTGTAGTTAGGCAAGTGCTATTGCTTGCAAGTTTTATATTCTTTTTGAAAATTTATTCTTTCTACCATTAGCTTGTTTCGGAAAAAGTAGTTATGTAAATTTCAAAGGTAATGCTAGAGAAGTTAATTTTTTTTTTTTTAAGAAATGATATTATTTATACTAGGAGTAAACTTACCCTTGTGCTAGCAATAATGTGGTTCAAATTCGTCTTTGATGAGACTCTAACATAAAACTTCTCACTTATAAGTGAAGAGGAATATCACAGACCGTAGTACTAAGTGATAGGTAAACTAAATTTGTAAACTAAATGATGTGTCACTAATAAGAAATAAGTACGTTAATCAATACTTAAATAATAATCTAATCATCAACAATCATATCATTTAATTTAGAAAATTTAATTTAAAAATTAAGCATTTCTATCATTGGATTTCTATAATAATTGCAGTACTAAATGGCTGCCTATCATTGGATTTCTATACCAAATTTTGAAAGGAAAAAAAAATTATTCCAACCAAAAAAAATAATAATTGGATTTCTATGTTAAAAGATAGATTTCTATTTTCACTATACATTTATAATCTGTATTTTTGGTCGATTTAACAATTATTCTTGGAAAAAGTAATCTAAATCTCTAATTATTTGGTCATCTAAAATGTGTTAGAAAAAAACAAGGTTTACTAGGTAAAAAATAAATTCAATAAATTAAGTAATCGATAATGGCGATCCACCCATATTAGGGTGAAAGATCCCATATTAAATTCCAAGATTTACAAGTGGGTCTTTATCACAATAGTGGAAGGGTGTTGAGTTCTTACATAACGATGTAGGTTTGAATTCTGTTTGATGTTGTTGTGGGCGTTATGGAAGCATCGGAATGAGGTGCTTTGGAATGGGTCTCGGCTGGCACCACACGAGATTGTCTTGAGGTCCGAGGGATGGCTACATGAGTATCATAAATGGCATAAGTCAGAGACCTGAAAGACTACCAAGGAGGGTCAGAAGTGGATGAAACTTGCGGAGGGGTGGTTGAAATGTAACTTCGATGGGGCGTGGCTTGGACCTTGGGGGAGGGGGGTTATGGCGTTGTGGTTAGGGAGCACACAGGGCAGTTTGTGGTAGCCATTGCGGGACTTGTTGAGAGTTAAATGTCGGCTCTTCATTCAGAGTTGGTTGCAGCTCGTTGCGCGATGAGGATGGTTATGAGTTTTTGTTTGGGCGATGTGAAGGTTCGCTTTGAGGGCGATTCTAGTGTGGTGGTGACTATGAAGGGTAACAGGGAGGATTCCTCGGTATGTTGCCATGTGATAAATGATTTGAGGTCTTTTATTATGGGGATGCCAAAGCGGTTTGTAGCTATGTCCCGAGGGAAGGTAATGTGGCAGCACATCGACTCGTTCGAATGGGGCTTGGTGTTGCTTAGGAAGTGGTGTGGTTTGAGGAGCCTCCAGATTTGATTCAAGACATTTTAATTGAGGAAGGAATGTAATTTTCTTTGATATTGTCATTTGAGAATAGCTTTTCTGTTATGCAGGACACTCTTTTCCTTCGACCGGGTTGAAATCCCCGACAAGATTTTTATCAAGGCCCAGTTTGCACACTATCCTCAGTCTGTATGTATTCTACTTCTCGTTCAATGAATATCGTATCTCTTTCAAAAAAAAAAAAAAAAAAACTTCATGATTTATCAATTATGATAAACCAAACATTTTGCCTCGTTTCTAACTTTTTTTCTTCTTCTAAGAGAACGATATATTTATACTAAAAGCGTAGGAGAATAAATTATTAGCAAACTTATCAATTAAGATAAACCAAACATTTTGCCTCCTTTCTAACTTTTTTTCTTCTAAGAGAATGATATATTTGAACTTAAGATTTCTCATTTATAAGTGAAGAAATATCACTAAAGGCTTATTTTTTAGCTACACCCTCTAGAACTCGATTTTAATCTCACTTTGCTCCCTATAACTCAAAAGTCGCTACTTTACTCTTCGAAACTCAAAGTTCACTCCACTTTGCCTATTGGAACTCGATTTTGATCCCATTTTGCCCCCTAAAACTTGAAAGTCGTC
The DNA here is from genome assembly GCA_036320875.1 of Cotoneaster glaucophyllus. NCBI lineage: Eukaryota > Viridiplantae > Streptophyta > Magnoliopsida > Rosales > Rosaceae > Cotoneaster > Cotoneaster glaucophyllus. Next base: position 26,139,129 of record CM070058.1, read on the forward strand.
TCTATAAAACTCAAAATTCGCTCCACATTGCATTAGATCTGTTAATTTCTTATGTAGGTCTGATTTGGGTGCGCCAGACTAATAATTTTTTTTTTATAATTTTTTTATCTCTTCAGTTTCTTTTAAGCTTAATATTCTCTTATTGTGGGATGTTATCACATAATGGATATTTATAATCAAATTTATTGCACATGTGAAATAGTCTCAAGGAGGAGAGAGTCCACAAGTCAAATGGAATGAATTTTGAGTTTCAGGGAGTAAAGTAGTGACTTTTGAGTTCCAGTGGGCAAAGTGAAATCCAAATGAAGTTTCAGGAGATGTAACTAAAAATAAGCCTATCACTAAACTGTAGTGCTAAGTGGCTACCTCCCTTCGAACCTTAATCTAACAAGTATATAAAATCAACTCCAACTGTACACCGATTGTAATGACAAGGGAGAGAAGAGGGAGAGACCACCTCAAAGCCAAAAATCTCATCCTTGTGTGGAGAAACAAAGTGCTTCAACACCTCCCACCCCCTCCCCCCTCCAAGTTACTCTCTCAAATAGTTTATCACCTTTTGGAGTTATCACCTAGAACCTTTGGATTTGTGGAGGGGAAAATCAAGTGTTAACTTTCATAGCCAACCGGATGACCATCGAGACACCTATAACTTTGTAATTGCAAAGAAAAAGATGTGAATTACTTGCCTTTCGTACCTATATTTGTCTTGTACAATTTGCCATGGATATTTCTTGGAAACACCATGAAAACATGATTGGGAAACCACGTTCTGTGTCGCTTTGCTTTTTGTGTACTTTAATGCATGATAATCTTTCTTAGTTGCCGCCTTTCAAAAAATCTTTCTTAGTTGCCTAGTGAGCTTGAATTTAATATTAGAAAATTTTATAAAAAGAATTTGGACTAAGTTTATTTTAACAAAAAATCATGCTATATAACTTTATTTAATGAAAAAAATTGAAATATTAATGAAAAACTCTTAAATTTTAATAAAATAACAAAAGAACATAAATTTTAATAAAATAACACAATTTTAATAATAATTAAAAAGAAAAAACTGACGCGCGGGACCCGTGCATCCATCACAGAGACTGTTTATGAAACTAAACACTATTTATGAAACTGAATACTATTTATAAAACTAAACACTATTTGTGAAACAATACTATTTATGAAACTGAACGGTACTACACTATTTACTGGTCCAATTTCATAAATAGTGTGTAGTTTTTTGTCCACTTTCATAAATAATATCTAGTTATTGGTCATGTTTCATAAATAGTGCCTAGTTATTGAGTCTAGTTTCATAAATAATGTTTAGTAATTGGTACAGTTCCATAAATAATGTCTATTTTTTGTCCGTTTTCATAAATAATGCCTTCTTATTGGTCCACTTTCATAAATAGTGCCTAGTTATTGGTTATGTTTCATAAATATTATCTAGTTCTTACTCTAGTTTCATAAATAATGTATAGTCCAGTTTTATAAATAGTTTCGACCTATTGGTTTAGTTTTGGAAATAATGCCTAATTCTTGTTTTCGTTCCATAAATAGGGTCTACTTCTTGTCCATTTTCATAAATAGTGTTTACTTATTGGTCTAATTTCATGAATAGTGTCTACTTATTAGTCAAATTTTATAAATAATGTTTAATTTTTGGTTCAGTTTCATAAGGTTTGAAAGCTGTTTTCAATTATCAAATTAAAATTTCCTCACATAGTTTTACATACCTACAATAATAAATGTAGCTCTTCATCCAATTTCTTGAGCTTGGTTGTCATCCTGAAGAAATTTTTCTTTATGTCCGTAACACAAATGGTATACCACATGTTATTATGTAAGTGGTGGAAAATTTTATTTTTTATGTCATTAATTTTTTAACACAAGAATCTCACAACTTGAATAGAAATACGTGGTGTACCATCCCATGTTCCGGATACATAAAAAAATCAATTGTCATCATGACTACTATTAGGAAACAACACCACAAAATTAAAACTGGGGAATGTAATTCAATTTCAATTCTTTTTCTTATTCTAAGCAAAAAAAAAAAAAAAAAAAAAAAAAAAAAATCTATTAATATAACTGACAATAGGAGAAAGAGGTTGACACACCCCGACCGAGATCGAGGCATGCTGGCCATCACGTGAGGGTGACGTAGCCATGTGCACAGTGCGGAAGCGTTAAAATAGTAAGAATTACGAATGAATAAAAACCAACTTCAAGAGTGTTAGAACAGAAGTAAGTGTGATTACACATTCAGAGCATAAAGTCTAGGTGCAGTCAATGCATAAGAAGTACTTAATTTAACAACACCCGAAGGTGGTCCTACATGAGTGATGGTCTGTCAGAACGTCCGATGTATCCTCGTGAGCCACCAACAAAGCTACCTAATACCTGGAGGGGTGCAAAACAAAAGCGTGAGTGGGCAAAAACAAAGTATTTCGAAAATCATTTCAACCCTCGCCGTAAAACCTGTATACTTTCCCAGAAAATAGTATATACATATACTAAAACTCATCTGAAATCATCATCATGCTAATATGCCAATAAATCATGAATATGCCATAATATGCCATTAACTCATGAATATGCCATGCCATAATAATCAACTCATTAGGTAAGTATATCAAATGCTATAACCACTGCAACAGCTCGTCAGCTGATCTCTAGCTCATACATCATGCCTGCACACGATTCGAACCCACTTATAGTGGTCTATACGACAGGACTGGGTGTGAAATCGTACACTCTAGTGCTACAATAACGTGAAGACTGTGCGAATGATCGTGGGTCTGAGTCAAACCCACTTTCAATGATCGCGGGTCACCTACGAGTCGAACCCACTGAAAGTGGTCTATACGACAAGACTGTACACCTAACTTGGATCCAAGATGAGCGTATGGTGCGGGAGGTGAACATCACGTGAAAGACTGGCCCCTATCTCTAGGCGGGAGCACTAACACCGTGGTGCAGGTTTATGAGCTCTCAAAGCATCTCATCATACTCTTCATACTCAACTTTTATTTAACCACACAGAATCTTACCTGAACTTACCTGAGCGTCCACAGCACCAACAATCATGCGCATACAATTTCATGATGCATAACCATCTTGTGATGCATAACCATTTCATGATGCATAATCCGATGTATATAAGTATTGGCATGGCATTTCATTTATAAAAGCATTTAAAATGCACTTTCTGGGAAAAACACATGGTATATAGGTATATACGGAAAACAAAAGCCCACTCACCTGGAGTCCGCGCTACGGCTCCCTAACGTAAACATCGAGGCGTCCCAAAACGTTCGGCGCCTAAAACAATTATCAAACTACAACTTAGAACTCTTAACCATAGAATTCGTAATTCATGTAAAACATATCCTTAAGGATATTCTAGAATCATTTAAGACCCTTAATCAAAAGTCAACCGTCAATCAACGATCGACGGTAGGGTACACAACCCCACATACTTGATCCAAAAGATTCGTAACTCAAATCTCTGATCTGTAACTTCCCAAGATGCACATTATGCTCCTAGAGCAACATACTAAAATCTCGTTACGATCCAACGGTCGGATCTCCGCCAATTGCCAAAACCAAGTGGCGGTTCACATTTTATTTTATGAACTTACAAACTCAATTCGGGAAGATCCGTACGTCGGATTTCTGATCCGTAAGTTCCTACCTTCTTCAAATATTACGTACTACCACATACCAAAGTTTGGTGACGATCCAACGGTCGGATCGTCAGTTCATATTTTCACCTAACCACGAATCGTAACGAACTTAAGTTCAAATGACCAATCTACGACAACCAATTATCAAAACTGAACCTAGGATGTTAAACACAGCCTAAGAATGACATTGGCGGCCCACTGGCCACGCGCCGCCGCACGGGCCGCCGCGAGTGGCCGTTAACCGTCCCGACTCACCAGAAAATTCAACTATTTTTAAAAATTCTCAAAAATTGCAGAATTGAAGATATCAAAGAGAGGAACAACTTTCATACCTCGGCCAAGGCCAATTTGGCCTAGAAGGGCTCCAATTTCACCAAAACCGTACGAAACCCTTGGTTTTGGGTGTTTTCAATCCGCCTCCAAAACAACTCCGCCGCTCCAAAACTTGTTTGGGCTTTGTTTTAGGCCTCAAGAGGAAGCTAGGGGTGGTAGTGATTGGAAGAAATTGCTTCAAAAATGGGAGAATTTCGAACACCCATCCACCGCACCACCGGTGCGTTTTTCTTAGTTTCAAACTCCAAACTTTCCAAATTTTGGGATGTAATAGGTAGAAGAAAGGCTAAGCAGTTGATTGGTAGAGGTGGAAGGTTGTAAAACACTGGAAAATTGGACGGAAATCCGTTGAAATTGGGTGTGGGTACCGCCGGGTCGAAACGGGTCGTGGGTTGAAGACCCGTTTCCTATCTTTTTCCTCCGCTTCGCGCCCTCTCTCCTTTCCTCCTTTCCCTGTTCCCATTGGCCGGTCTCTTCTCTCTCTTCTCCCCATTCGTCCAGCTCTCTCTTTTCTCTCCTGGAGCTCCTGCTCTCTCTTCTCTGGTTGGGCAGCTTTGCCCAATCTCTTCTTCTTCCTTTCTTTCTTCCACCAGCCACGCACACACACACACGTAACCTCCTTTCTTCTCATCCCAGCCATCCATTTATTTCTTCCTTAAATCTGGACCATCCAAATGGCACTCCAGATTTTATAAAAGAAAAACCATATTTTCTGAAAATAATAAAATTACTCAAACTTCAAACTTTAATAACTTATTCGTTATAGCTCCAAATCACGAACCGCTTGCGCCCACGCGTCCGTAGCGATGAGTAATACGAGGATATACCAAGAAAACAAATCTTAGGTGGCATGACACATCAATTAACCTCGAACAACGCACGTGCCTCAAAGGGCATTTTGTAAAATCCTTTATTAAAAATTTAACAACTCTTAAAATCAGGGACGAGCTGTCATAGAGGTGGAGTGTGGAAAGGTTGGGTATTTTAGGGTTTTACTTTATTTGTTTGTCCTTATTATTAAATAAAGTTAGTTATTGATTTTTTTTTTATTAAAATGTAAAGATTTGAAGTTATTTTCACTAGTTTTTCTTTTAAAATTTTATGAAGAAACTTTAAGAGGATTGGTAGAAAATTTGACCAAGAGGGCTTAATTGTATTGTTGACCAATGTTAATATCATCACTTGTGAACAGAAGTACTTGCTTGGTTAATTGGATCGCACCATTTCTAGTGGATTTTTTGTGGACTTTTTAGATGGTTAAAATTTGACCAGGAGGGCTTAATTATACTGTTGATCAAACTCGTACTGATAAGAATTTTACTCCATGAGAGATTGAGCAAAAAAACTGTTGAACTGGCCTATTTCTTGCATGTACCAATTGAAGTATTTTGAAAAAAAAGAACTGAAGAATGAATACTTTGCAAGAGATAAAAAACTCAAGAATCATCTTTTTTTCTATAGGATAACTTATCTGAAGAAACTGTAAACCTATAGCTGCAGAAGTAGGAATAATGGCACCAGAAATAATATTGTTTCCAGTTTGTTTTGCTTTTGTGACTTTTATCCAAATTTTGTTTTTTAATATAATCAATCTGGGCTCTTCTACTTCGTTTGTATTTACTTCATTTTTTTTATTATTTTTCCCTTTTCTTTTTTTATTCCCTTCTATCATTCCTTAAGTCTTATAGGTTTGATCCTGTAGAATTTTATGATACACAAGATTCGGCTCGGTTATTAATAGAGTGAATAGATTTGCCATTTCTTGAAATCTCTCTTCTTAAAATTTGAACAAGAGGGCTTAAGTTCATATTTCCTGTGTCTTGAAATCAGAACTTGATCTAATTAATCAACTACTTATTACTTCCATTTAAAGGAAAAAAACAACAACAAATAAATTCTCAAATAATACAGTAACTAAAAATCAAGGCTAATCAAGTAAATCTCCAGATCTCCAATGTCTAGCCTTCTCAAATCCATTGACACAATTTTCAAAATCATCAATAGTCTGGTCAATCTCTTCCTGACTGTTCATCACAAAGGGGCCAAATTGCGTTATAGGCTCCCCCAAAGGCTCACCTCCAACCAAGATAAATCTTAGGGTTTTGGAAGACTTGTTCCATGTCTCCAAGCCATCCCCAGATATCCCAAGAAGAAGAAGGTGGTGGGCTGTCACAGGCAAAGATTTTGAACTGCCAAAAATTCCCTCCCCCTCCAACACATAGACAAATGCATTCCATGATGTTGGTATTGGTTGTTGCAAGTGAGCTCCTGGTTTCAGTGTGAAGTCTAAGTACATGGTTGGGGTCCTTGTGTAAATTGGTGACTTTGTTCCCAAGGCTTCTCCTGCTATTACTCTAACTTTGATCCCATCTTTTGAAGCCTCAGCAATGTCCTTGCTCAGCAGTTCTTGATACTTTGGATCGATCCTGTGTGTTGCACAAATTACGTCATGATCAAACAATGATAATGTTATTTGGACTTCATTTACCGACTAACTTACTAATCAACAACGTAATCAATAAAAATAGAATGCAAGTAGCAACTCCCTTAAAGCTAACTAATTGCAAAGGATATATGCTAATTGATTGTAATTTGAAAAGGACTTTCTGCCACGTTTGGTTTGAGTAAAAACTAAAAATTCTGGGGACAAAAAAGTTAGCCAACCACTATATGTCAAATCTTATCCAAATTTCCCAAAGTTCCATGGAATATGAGTAAAAAGGCCCATAGTTTCACAGCATCTAAGATATTTTAGGTTGGTATGCACTGTGCGCAGCAATCAAAAGCACTTTTAGAAAAGGAAATATCCTATGATGACCAACATATGTTACACAATCTACATGCTTATGTAGAGAAATTTTCAATTTATTCGGAACACAGGAGTACACTATATGTTATTAATTTATAGATAATGCTAAAGAAACTAAACTTGCAAATTAAATTATGTGTCACTAATATGAAATAAACACATTAATTAACACTTAAGTAATTATCCAAGAATCAACATCTACATTATTTGGTTTACAAAATTTGGTTTAGAAATTTGATCTCCCTAGCATTACCCTCAGATTATTATACATGTGGAGGAATTTTTTTTTTCAAATGTTAATTCACTTGTATAATAACATATGTCTTATGTATTCGTGTTCTAGAATATAATAAAATATCTCTCGCTTATTTAAATAGTTGGAATCTCGTCACTATCAATCCTATATCTATAAGTATATAATGTTCTTTGATGAGACTTATATTATAAAATTATATTTATGTTGTAACTAATCTTATTTTACACAAGTGAGTATTTATAGATTCAATTGTTACACAATCATCATTATATTGTTAAAGACTGTCTGGAAATAAAAAGGGTCACTTTCCACATATAATGATTATGAGGCTTATAATGTATGATCCTCAGATGACATCAAGCATATGTCATGCAGCCAAACCATACTAGTGTGTTAGCATATGGTGGATGTGTCTAAATGAATTAATAATTAAGGTAGGTATAGGTAATGTATACGTACATTTTATGCTTGGAGGAGAGGTTTATCCACAACTGTAAACCCTTTTGGGTTCCCTGGGCGGCAGCCATTTCCGAGTGAAGGATGCCTCTTCCGGCGGTCATCCACTGTAAGTCACCGGCTCCTATTGTCCCTTTGTGCCCTTCACAATCTTCATGCGTCACAGCCCCCTGATCACCCCGAAAACAGCAATTGCGTTCAACTAAGGTAATTAATTAAGTTCACTCATGAATCCCATTAGTCAAAATAACAGCTAGCTATTTCACTGATTAAGGTAATTCAGATTTTAATTACAAAAAAGAAAAAGGTTTTGGATTAAATAAGAAATGGGTTAGCTGGAATGTAAATGATACCCCTTTCCAGCGAATAAAATGAATATAAATAATGGTTTCTATACCTGCAACATGTAGGTCACTGTCTCAAAACCTCTGTGTGGATGATCCGGAAAACCGGCAGGAGCAGTAACTGCAATTGCAACAACAATAATAGAAAATAATTAACAGTTTTCTTTTACAAAACGATATTGGGTATGAGAAATTTTCTTTCATGAAAATCGAACATAAGACTTCTAACTTACAAATGGCGATTTATAGACCTACATTCAATAAAGAAACATGGAAAAATTAACAGAGATACCCACCAGAGAACTCATCCAAAACAAGGAAAGGATCAAAGTATTTCAGCTCAAACCTGCAAAGAACACAACACCAAATTAATTCAGACATCTCAAATCCTTTAATATATCTTTCATTCAATAATCTATGAAAAACAGGCAGAAAATCTACAATCTGGCTTTAGAACTCAGTGATCACTTACCTCCCTATGCTCCTTCTAACAATGGCTCCAACTCCTTCATGCTGAGGCCTAGCCAAGAACTTCCTCACCACAACACGATGTTTTTTCTGGACACTTGAAACTTCCTTCTCAGGCATATTTTATCAGTCTCTAAAACTTTGGCTTGAAATTTGAAAACTGCTGCAAAATAATGTGAGGACAAATGAAAGATATTTGCAGCTCTATTTATAGTAGTAATGAGAGAGAGAGAGAGAGAGAGAGAGAGAGGGAGAGGTTGGTGTATTTTTGGAAGGTCAAAGTGAATTGTTATTGGCGGCCAATAAGACCAACATGGCACAAGTTTGCTTGAGCTCCAGGGACTTTATGACACACCTCTATATATGTATGACCTCAGTATGACGTTGTGGTGATGTTGGGGGGCTAAGTATTGAGGTTTGGGGAACCTTAGCTGTTTTACATGAGTGCCACGCCTCATCATGTGGTCAAATGTCAATGCCACTATTTTAGGTTTTGAGGGAAAAAGAAAGAAAAGACTAATGGCTTATGGGATCCCTGGGTCATGCTTATGCATGCTTTGTATAGTTGAATATGTTGTGGGGGACACGCAATTTCTGGGAACAAATCCTTGATGTTGGTTCTCAAGAAAACCATGGCCATATATTTTGTCTTTCCATTAAAGAACCTCCCTACGAGATGATTCTGTTCTTTCATTGAACTTGAGGATACATTGTTAGCTTTATGAGACCGTATAGTTGCAAGGATGATCGTATTGTTTGGGCTGTAAATAAAAATAAAGTTTGTTATGGGGTTAATGTATTTTTATTTACATAAAGTCCTGCAACACCGACTCACTAACTTCAAAGCCCGATCTAGGATCCTATCCTACTCAGGCGACCAACTTACATCACTCCACAACCATATGAAAGCTCGAACTCGTCCCTCTTTGAAGCGTGTATGCCATGCAGATGATCAGACTCAGAAATATTTCGCCTCTTTAAATGTCAATGAATGCTTCATGTGACATGTTGATGTCATCATAGGAATCGAGTGAAATGCCACAAGACACAGTTGAAGGCCACCAACTAGAAATTAAAGTAATTGTCAGTGAAAAATGACCGAAATCTAATTGATGGGATCAAGCTATAATAACTCAAATTCATTACTTTCTTATAGCAAGCCACGTGCCTTAGACACTAAGCTCACGAACACTCAATATGAAACATAAATGGATAGCCAAAAACTTCAATCCGAATAGGTAGATGATATGAACCCTAAAATCATTTTGGATTGAGAGGGACTGCCGGAGCTTATGAGTTGCGTCCACGACGATTGAGTTAGTCACCCATTTTTTTCTTAACTTTTCTAATTTAATTTGTCATGTTAGACAAGAACATGAGTTGAAAACAATGTTCCATATCTTTCCAAAAGGAAGGCTACATATGCTTCTTTCCAACCAATTTCGTACAAAAGTTAGGTTCTTTAGCTAATGGAAACATCCGAAAAGTGAATTGATTGCCAAAAGTGAGAAAATAGTTCGAAATGTAAAAATTATTGTATGGAAAAATAGTTGGTGAAATGTGATAATTATCGTGAAAATACTTTATATTATATATTTACTTACGAAACACAGATTCATAAAAATGTGTGAAAATCGTACTCAAGTTTAAATAACGTGACCAATATCAATAAAAGAAATATATATAATCATGATATCTTTCTAGGAAGCCTTTAAGGGAAGGGATCCCCATTTTTCAAAAAAAATGGGGACATCTTCTTGACCTTTAGATTTGGCTTTAATGAAATCCTGTGGTTGAGATTTTGTGGTCAATGATTTAATCTCAGCCACAAAATTTCATTAAAGTCAAATCTAGGTTAAGAGGATGTCCCCATTTTTTTTTGAAAAATGGAGATCCCTTCCCTTAAAGGGCCTGTATCTTTCTAACTACTGTTCAATTACCTAATCATATATGGTGGACTGCATTTATCATGTGAACAGAAATCTTGATTAAGATATCGTTTCAAGTCATTAATGACTAATATAACTAGAAAAACATCTTCAAAAAAAAAAAAAAAAAAAAAAAAAAAAAAAATTAGAAAAACTTTGTTTACTGACATCATTCATACAAAAGCATTACGCGAGGGGCAACATTTGGAAAATGGGGATAAAGATGGAATAGAAACTGAGTCAAAGAAAGTGAGAAAACAAAGAAAAAATTCTCTTTCTTCTCTTTCCTTCTCGACCTTCAGGTAGCGTTTGGTACGCAGACGGGACGGAACAGTGGTTCCATGTTATGTTTGGTACGCGCTGGACAGAACGGGAGAGTTGTTCCGTTCTGCGTTTGGTGCGCAGGACAGAGAACGGAACCAAAATATTAAAATGACTAATTTACCCCTGTTCTGTCTGTTGTTTGGTAAGCTTGGGAAGGGACGGAACAATTTTTTTTTTTTTTCCCTTCTTGCTGCTGCTTACCTAGGATATATTTTGTACACTATTATACTTGGACTTTCATGTGTTCATATATTGGCACATGGCAGTGTAGCCACAAGTAGAAATGCGTAAGCATTCATGCCAACCTTAATCAAGCTAACTAATCTTTGTTGATTAAAAGTTTATTCTGATTTTTCCCACAATATGTATATGGTTATGTATATGTGATGAATTACATATGAAGAGGTTAGTGTGGTAGAACAACCGTTGATGCAATGGCTATGTTGGAATCTTTGACACAATCTGCTTTCATCTCTTCGTCATCACATTGAAATGCAAATTGTGTCAAACAATATGTATATAAGTTGAGTTGTGAGACAATTGGATGTCTATGTCAATGGTTGTCATGCAAGGATGAAAAATATATAAGTTTAATAATAATATCTTGCTAAAGCAATAAACATGAAATATCCAGAACTTAAACATGAAATCCCAAATTAAACATTTGTCCTGACTTAAGAAAAAAAGAAAAAAGATAATGTCTTACTAAACCCCAGAAGTTGATATAGTTCATATCATACTAAACCCCCTAATGCTCATAGACCATCCATATACATCTTAATGAAATCTGCCTTGTGTGAGTCATCCAAAGTACACCAAATACGCATCAGATCAGTATCTTTCACTAACTTCATTGAAATTTTTAGCACCTGATCGTATGGGAGACCCAAGGCCTGAAGCTCAGAAGGTAACCTCGCTTTCGCTTCTCCGAAAGTAACACTTTCACCTAAATTCTTCATTTCAGTAACTGCTTTATCCCAACCTTCACGGATAACAGCTACAATATTTGCATCGGCATCATTCTTATTCCTTTTCCTCTTCCTAGTAGGTTGAGATGCACTAGATGTACCAACAAAAGGAGATGGGGTAGGTGAAGTCGAAGGCATCTCAAAGGTCTCATCGCAATCCTCATTTTCCAACCCCATGTTTTTTATTGCATTTGCTGCTGATTCAGCCATACTACCAGTGGCTCGGTCTCTCCCAAACACAGTACACAAGCGTGGATACAACGGAAATGGCTTATTTGGTTTGCAAGATGCATTAGGATGTTTCTACAATAAGAACCCAAAAATATCAAAGTTATGACTTTTAAATCAACTAACCGAAAAAGAATAAGAAACAAAACGTACCTTCACCCACTGCTGTAGTCCTTGATTAGTGTAGTGAAATCATCTTCATGGTTATGGTTATCCATGCACACTCTTTGAAAATTGTAACTTTCCTTCCATAGCTTTGATAACTCAAGCGTATATACATTATGCATGCATGAAATCTATTGAGAAAGAACACCTCCTATATTGCATTTTTTGGGTATTTCAGGAGTTCAAATTAACTGTGAGAATTTTTTTGTTCAGAAATAAACACGTTTTTTAATCTTCTGATTTTATTGCTGCATCAAACTAATTAGAAGGGAAATCCCAAAATCAAGTCTTATATTTTGGAGGCGTGTTTTCACCAAATCAGTGCTCTTTAAGATTCATGTGTCCCCAACAAATTGAGTGAGTTGATGGTTGTTGCATATAAAGTTAGATTGGGACTCTAATACATTAGGACGGTGGGTTCCAAAAATTTAAGAGTATGAAAATCCTTATTCATTCTTTATGTTCTAGGTCCATATGTAAAACGAAAGAGCTAGCCCCTCCTCCCAATCGATTTCCAGCTTAGTTTTCTTTGAGGCCTATTGTCTTGATGGATTTATTCTCCTTAGTTTGGGGAGATTCAATTTAAATTTGTAAACTCTCGTAAGAAAATGAGTGTGTAAACACGGAAATTTCCTGAAACGAAACGCGACAAGAACCAACGTGTACAAAGTGATATTTGTATTTGATGATTTTGGGTTACAATCTCTTTGAAAATTTGCCTCTGATTCTATCTCCGTAAGAACTTGATTTGGTGGTTTGATTGTTGATCCGAAGGGCCGTCGGGGGCTTGATCTTTGATGAACAATTCTTCAAGGGCCTTTGGAGGGCTTGATCTTGATGAACTGGGATATGTGGATTTGTTGATGGGCTGCTGATCCAAAGGACCGTCGGGGCTTGATCTTTGGGATGAACAGTGGATGATTTCCTCAAGGGCCGTCGGGGCTTGATCTTGAAGGTTGAGGATGAATGGATCTTCGAAGGGCTTTTGGGCTTGATCTTCGAGGAATTACGAACGATGAACTGTTCTTCAAGGGCTTTTTGAGGCTTGATCTTGAAGGTGGATGAACGATGAACGATGAACTGTTCTTCAAGGGCTTTTGAGGCTTGATCTTGAAGGTGGATGAGCGGATCTTCAAGGGCTTTTGAGGCTTTGATCTTGAAGGTGGATGAGCGGATCTTCAAGGGGCTTTTGAGGCTTGATCTTGAAGGTGGATGAACGGATCTTCAAGGGCTTTTGAGGCTTGATCTTGAAGGTGGATGTGCGGATCTTCGAAGGGCTTTTGAGGCTTGATCTTCGAGGATGGATGAACGATGCTTCGAAGGGCTTTTGAGGCTTGTGCTTTGATGAAGAACGTACAGAACTTCGAGGAGCCTTGGGGCTTGATCTTTGATGAAGAACGGACAGAACTTCGAGGAGCCTTGGGGCTTGATCTTTGATGAAGAACGGACAGAACTTCGAGGGAGCCTTGGGGCTTGATCTTTGATGAAGAACGGACAGAACTTCGAGGAGCCTTGGGGCTTTGAACTTTGATGAAGAGCGGACAGAACTTCGAGGGAGCCTTGGGGCTTGATCTTTGATGAAGAACGGACAGAACTTCGAGGAGCCTTGGGGCTTTGCTTGAGAGCGTTTGGAGTTTCAGAGCTTCAACGCTTTTGTGTAATGTGAATTGGTGAATTGAAATGAATGAAATGGCTTCCTATTTATAGAATTCCAAAACTTGATTTTTGGGTTTTAATAATCAGATGAAATAAGTCACTTCTGCCAGGCGTTGACACGTGTCCTGTTTAGTGACTTTTCTGAGTTATTTTGATTTTTCGTTGATTCACATGCTATGTATAAAATTTATGTGATACATGAGCGTTGAAATTTTAATTTTTGGTCAACATTTATTTCACGAAATTTCGATGTCTACAAATGCCCCCACTTCAAGGCGCGTCGCATACTTGTGCTTGTCACTTGTAGGCGATGTGTTTTGAAGTTTCTTAATGTAGATGTCAATCCAAGGGCCGTCGGGGCTTGATCTTGAATTGGACTGGAAATTTCTTCAAGGGCCGTAGAGGCTTGAATCTTGATTTTTGTGCTGCAAATTTCTCCAAGGGGCCTGAGGGCTTGACCTTGGACTGCAAATTTCTTCAAGGGCCGTAGAGGCGTGAATCTTGATTTTTTTGTGTTGCAAGTTTCTTCAAGGGCCGTAGAGGCGTGAATCTCGAATGAACTGCAAATTTTTGTGGTTTCGGGCTTGGTCAGGTACTACGCAAACCATATAGTAGGAGTTCCTCAAGTCGCCGAGCTAGGAGATCTCGGGTTCCGGTTGATCATTCTCCTTCTACTTGTCTCTCATTTAGCAACGAGGACAAAGAAAAGGAGAGGGAAGAGAGACGATATGAGATACTCTTGCTTTCAACGAAGTGGCCGACGAATCGACACGTGCTTTGTTGTGCTTGTTGACTTTCCACAGCTTTGATCTTGAACTGGGTTTGAAGGATTTTCTGGTTTCCTCCGGATGGATCATGCGATTCTGCAGACGAGGGCGTCATGCTATAGTGATCTGTTCCAGCTCACTTATGTTACATTCCTCTCTGCTTGTTTCTTTTGCCTGGCAGAAGTGGTGCGCATCCTTTTGCTTTTAAATGGTCCTTCAGAGCACTTGAAGATGAGTACTTGAGAGCAAGGCTCGGTAAGCAACCAGGCAAAGGTTCCGGGCAATCAGTTCCAGATCGGACGTTTGATTTCAGGTTCTGACTGATTGCTTTCTTTCTCCATATCTTGCAGGTAAGAGCAAGGGTAAAGGAAAGAAAAGGGAAAAGCATGATATGAAATACCTTTGCTTTCGACCTTGATGATATGAGATACGTTTGCTTTTGAAGCAGTAACGGATGAACCAACACATATATATTGGTTGCGCTTGTCTCCACATGCTTCAATGTACTAGCTTCACCTGTCTGCCTTATCTGTTCTTCAGGCAGATGTGGTATCTTCCTGGAGGTTTGAGTGGAGGTTTCGACATATTGCTTTTCTTTATCCTTGTCTTGCAGATAAGAGTAGGGACAAAGGAAAGGACAGGGAGATGGCATGCTATGAGATAGCTTTGCTTTCAACCCTGATGATATGAGATACCTTTGCTTTCGAAGAAGTCGTTTTCCACAGATTTAATCTTGAACTGGGCTAGGAGGCTTCTTCTGGTAGACTTGCTACAAATGTCTGAATTTACTCCTTTTACCTGGAGTTGGGCTCGATTCAAGGGTGGTGGACACTTGATCTTGAATTGGGCTTGTGATTTCTTCAAGGGCCGTTGAGGCTTGATCTTGATGAATGGAAACGGGACCACGAGCGGCTTCAGGATTTGGGCATCCGGCAAGCAGACACGAGATGGAGGTAATGGTCTGTTTCTTTGTTCGATCTCCCCAATTCATGTTGAAGAGGGTTAGAGGATGAATCAGCACGTGCAGTTGTTGCGCTTACTGATGATCCCCAAGATTGATGCTTCATTGTCGCTCGTCTTATCTGTTCTCCAGGCAGATGAGTACTCGAGAGCAAGGCCAGGTAAGCAATCAGGGAAGGATTTCTCATCAATCCGTTCCAACTGGGAAGGTAAACGCCGGCTGATCACTTTGCTTCTCCTTATCCTGTAGTTAGGGGATGAATCAGCAAGGTTGATGCTTCATTGTCGCTCGCCTTGTCTGTTCCCCAAGCCGATGTGGATGAGTACTCGGGAGCAAAGCTAAGTAAGCAATCAGGGACGGATTTCTAGGCAGTCCGTTCCTGACCAAAAACTTGGTTCCTAGCGCCGCCCGATTGCTCTCCTTCTCTTTGTCCTGTAGTGAAGAGGGAGGACAAAGAAAAAGGATGGGAGAAAGCATGATATGAGATACTTTTGCTCTGGTTTGATTTGTTTGCAGAGGTATTCTCGGGAGGAAGAGAGCCAAGCATTTTGAGAAAGCTTTGTTGGGGTTTTGCTGGGAGTGTTACCCTCGGAAGTGAGGAAGGGTTGAGCATTTTTTGCAGGTCTGCCCGTCTGTGGAGGATGAAGGTCGACATATGTAGAATTTTTATCGACAAGTGGTAATGCTGTTCTTTTACCCTTCTCGGTCATAGCGATGTAGTGAGAGTGGCGGGGTTCACGTGTTTTAACTTTGTCAGAGGCTTTTGACAAAGTGGTCCGTGATTTCCGGAAAGCTGGTGCTGAATCCGACTCTCGAGGTTTGAAAAGCAGTGTGCCTCTTCGATTTCTGAGAAAGGCGTCGTGCTGGCGGTCTGGCTCTCGAGATCAGGAGAGTGGCGACAGATTTGATCCGGAAAATCCGGCTTTTAAAATCTCAGAGAGTGGTGCCTCTTCGATTTTTTGAACAAACGGCCCGACTTTTGATATTCGGGGAGAGGTGCCTCTTCGATTTTTGAACCGGCGCCTCTGTTGCTTCTTCTTTTATGGAGGCGTCGATGGTGCGCCAAAAGCATGTTCAGAGAGTTGGTTGCTTGTAAAGAATTCCCCTCTTTTGTATCTCTGAGAATTTGATTTCATCCGACCTCTCCTTCCTTCATTATTTTCACAAATGGCTTGCCCATCTGATCATCGTCTTGACTTGAATATTAGTGGAGAGGCATCTGCGTCTCCTCAAGACAATATATGGCGTCCATTTCTCTTATCCCCTTCTGGTCCTCTCACCATTGGGGACTCTGTAATGAAGAATGATATGACTGCTGCGGTGGTGGCCAGGAATATGTCCACTCCCAAAGATAACAGATTACTCGCCGGGCGGTCCGATGAGTTGGCCGTTAAGGATTCTCTGGCTTTCAGTGTCCAGTGCGCGGCTTCTGTTTCCAATATGGCCCAGCGCCTATTTGCTCGAACCCGCCAAGTTGAATCATTGGCGGCTGAAGTGATAAGTCTCCAACAAGAGATCAGAGGGCTCAGGCATGAGAATAGACAGTTGCACCGGCTTGCACATAACTATTCTACAAACATGAAGAGAAAACTTGACAAGCTGCAGGACTCCGATGGTCAGTCTTTAAGTGATCATCAGAGGTTTGTGGGTTTGTTTCAAAGGCATTTAAGGCCTTCGTCTTCTGGAGCTTCGCCGAGTGTTGAGGCTCAAAATAATCAACTTCCAGCGCCTCCTGGGGTTCCGCCGAGTAATGAGGCGCCACCTGGCCAATGAAGGCTTGTTTGCACATTCCTTTTTTTTTTTTCTTCTCATGTAAAAAAATGTAAATTTTCAGAGATGTCAATAAGATTTATTTTATTTCATTCGATGTCTATATATACACATATATAAGTATACATGCATACATATACACACCAAACACAAACCTTATTCATGCATATTTTATTTTTTTATTTATTCATATATGCATTGCCGACATCCAACACTAAAAAAAAACTGTCATCATCATTTTTTTTTTTTTTTTTGCTGGTTGGTGCCCACGCACCCATCATTCTTTTTTTGCTTTGTTTTTTCTGTAAGTGGCACAGACACCATCATTTTCTTTTGTTTTTTTATTTTTTATTTTCTTTTCTTCCAGATGGTGCCAAATGCATCATCATTGTGTTTTTTTTTTTTCTACTTTCCGCCCATCTCTTTTCTTTTGCTTTTTTAGGTGCCGTGCATCTCTTTTCCTTTGCTTCCTTTCCTTTGCTTTCCTGTGACGTAACACTGAAGATGGTGGAGCTGTGGCGTCGATCAAACGACTGAGAAGCATTGAGGCTCCACCATTTTTTTTTCTTTTATATATGGTGCTCTGCAAGATTGGATTTGTGGGTGAAAACCCAGGAGGAGCTGCATGTACTGCTGGAGTTGACCGGCTAGTCGTTTGACAGCGGTCACTGAGCACAGCCGCTGAGCACAACCGGAGCACAACCACCAAGCACAGCCACAGAGATAGCATGATGCTCAGAAGCTGGAGGGAGGATGCACAAACACTGAGCACAACCACTGAGCACAGCCACCAAGCACAGCCACCAGCGATGGAGAGCAGGAGGGGCTGCATGTGCTGCTGGAGTTGACCGGCTAGTCGTTTGACGGCGGTCACTGAGCACAGCCGCTGAGCACAGCCACCAAGCACAACCACTGACCATAGACACTGCACACCCGTTGCACTGCTTGCCGTCGCGGAGGAGTTGCAGAGGAGATGTCTGCAATGGTGGAGCAGAAGAAAAAGGCAAAGAACCAGTGACGACGACGCAATTTTGCCACTGAGGATGATTAGCTTGGGTCACAGAGCTCTCGAGAGCTTCCAATTTCTTCATTGCTTTAACCATCTGCGAGACACAACTGCCTTCGCCTAGTTAACCAGCTGCCTCAGTCTCGGCCGGAGTGCTGGAGCTTGTAGCTGTGATGGTGTTGAACTGTTTCTATACCTGCTGCTGGCGGCGGTGCTGCTACTGCAAGCGCTTCTCATCGCCATTCGCCTCCCTTTTACTTCGATGAGAAGTGGAAGCTGTCGAAGAAAGAAGGGTCGTCGAGATCGAGCCGTTCATCGTCTTCTATTCATCTGATAAAGAATTCATCGCGGTCGAATCGACGGTGCTCGTTTTCCAGAAAGTGTGCGAGGTTGGTGAAGTGGACGGCGGTCAGCTGGATGAACCAGCTGCTCTCGCCGGTGTAGCCGTGGACGACAGCGAGGGTCCCGACGATCTCAGTCGGAGGCAGCGGGGTCCACCACTGGGTGAAGAGCTTGAGGCCTCGGGGGTTTGTGGGCTGGCAGAGGAAGGTCCACGGGGGTGGTGCTGATGGTCTAGAGGGATCAGCAGTTTGAGGCTGCAGCAGCGCCAGAAGCGCCACCATGCGAGGAAGAAGACGGAGATGGAGCAGAGGGCATGGCAGGAAGGTCCAGGCAGCCATGGATGATGACAGCCTCGTCGATCTCGCTGTTGGGTCTGTTTTCCAACTGAATCTGCTTCACGGCCCAGTCTGCGCGGGATCTTGACGGAATGGGTGTGTGAGTGAAGGTTTCTCGACAAGAACGGCGACGGTCACATTGACATCGCGGAGTTCGCCGAGATCATCAATGGCAGATCCATCAAGGAGCTTCACGACGCGTTCGACCTATACGATCTCGACAAGAATGGGCTGATCTCCATGAGTGAGCTGCACGAGGTGCTGAAGTGGCTGGGCGGTGAAATCGCAGGGAGTGGAGACGAGCCTGCTTGCGATGACAGATAGAGAGAGATCGAGGAGCAGTGCGTTGTGAGGTTGGATCTCAATTTGGACAAATAGGCTTGGGCATGGTCACTGCCATTTGGGCCTGGACGACCTCCTCCTGATGGGCTTGCTGCTGGGCTGCCCCCTTTTTTTTTTTTTTTTTTTTTTTTTTTGGGCCTGAAATTGCATGTATACACACACACATATATATACAGACGTATATATATATTTCCTTTCTTTTTTTTTTTTTTTTTTTTTTTTTTTTTTTTTTTTTTTTTTTTTTGTAATAAAATTGACATTTTTAATAAAACGCACTTCCTTCCCCTTTTTTTTTTTATGATGATTGATTCTTGTTTTTTTTAGCACACATATACATACATACATACATACATACATACATACGTGCATACATACATACATGCGTATATATATTTTTTCTTTTTCTCTTCTCTTTTTTTTTTAGGAACTCTCCCTTGCATGGAAAGATGAAGAAGAAACGGAGAGTTTGAAGTCAAGCTTGGTGACCGGCTAGTCGTTTGACGGCGGTCACTTGAAGTTCTTCGTCGACTTTGATCAAGGTGGTGACATTGCCGTCCTTCTTGCCGCTATTTGGAGCTTGTTGCAGCGCATCACTTTCACCTTGTGGGGTTGTGCAAAGACTGCAGCGAGTTTACGCTGTGTATGTCTTTTGTTCACAATTTTCCTCAGTGGTGACCTCGTCGTGCCCCTTGCCGCTTCTTTGAGCTTGTTGCAGCGCATCACTTTCACCTTGTGGGGTTGTGCAAAGACTGCAGCGAGTTTACGCTGTGTATGTCTTTTGTTCACAATTTTCCTCAGTGGTGACCTCGTCGTGCCCCTTGCCGCTTCTTTGAGCTTGTTGCAGCGCATCACTTTCACCTTGTGGGGTTGTGCAAAGACTGCAGCGAGTTTATGCTGTGTATGTCTTTTGTTCACAATTTTCCTCAGTTGGTGACCTCGTCGTGCCCCTTGCCGCTTCTTTGAGCTTGTTGCAGCGCATCACTTTCACCTTGTGGGGTTGTGCAAAGACTGCAGCGAGTTAATGCTGTGTATGTCTTTTGTTCACAATTTTCCCTCAATGGTGACCTCCTCATGCCCCTTGCCGTTTCTTGGAGCTTTGTCGAAGGGCAAATAGAGAGTTGGAGTCAAGCTTGGTGACCGGCTAGTCGTTTGACGGCGGTCACTTGAAGTTTTTCGCCGACTTTGATATTGCCGTCTGGATGAGGAAGAAACAGAGAGCTGGAGTCAAGCTTGGTGACCGGCTAGTCGTTTGACGGCGGTCACTTGAAGTTCTTCGCCGATTTTGATCAAGTGTGATGACTTGTTGTCCTTCTTGCCGCTGCTTGCCGAAGGGCGTCACTTGATCGTGCGCGGTTGTGCTTTGTTCACAACTGTCCTCGGCGATGACGTCTCCGTCCCTCTTACCGTTGCTTATCGCCACAAGGCTCATAGGTTGCTGTGGGGGAGGCATGCTTGATTTCGACGATTTTATTCTGCTTGTATTTGTAACAGAATTGACTCTTAATAGTCAAATGTTTTAATAAAACCTTAATTTTTATTTTGATGTGACTGAACTCAAAGTTGAATGTTCGAGCTGCCTACGTACCCTTCCAAAAGAAGAGATCAAGTCAAAACGTAGTTCAAATACATATATTTTTTGGTGCCGTTTGCAGTTTCAGCTCGTGCAGGCAAGGAGCGTTGGTGTCGCCTTTTAGGCTCGTGCGAACGAGGAGCATTTTGGTGGTCATGTGCAGTTTCAACTCATGCAGGCAAGGAGCATTGGTGTGTTGCCTTTTATGCTCGTGCAGACCAGGAGCGTTGGTTGTCGCCTTTTAGGCTCGTGCGAACGAGGAGCATTTTTTGGTTGATTTGTCAAGTGGTGTAGGAAAGGCGATCTTCGCAATCTTCATAGCAAGGAGCCTTGACCGAGTGATTGAAGAAGTCTTCGGGGAAGAGGTCGCCCATTGTGACGGGGATGGACAATCTTTGTGTCGAAGTTTCATTATCTCCAACGCTTTCACTTTTCTCTGGAGGTTGACCAGAGCTGCTTTGCCCCCTTTCCAATTGGCGATCTTGCGGATGAGATGTATGTTTCTTGTCCAATTTCTTTGAACCGATCTTGGAGAGGCGTTCCTCACAATCTTCATAGCAAGGAACCTTGACCGAGTATTTGAATAAGTTTTCGAGGAAGAACAGATGGCGCATGTATGATCTTTGTGTCGAAATTTCTTTATCTTCAACACTTTCACATTGCTTTGGAGGTTGGCGAAAGCTGCTTTGCCCCATTTCCGATTGGTGCACTTGTGGAGAAGACGTATGCTTCTCGTGCAGTTTCTTCGGAGTGACATGAGTCCATCCTTCAACTTCACTTGACTTGGAGCATGCCCCCAATGGTTGAGGTGAAGACTTTGAGTTGAAAGAGCCAAAAGTGACATCTTCTTTGTCTTCTTGGATGATGATGGGGAAGACGTCTTTGACCTCCTCTTCAGTGCCGTCCTTTTGGGCTTGTTGGCGTGAAGATTGGCCAGTGTGGACGATGGTGTGCTTTCTTACTTTCAGTGGCCCATTTGTGTCCACCTCCAAGATTACTTGGCGCTTCATCCTTGAAGGAATCAAGCTTCGAACATTGCATTTTTCTGCTAGCCCGTCGAACTTTTCTTCCTCTGGCGTTGTCTTCCTCTTCCTAGAAGTTTTCTTGGTTTCTTTAAGTCTGTCCAAAGCCGACCGTCGCGGAGGAGAGCTAGCTGTGCCGCTTTGTTTCTTAGGTTTTGATAACCTTTCGAAGACAGAGCTTTGAGGTGTTGGCGTGCTAAGCCGCTTGAAGACGGAAGTTCGGTCTTGACTACCAATGCGATCAAGTGTCGAATTTCTGGGCCTTGAATGATTCATCCTTTTGAAGACTGACCTTCGAGGGGCGGGTTTAGGCTCCTCTCGATTTTGTTTGATGCTATAGTGTGTTGGCAGACCTTCTTCGGGCATAAGGGTTTCTCCTTCCTTAGTGGCGATAGCTTTGCCTTTTGAGGGCCCTTCTACCTTTACTTCGACCATGTGACAGGAGGTGGTAGTGCACTGTCGGAAGAAGTCATTCGGGAAGTACTCGTGCAAGGAGACGGGAATTCGCGGCTCTTGCTCCATGAGTTCCCCACCGTATATTGGTTTAGCAGCTTTTGAGCTTCCTTTGGGCTTTCTTTTGTTGCGGCGGCGGTGTTTTCTTCCTTGTTCCGCCTTTGATTTTACGGCTTGTGGTCTTGGCTTCCTTATCCTTTTGCAGGTCACCGATGTCCACCCTTCTTCCTCATTGATAGGTGCGTCTTGGTCGCTTGCCCCCGGCGGTGGTTGCGCAGAAGGTGTCGTGTGACTTGAGCTTTGGCAAGAACGATCACGAGTCCTTTGGAGGGGAACAGGATCGAAGGATCCAAACATGATCGTAGTGGTATGAGTTGCGGCCGTGTCTTCTAGATCGAGTTCGATCCGCCCTTGTTGTGCCAACCTCATGATGAGCTCTTTGAGGATGAAGCATTTTCCGACGGGATGACCTACGATTCGATGATACTTGCAGTACTTCGGGTCGTTCACGCGGTGCATCTCCTCAGGGCGCTTGCATTCTGGCAGCTCAATCACCTCCTTTTCTAGCAAGTCGTCTAACATTGCTGCCATATCCGAGTCAGGAAAAGGGTATGTTTTTTGCTCCAGTTCCCTCAAGGTGTTTCTGTACCTATCTTGGGTGGGGAAAGGCTCGTCTCTTTTTATCTCCTTCGTTTTAATTTTGCAAGAGATCTTGACGGGTGTAGAGGAGGCTTTGACGGGTGTAGATGAGGCTTTGACGGGCGCAGTGTTAATAGTGAAAGCTTCCTTGGCAGGCTTCTTCCCGTAATTGTCCACCTTCGGGACAAACGCCTTGTCTTTCTTGAAGTCGGAGATCGGCTCCTTCTTTCCATGGTGGGCTATGCTTAGCTCCATGTCGTGGGCGCGGGTGGCCAGCTCTTCAAAAGAACGTGGTTTGATGCCTTGGAGGATGTAGTGCAAACTCCAATGCATGCCCTGGACGCACATCTCGATCGCCGAAATCTCCGAGAGCCTGTCTTTGCAGTCGAGGCTAAGGTTGCGCCATCGGTTGATGTAGTCCATCACCGGCTCGTCCCTCCACTGCTTTGTGTTCGTCAGCTCCAGCATGCTCACGGTGCGGCGGGTGCTGTAGAAGCGGTTGAGGAATTCCTTCTCCAATTGCTCCCAGCTGTTGATGGATTCGGGCTCCAGGTCTGTGTACCACTCGAATGCATTCCCTTTCAGTGAGCGCACAAACTGCTTCGCGAGGTAGTCACCTTCCGTCCCTGCGTTGTTGCAAGTTTCCACGAAATGGGCGACGTGTTGCTTCGGGTTGCCTTTGCCATCGAACTGCATGAACTTTGGCGGTTGGTAGCCCCTTGGCATCCTCAAGGCGTCGATCGTCTTGGAGTAAGGCTTTGAGTACAACATGGAGGTATAGGAGCTCCCTTCGTACTGCGCCTTGATGGTGTTGGCGATCATCTCTTGCAGTTGCTGGATAGAAAGAGATCCCAAAAGTGCCGCCGGTTGGTCTGGCTCCTGCTTCTCTTCAGGCTTCTCTACCGGAGGCTCTTCTTCTTCTTCGTCGGCCTCTTTCTTTATGCCAGAGCCGTCTCCTTCCTCGTGTTTTGCTCCCAATCTGTTGGTGAGTGCGGTGATCTGCAAGTCTTTCTCTTCCACGGTACGTGTGAGCTTTGCAATCGTTTCGTTCATCTGGGCCAACTGCTCTTCAACTGAAATCACGCCGATGGTCATGACTTGTGCAACCAACATACGTGGCTTTCCTTCAGCAGCATGCTTTGGTGCCCCTAGCGAGGTCAGGTTGATGACAGGCTCGCGTTTGTGATGTTCACTTTGCTCCTTTGACGGCACAAACTTTGTAGCGGCACGTTGAGGAGTGGTTGTGGCGCCAATGGATGCTCCGTTTGTGACGGAAGTGCTCAGGCTCCTTCCTTCCATGGTTGTGAGAACAGTGACTTGCAAGTTTTGCTCCTCTGCGGTTTTTGTGAGCCTTGCAACTGTTTCCCTCATTTGAGCCAGCTTTTGTTCAATGGAGGAAGCTTCGATGGTTGTAAGAACGGCTTGGCCTTCCTTTGATGCCATTGCTTTTGGAGTGTGATTTGATTTTCTTGAACGGAGAAAGAGATGAGAGGTAGAGATTGTCCCACTGGGCGTGCCAAATTTGTAAACACGGAAATTTCCTGAAACGAAACGCGACAAGAACCAACGTGTACAAAGTGATATTTGTATTTGATGATTTTGGGTTACAATCTCTTTGAAAATTTGCCTCTGATTCTATCTCCGTAAGAACTTGATTTGGTGGTTTGATTGTTGATCCGAAGGGCCGTCGGGGGCTTGATCTTTGATGAACAATTCTTCAAGGGCCTTTGGAGGGCTTGATCTTGATGAACTGGGATATGTGGATTTGTTGATGGGCTGCTGATCCAAAGGACCGTCGGGGCTTGATCTTTGGGATGAACAGTGGATGATTTCCTCAAGGGCCGTCGGGGCTTGATCTTGAAGGTTGAGGATGAATGGATCTTCGAAGGGCTTTTGGGCTTGATCTTCGAGGAATTACGAACGATGAACTGTTCTTCAAGGGCTTTTTGAGGCTTGATCTTGAAGGTGGATGAACGATGAACGATGAACTGTTCTTCAAGGGCTTTTGAGGCTTGATCTTGAAGGTGGATGAGCGGATCTTCAAGGGCTTTTGAGGCTTTGATCTTGAAGGTGGATGAGCGGATCTTCAAGGGGCTTTTGAGGCTTGATCTTGAAGGTGGATGAACGGATCTTCAAGGGCTTTTGAGGCTTGATCTTGAAGGTGGATGTGCGGATCTTCGAAGGGCTTTTGAGGCTTGATCTTCGAGGATGGATGAACGATGCTTCGAAGGGCTTTTGAGGCTTGTGCTTTGATGAAGAACGTACAGAACTTCGAGGAGCCTTGGGGCTTGATCTTTGATGAAGAACGGACAGAACTTCGAGGAGCCTTGGGGCTTGATCTTTGATGAAGAACGGACAGAACTTCGAGGGAGCCTTGGGGCTTGATCTTTGATGAAGAACGGACAGAACTTCGAGGAGCCTTGGGGCTTTGAACTTTGATGAAGAGCGGACAGAACTTCGAGGGAGCCTTGGGGCTTGATCTTTGATGAAGAACGGACAGAACTTCGAGGAGCCTTGGGGCTTTGCTTGAGAGCGTTTGGAGTTTCAGAGCTTCAACGCTTTTGTGTAATGTGAATTGGTGAATTGAAATGAATGAAATGGCTTCCTATTTATAGAATTCCAAAACTTGATTTTTGGGTTTTAATAATCAGATGAAATAAGTCACTTCTGCCAGGCGTTGACACGTGTCCTGTTTAGTGACTTTTCTGAGTTATTTTGATTTTTCGTTGATTCACATGCTATGTATAAAATTTATGTGATACATGAGCGTTGAAATTTTAATTTTTGGTCAACATTTATTTCACGAAATTTCGATGTCTACAGAGTGATTTTGGATTGTTCGAAAAAATGGGCCTAAACGAAAAAAGAATAATTGAGTAAAAGAAAATGCATCCTCCACACTAATTTGCATATCAATATGAACAGAAAGAAAAATGCATCAGATCTACAAAGAAAGAATAATAATAATAAGGATCTACAAAGAAAGAATAATGCCACTTCAAATTTACATCAAAATAAGGACCTCCTGGAAGCAATTTTTTTTTTTTTTTTTCAGTTGCAGATCGAAGCAATACAAAGAAAGAGAGACCGAGAGGCAGATCGTACCTGGACTGGAGATGCAGAGCTGAAGTTCACAGAGAAGGTTGCAAAGGGGAGATGCAGAGGATGAGGAGGAATGAAGACAGCAGCAGAGAGAAGAGAAGATAGTTTTAAGAGGATGAAATGAAGACAGCGGCATAGAGAAGAGAAGATTGTTTTTAGGGTTTGTTGAATGATTTAGATGGTGTAATTTTTGAAAAAGACATGGGGTATATTTGTCTTAAAATGGTAAAACAATGTGTTCCACAGACGTGGAACAACCCGTTCCAGGGGGAGGCGGGATGCAAAAACACCCAAAATATGTCCCGTGGAACAGCGCGTTCCACCCATTTTTGGCGCACCAAACGCGGGACGGAACGCCTCGTCCCGTTCCGTCCCGTCCCGTCCCACGTACCAAACGCACCCTCACGTATCATGATTTAAATTGACTCATCTAACGATAATGATTTACATGGACTCCTTTTTAAGATTTTTTCGGTTGAACTTTTGTGGAGTTTATTTAACTCATCCAACGATAATGATTTAAATTGATATCGTTAACTCTGAACTACAACAGATTGATTAGGGAATGATTTGGGGGTAGAAAGAAAAAAAAACTATTATATATATGGTTCAAAGAGTTGCATAAAGAGCAGTTATACAGTGGACACTATTTTTAATTAATTAATCAAATATTGAGGGGTATAATAGCTCTATCTTTTCTGTGCAAGGATGTGGTTGTTGTTGGCCATAAGTTACAACATCTGCGTTTGTGCATGCCGATTGAGCTGGTCCTTCAGGACCGTTGTAAGCTAGGTTGATGTCCCTCATCTCAATCTTCCGGCAGGGGTTAGTTTGGCTACATTTCAATGTAATAGCACTCTGTGTGGTTGAACTACCCCATATATTACTGAACTTAACATCTTGAATCTGTACCCTCGAGGATTCCTGCACGCAATAAAATCGACTGACCCAATTATAATCAAAGTTCTACATAAGACCTAGATAATCATACATATTAATAAGCATGTTGGTCTAATATCCAAGTGGATATGGTATTGGGTTTCCACCCATGTGTCTTGGTTTGAAACTCCTCCCTCCTCTAAACTATTGTAATAGTTTCGAATAATTCTGTTTCCCCTTAGTAATAATATATATACATATATATATATATATATATATATATAAATAATACATATTAGTAAGGATCATATCGTATATACAATGCACATCTTTAATTTTGTTATCAATTAATATACATCTTTAGATAGTGGTACTCTGATTAATTAAAATAATTAGATTTTCATTGGATGTAAGTCGCACTTGTATTAGAAAGTGGCTAGCAAGAGTATCAACTTTATGTGTCCAAATTAACAACATCATTTTATTATTAACCTCGTGCCATAGTAGATTTTGATTTTGATATTTCGTTATAGGGACATTTTCATGTAAGTATCAACATGTATAATCATAATAAACGTAACTAATCAAATGGCCAAAATCAAAATATGATCGAACACTTGGGCTTAGTCAAGAAAATCAACTTATCAAAGAATAAAAATGCAAATGCCCCTAAACCCTTTGTATTTATTATTTCCCGTAAAAAAAAAATGTTGTTATTATTACGCACCGTTGTACTGCAACTACGTGAAGGACAATATTGTTGATCGATGATGATGGGGTTATCGACCTTATCGACTCGAACGTACTCAACGGTAAGATGTGAAACAGTGCCTGGTTGGGAGGGAGCCCATGTCTTGACTCTCACTCCATTGGTAGTACCAACGAAGGTGCAGTTTCTTATGTCCACGAATGACACATCGTCACCAGCACCCTTGCCAAGGCTTCCGATGCTAATTCCGTGGCCCGGACCGCAGTGAACGCCGCTGATTTTTATGTTGTTTGATCCGGAACTGAAGGATATGCAATCGTCCCCGGTGGCGATCACTGAATCCAAGATTTCGATGTGGTGTGATGTGCCAATGTGGATTCCGTCGGTGTTAGGGCTGTCACCGGGAGCTGATATGCTGATGTTTTGAATTGTTATGTCATGGCTCGCAAAAAGGTTGATGTGGACATTCTTGCTGTTGATCGATGTTATGTCATGGATCTTTGAATTTGTGACGAAATCCAATCTCAAGGTCTGGCGTAAAAAAATGAAAAGGAAACATAAACATTAAAAATCAGAAATATCCGCACATTCAACATAGTACCATTCAAACAATATTATACAGAACTCGTCCATTCAAAAAGACTGATGTATAATAAGATTAGCAGATCAATCACCAATGTAAGTGAGAAACATTAGATTCAAATATCTCACAAATAATAAGTTCGATACTAATTTATTGTCGACCTATTATGAAGCTGACATCAATCCTTTTTCATTATTATCATTGTATTAAAAAATAAAATAAAAACCTTTTTATTATTATCATTGTATCATTGGTTTCTACACTAAAAATCTATGATCATTGGTCTCTTAATTCAAAAGAAAAAAAATTTACGCACACGTCAAACTGTAAATGGTAGGTAATAATTAAGAAAACAATCATCTATTATTCAAGCAAGGGGCAAATTATATTGCTTTTGACAACATTTATTTACAGTATCTTAGTAATAATTGATTAAGAATCACTTTTGTCAACCATATCTTTAATAAAAGCGAGACTTTTCTAGGAATAATGCTAGGCCGATCATTTTAAAAAATAAAAATAAATAAATATTTCGATTTTATGCTTACAATGTTTTTAGGGTTTATGTGTTTTTATAGGCTTTTTGGGTAGCTAGAAATGGAATGGTGCCACCGTAATATTATGGATTTATTTTGTTTTAATTACCTTTCTTTCTTATTTGCCAAGTTTGATTGAATATGATATAGCTTTATGATTTTTTTCTTCTTTTCCCAATGGAGATTGGGTTTTGTAATTTTTATTTTTCTTTTTTGAGATTGATTTGCTGAGATACAAAACTGATTTTAATTATGAACATCTTCCTTATTTGATTTTGTTTTTTTTTTACGTTATCGTAATTCTGGTGGCATCCAATTTGTTCTTTCAGCCTCTCAAATACAGCAATTCTCTCTTTTGTGTCTCATATATTAATTCAAATATGCACTAATTACTTTAACAAATGTAATTTTATCTAATTACATAATATAATATGCTGATTCAATCAATGGTGTATCGGGACCAAAATTATATATATGCTTTCAGTTTAGAGTATTTTACCTATTTCTCTCCTAGTTTTAACGACTGGAATACGTGCAATCAATGATGATAGAGTGCATAAAATGGACTCAATAAAATTTTACCTAGGATTTCAACTTGGTTTAAGGGAAAAAAAGTGTCTGGCAGATAGTGCAACCACGCACACCGTTTTACGTGAACGCATCTATTTCACTAACTTTATACCTAAGAATGCACCTCTGATAACCCTCTCAAGCCCATCCAACCTAAAAATTGTAGCAATGGTCCCTCAACTTTAACCCATTTGTCGTAATGATCTGTCAACTTTAATCCAATTGTAGCAATAATCATTCCAACATGAGTCATTTTAACGGAATTTTAACGCTGTTAATGAAAATGACCATAACTGCATATTTTGATGAGTTAAGGGACCAATGATCATAGATTTTTAGTTTAAGGACAATTGCTCTAATTTGGTTTAAGTTGAAGAACCATCGCTACAGTTTTCTCAAAAAAAAAAAAAAACATAATACTTTTGTGACAAAACATAATATTTCTAGCATTATTGGATTAGATACAGAAAAAATAGCAGTATGAGGCAAGACTTGACCTGTTCTCATGCAAGTTCATAATATTATATATTTAACAAACCAAGCAATGGAACTTACGGTAGGAAGTCGCTTGCAATGTGGATCGTTCTTGCAGTTGTTATAAGGCCAAGCAGAGGGACCTTGTCCATCCAACGAACCACCACCGTTGATTACCAAGTTGTCAACGTATTGGAAGGTAATCCAATGGTTAATATCAATCGAAGATTCCACCTCCACGGGGGCCAGTAGGGTACCCTGTATCTGCACCACCATTGGCCCCTTGCATCCACCTGTCAAAACCACTGGCTCCACCAAGTATTTCCCTGCTGGGAATAAAACCACCCCACCTCCTTTGTTTTGACAAGCTTGAGTCCATGCATCAGTGAAAGCCTAGAAATAAATAAAACAGATTGAAAAACAAATCCGTCAGGTAAAAATTAATTTAACTAAACATTGTTATACAAATTCAACGTAATCTTAATCTTGAGTCAACTTAAGATCACCTTGCTGTTATCGGCTTTGCCATCAGCAATGCCTCCGTATTTCTTCACGTTAAAAATCATTTTCTGACGGTTAGGTCGAACTCTGAAGAAATGTACGCGACTCATTGATGTAATGCCATCATCAGCCTGAACTTTGGTAATAGATACTAGCAAAACCACTAAAAAAACAAATTGGACAACCAAGCTGGAGCCCATTTTTATTTTGTTATTTATGTTTTTTGGTCGTCGATTTTCTTCAATTTCGATTTTATGCTTACAATGTTTTTAGGGTTTATGTGTTTTTATAGGCTTTTTTGTGTAGCTAGAAATGGAATGGTGCCACCGTAATATTATGGATTTATTTTGTTTTAATTACCTTTCTTTCTTATTTGCCAAGTTTTATTGAATATGATATAGCTTTATGATTTTTTTCTTCTTTTCCCAATGGAGATTGGGTTTTGTAATTTTTATTTTTCTTTTTTGAGATTGATTTGCTGAGATACAAAACTGATTTTAATTATGAACATCTTCCTTATTTGATTTTGTTTCTTTTTTACGTGATCGTAATTCTGGTGGCATCCAATTTGTTCTTTCAGCCTCTCAAATACAGCAATTCTCTCTTTTGTGTCTCATATATTAATTCAAATATGCACTAATTACTTTAACAAATGTAATTTTATCTAATTACATAATATAATATGCTGATTCAATCAATGGTGTATCGGGACCAAAATTATATATATGCTTTCAGTTTAGAGTATTTTACCTATTTCTCTCCTAGTTTTAACGATTGGAATACGTGCAATCAATGATGATAGAGTGCATAAAATGGACTCAATAAAATTTTACCTAGGATTTCAACTTGGTTTAAGGGAAAAAAAGTGTCTGGCAGATAGTGCAACCACGCACACCGTTTTACGTGAACGCATCTATTTCACTAACTTTATACCTAAGAATGCACCTCTGATAACCCTCTCAAGCCCATCCAACCTGATTGAAGGATATGGTAAGACACGTATAATGTTGTCCAATGGTACAATCTTGACCATTGATGAGGCATTCTATTCTCCATGTTCCGGAAGAACGTTGTTGAGTTTCAAGGACATTAGAGATAATAATTACCACGTTGAAACCCACGCAGAAAACAGAGTTGAATTTCTGTGCATAACTTCCTACGAATATGGCCAGAAGCATATTCTAGAGAAGATGGAGCGTATCCCGAGTGGTCTGTATATTACGACCATACGCTCCATAGAATGCCACTATGTGGCTGACCCTACCTCTGGGACCGTGCACGAAATTACACTTTGGCATGATCCTTTGGGACATCCTGGACGCATAGCGATGCGCCATATCCTCAAATCATCACACGGACATCCACTAACCCGAAGTTTAGGTTCGATTCAAGGAATCGCATGTCAAACATGTTCAATGGGAAAACTTATCATTAAGCCTTCTTATGACAAGATTCGTTCGAATCCTCCCATTTTTCTACAAAGGATTCAGGTGGACATTTGTGGACTAATTCACCTTCCATGCGGACTATTTAGCTACTTTATGGTTTTGGTTGACGCCTCCACACTTTGGTCACACGTGTGCTTGTTGTTCATAACGAATGCTGCATTCTCCAAACTGTTGGCTCAGGTTATCAAGCTCAGGGCTCACCACCCTGATTATCCGATCAAATCTATTCGATTGGATAATGTTGAAGAATTCACATCTAAAACTTTTGATGACTATTACATATCGGTTGGGGTTGAAGTTGAACATCCAGTACCCTATGTTCACACCCAGAATGGTCTGGCAGAGGCATTCATTAAGCGCTTACAAATGATTGCTTGATCGATGATCATACATACCAAGCTCCTGATCGCTGCTTAGGGCCATGCAATATTGTACGTAGCCATGTTGGTTCGCCTGAGGCTTGTTACGACACAAACATATAGCGCCCTTCAGTTGGTTACCGGATACGAACCCGACATATCACATCTGCGCATTTTTGGTTGTACGGTCTATGTGTCGATTTTGTCGCCTTTACGTACAAAAATGGGGCCTTAGCGAAGGATGAGAATCTATTTCGGATATGATTCTCCTTCAATTATTCGTTACTTAGAACCTTTGACAGACGATCTGTTTACCGCTCATTTCGCGGATTATCACTTCTATGAGACAATTTTCCCATCGTTAGGGGGAGATAAGAACGTCAACGTTCACTTTGTCTTGTTTAGATCTCCTCACCGCTCAGTCTGAAAACTGAAGTGCAACGCATATTAGGTCTTCAGAACATAACTCAGAGCATGCCAAATACTTTCACCGATCTAGTGCGAGTGACAAGATCACATATTCTAGCTGCGAATACGCCTGCAAAGATGGATGTACCAAATGTACGACGGATTTCCCTCATGGAGGCCTGGGACGCCACTTTGGCCGATCCACGTACATTAGCAACTAGCCAATCATTTTCCCCTACACATAAGCATGGCAGACCTCTTGGGTCAAAGGATTCACACCCCTGGAAGAGGAAACCCACGGCTCAGGCCCTTGAAGAGCTTACCGAGAATCTGACTGTCGCTTACTCATTCTTTCCAACTCATGAGGAAATTCTAGATTACGGAAGTGTCCTATAAGAGACGAATCATCCTCTTGAGAATCATTAGATTTCGGTCTATTATGCTAGCATAGATGATGTGTGGTGTAGAAATGAGATGATCGTCGACGATGCATTAGCATATGTAATAGCTACTGAGATCATGTTGAGCGATGGAATTGAACCCCGTTCTGTTGATGAATGTCGACGTAGAACTGATTGGTCAAACTGAAAACAAGCAATCCAAGTTGAACTCGTTTCGCTTGCGAAACGTAAGGTGTTTGGACCTGTAGCTCATACTCTTCCATATGTTGGCTACAAGTGGGTTTTCGTTCGGAAATGTAATGAGAAGAACGAAATTGTACGTTACAAAGCTCGTCTTGTTGTGCAAGGCTTCTCACAATGCCTCATGATTGACTATGATGAAACTTATTCACCTGTTATGGATGTGATTACTTTTCACTACCTTATCATTTTGGTAGTTTTCAAAAAACTGAGTATGCAGCTGATGGACGTAGTAGCTGTGTATCTCTATGGGGATCTTGATATGGAAATTTATATTAAAGTTCCCGAATGACTTACATTGACTGAATCAAATATTTCCAAACCCCGGAACAAGCTCTTAATTCGGTTGAGGCGTTCGCTCTATAGTTTGAAGCAATCCGGAAGAATGTGGCATAACCGTTTGAGTGAGTATTTGACTAGTCAGGGATATGTGAACAATGAACTATGCCCTTGTGTGTTCATTAAGAACTCACATTCGGGTTTTGCGATAGCTGCAGTATATGTCGATGACATGAATCTCATAGAAACTTCTGAAGAGCTCATGAGAACTGCCTTGCACATGAAGTCGAAATTTGAGATGAAAGATCTAGGAAAGACTCGATACTATCTCGGTCTCGAGATAGAGCATCGTTCAAATGGAATCTTAGTACATCAATCGAACTACACCCAGAAGGTGTTGTGCCGCTTTAATGAGGATAAAGTGAAGCCTTCGAGTACTCCTATGGTTGTTTGATCGCTAGATACAAAACGAGATCCCTTCTATCCAAATGAGGATAATGAAGAGATTTTGAAGCATGAAGTTCTTTATCTAAGTGCGATATGCACTTTATTGTACTTAGCTCAATGCACTAAACCCGATATCTCCTTCGATGTTAATCTTTTGGCAAAATATAGTAATGCACCAACACGCAGACACTGGATTGGCATTAAAAACGTCTTTCGCTACCTTAAGGGTACTACGGATTTGGGCTTGTTCTATCCCTATGGATCCTCGAGTGATGTCATACCTTCTGCTTCTCAAGTCGATTCTCGCCTTGTTGGTTATTCTGACGCAGGATACTTATCTGATCCGCACAAGGCGCATCCTCAAATGGATTATGTCTTTACCATTGGAGGCACCATAATCTCTTGGAGGTAAACTAAACAGACCTTAGTTGCCACTTCGTCTAACCATGCTTAAATTCTCGCCTTACATGAAGCAACTCGGGAATGCTTTTAGTTGAGAGCAGTTGTGGGCCATATTTGAAGCTCCTGCGATCTTTACCCCGTCGTTGATGTCCCTACGACGATCTACGAAGACAATGCAACATGCATCAAACAGCTCAAGAAGGGTTACATCAAAGGAGACAACACCAAGCACATTGCGCCGAAGTTCTTTTTCTCACATCAACAACAAGAGTATCAGAAGATTGAAGTCACACAAATCCGTTCACAAGACAATCTGGCCGACCTCTTCACCAAATCATTGCCAAATACGACGTTTCAGAAGCTTGTTCAATGTATAGGTGCGTAAACTTTCTAAGTTGTAACATTGCTAGTTCTCTTTGGAATTGTGTCAAACTCAGGGGGAGTATCCTGAAGTATACTTGCTTGATCTTAATGTACTATTTTTCCTACGATTAGGAGCATTTTTCCCACTTGATTTTTGCTACCTTACTAGGTTTTAACGAGGCACCTACCTTGGGTTGATCATATCCCTGATAACATCAAGTAGACGTTTGTTTTGACTTTGCATTGCTCACGCATTTTTTCTTAGATTATGGATTTTGTCCCTACTCGGGTTTTTGCCATAACCTTAGCTTATTTTTTTTTTTTTTGTGAGATTTACTTCTTTATGCAAATTCCTACCTTATTGAGAATATCGTGTTCCTTAGAATCAGTGCCGATGAGTCGACTTTCTCAACTTCTACATGATGCTGAATCTACCTTGCGTATTTACACACTTAACAGGGAGTGTTGTAAACTTCCTATTAAAGTGTGATTGTGTAAATCCTAGATTAGATTTGATTGTAGTTATCCTTTCCTACTATGACTTATATTCCTTGGGGATGAAGGATTTCCTCTCCCTTATTACCATAAATAAAGGCACTACATAGGAGGGATAACACACACATTCCCCTACAATTTTACAAACACATCTCTCTCTCTCTCTCTCTCTCTCTCTCTCTCTCTCTCTCAATCTCTCTCCTTGCCGCCGGCCCCTTTCCCTTATCTGATAAAATAAGCTACAACAATGAGAATTATAGATTTTGCTTGATCGGCCAATAACCTAAGCCCTAACAATTGTCCAAGAGATGAGACGTTGTTCTTTGGATTCCCAATTTCCAACCACCTAAGTATATAGTTGACCTAAATAAAAAGGCTGAGGATTATTCATTAGGGTTAAAAATTAAAATAAAGGAAAACTAATGAAAAAGGATTGAAAACTTTGAGTTTTAATCAAAATGACAAAAAGGTGTTATAAGTATATAGTATAAGGAGTGACTTTTTAGAGTAAAAATGTCCTTAACGTTAAAAGTGAATAGTACCATGAGTGTTTCGTTAAGACTCCCTTAAAATAATTGGGTTTTAGAACTAAAACCATGGCAGTGATCACCGTGAGTCCACCTAGGGGTGGGTTCAAAAAACCGAAAACCGAAAAAAAACCGAAAACCAAACCGAACCGAGGCCGAAAAAAACCGAACCGAAAAAAAACCGAACCGAAACTGCCAAACCGAACCGAACCGAATCTGGCTGGTTCGGTTTCGGTTTTTAAGGTCCGAAAACCGAACCGAACCGAAAAAAAAATCATATTTAAATACTAAAAAACATATACTCACGTCAGGGTTTGAACCCCTACCCCGCAGGTTATGGTTGGCGCCTGGAAGCCAACTTGACCCTAGGCTTTTCATTGTTATGATTGTACCGGTAATCTATTTATAGGTTTCTTATGTTTAATGCTTTATAAACTTTCTTAACTTTACAAACCCTAGCCGTTCACACCCATTTCACATTTCAGATCTCAAATACTCTCAATTCGCTGCTTCCTCTCTCTCTCTCTCTCTCTCCCTCCCTCCTTCTCTCAGTCTACCTTTGCTTCCTCAATCTCTCTCTCTCTCTCCCTCCTTCCCTCTTTCCCTCTCCTTCCTTTCTTTCCTATTCTATTTTTCTTTCCCCTTTTCTCTTTCTCTCGTCCCTGCGCTGCGCCTCCAGACTCCTTCTCATCCATCCATGCCTCAATTTCTCCATTCTTCTCCATTCTTTTCTCTCTTCTTCTCGATCTTCTCACTCCAAGGTAAGATCTCCAATCACTCTTATTTATTTTGTCGATTTTTGGGTTTTTTTAGAGTAAATTCCATGGAGGAATATGAAATTTTGGTGTATGGGTTGTTGTTTTGTTTCTTATTGCAGATTTGTTTATTTTTGTGTTGTGAGAGTCTCACCCATTTCTTTCCCTTTCTTTTTTTTTCCCCTAATATCGTTATTTGCTTCTCTTTCTTTGCCTCAGCTGCAACAAAGGCAGCGACAACACAACCACCACAACCAGTTGCAACAACTGCAACGGCACCACCTCCACCAGCTGTGGTGGTCTTGCCGCCCAACACAGCCAACAAGTATGCAGCGACCACTTTCATCTCTGCTTGAGAGGGTTCTGGATCTGCGAAGTGTGGAGAGAAAGGGTAAATTTGCAGCTGAATGCGGGAAAGAAAAAAAAAGTGCTTCAATCTCCAAATATTAAAAAAAAAAATCATGAAAAAACCGAAAAAAACCGAAACCGAACCGAAAAAAATCAAAACCGAAAAAAACCGAAAAAAAATTGGACCGAACCGAAATTTCGGTTCAGTTTCGGTTTTGACAAAAAACCGAACCGTTTAGAACCGAACCCAGCCCTAAGTCCACCCCCATGCAAAGTTTAATTTATGCTGCTTTGGCTTAGAACCCCAGTTAAAACTTAAACCCTCCTTCCTACCCATGTGTGTGCATTCGGTCGCCTAGAAATTTTTTGCATGGGATGCAAATGCATATCATGTTTGGTCATGTTGCCACGTGTAATGTGCTGAAGCGGCCACGTGGTGATGCCCTCAGATTCCTTTTATGGACTAAATAATACGAGGAACCAGAACAAGTATTTATGTGACTGTCTCGCCAAGCAAGCAAAACGTAAACCATTTCTTCACGACTCTCTCACTTACATTGCAGGAATAGACCAGCATGATGTATTTAGTGCAAAACGAAATAAAAATAAAAAATATGTATAAATTTTTGTTTATATATTCTTATTTTTATTGGAATTATACACCATGTACTAGTGTAGTCATGTTATGTAAGTTGTTTTCTATATCATCACACTCACCAGAAGGTTATTTTGCACCCTTAACAGAGTATTTCTCTATCCAATTACGTTAAATTATTTCTTTGAATTATCAATAACAACTCAAAAGAAAACTAAGCTAAGTACTAGAGAATAATATTGTGTGCTACTGAGTTTGGATATAAGCATTGGTGAAGCAGTAACATAATTACATGCAACCAATTTATCGTTATCGTGATATTTCAGTTAGGGTTAGAAACAAGTTAATGTTTGAAAAATTCTTGCCGCTTTCTCCTTTCTCCTTCCTCTTACCAAACCCTAAATCTACAAACTTCATAGTTGTCGGTTCCTTTTTCCGGCTTGAGGCCGGTGGCATCATTTCTGTCCCCATTTTTGTAGCCTTCCTCCTTTTTTTCTCATGAATTGTTGTGTCTATTTTTCATCTTATTATTTTCGTCAATAAGTGCCTCATTGGTGAGGTTATTTGTGAGTCTTTCTTAGTGAGTATTTGGATTTTGTATTGGTGTGTTGCTAATTTGTTCAAAAAGGTATCTTTACTGATGGTGCTGCTCACAAAATTCATGTTGGTACAGACACTAGTTGGTCGTTGTCAGTTCTACTTCAGAGCTGGCGCTGCTCACTGTCAAAGAGTGTCTTCATATTTGTTATATTCAAGGTTTTGTGCATAGAAGTTCTCACATGCTATTCATAAATTGCTTGACCTTTTCATCAAACAATGGAGTTTCCTTGGCTTTGGAGTGTCATCTCGGTCCTCTAAGTTTATGTGTGGATGATTTCAAAACTTGGATGCATTCCTTTACTTATTCTCAGGCCTCTCTCGCCCTCAAATCCACTAGTACGGTGACAACTAGTTTGACCAAGTTGGCCTTTTATGTTTTGTTAAAGTTTCTGAATTGAGAACATTTTGGATGGTATCTCGAATGTCCTCTGTGTATTTATATTAGTTCTTAAAATTATAATATAAAAAACAAACGTTTTGTCTCAATAAATAATAAATAAAAATACCAATAGTGTTAAAAAATTGAGATATGGAATAATATTCCGGGTGTTCTCATGAAAAAGAAAAGTATTCACTTTATAATCTTGTGGTATTTTGATCGGAATAAATCTAGATTTACATTTTTATGATTTAGTGGACCATAAACGAGAATTAATGAGAAAAACTATAATAGTTAATGGCTTTTTATATTAGCATTCCACAAAATGTTGAATGCACCCCACATTAAAATTCAATATTAAATAACTTATTTATCCTACCCCAAATCACTTTTAACGTATTATTTATCTTCTTCAACTATCAAAACCCCTCCGATCCTCCATTGTTGAACAAAACCCTAAACAATGAAACTACACACATGTTGATTTAGAAAAATTATTTTTGACTGTGAAACACGAAATCGATGTTTCGGAAGCTTCACATGAGGTAAGACTTCATATTATTTATTGTTTTAGTGATTTTGATGACATCGATAATTATTTAATCTTTCTTTTGATGCGTTATTCAAGCTTCTATGTTCGTATTCATCTTTTAGGGTGAAGAATTAAACATCTAAAATTACCACCATAAATTAAAAACAGATGACATGGGTTTTAATGGTGGAATTGAAAACAACCCACATATGCTTTAAATCTCAGGCAACATCTTTTGTCAAAATTTTATTGTCACATCCCGATCCGGGCTCGACTCAGCCGTAGCACGTCGCTTTGGGCCCCGACCACGCCCTCACGGTTTTGTTTCTGGGAACTCACGCGAGCAAAACTTCCCACTGGGTCACCCATCATGGGATTGCTCTCGCTCAAACTCGTTTAACTTCGAAGTTCCGATGGAACCCGAAGGCAGTGAGCTCCCAAAAGGCCTCGTGCTAATTGGAGGTGGACATGTACATATAAGGCTTACAGGATCCATACCCCTGGGCGATGTGAGATCTTACAATCCACCCCTCTTTAGGGCCCGACGTTCTCGTCGGCACACTTCCGACCAGGGATTAGCTCTGATACCAAATTGTCACATCCCAGCTCGGGCCCGTAGCACGATATTGTCCGCTTGGGACCCCGACCACGCCCTCTGTCACATCCCGACCCGGGGTCCACCATATCCCGAGCCCGCTCCACCACCGTAGCACGATATTGTCCGCTTTGGGCCCCGACTACGCCCTCACGGTTTTGTTTCTGGGAACTCACACGAGAACTTCCCAGTGGGTCACCCATCATGGGAGTGCTCTCGCGCGCTACTCGCT
This sequence comes from Cotoneaster glaucophyllus, assembly GCA_036320875.1. NCBI lineage: Eukaryota > Viridiplantae > Streptophyta > Magnoliopsida > Rosales > Rosaceae > Cotoneaster > Cotoneaster glaucophyllus. Next base: position 26,178,713 of record CM070058.1, read on the forward strand.
TAACTTCGGAGTTCCCATAAAACCCGAAGCCAGTGAGTTCCCAAAAGGCCTCGCGCTAGATAGGGATGTGAATATACATATAAGGATCACTCCCCTGGGTGATGTGGGATCTCACACCCTCACGGTTTTGTTTCTGGGAACGCACGCGAGCAGAACTTCCCAGTGGGTCACCCATCATGGGATTGCTCTCGCGCGAACTGGCTTAACTTCGGAGTTCCAATGGAACCCAAAGCAGTGAGCTCCCAAAAGGCCTCGTGCTAATTTGAGGTGGGCATGTACATATAAGGCTTCCAGGATCCATACCCCTGGACGATGTGGGATCTTACAATTTTAGTCGGCATTATTTGTCCAAATTAAAAGCTTTATAAGATTTGAGAAATGTGGGGTGTATAGAAAATATGGGATGCATATAGAAAATGTAAGGTGTATATTAAGAATGTGGAGTGTGAGGGTATTATGAGGAAGTATGTGAAGTGTATTAAGATAATTTTTAATTGAAAAAGCAAATGTGGAATGTATTAAGTATGTATGATTTATTCAACAATTTATGAAGTGTTAATATAATAAGCCTATTCGGAATAGAATCAAGATTCATGAGTACAAATACATCCATGAAATACGAAAAAAATACGGCATAAATTTACGAGGAGAAGAATGAGGAATTTAATCACCTACAACATCAAAAAGCCTGAATGCACAGCTATTCCGTAATCGAGTAAAAAATAAAATAATGATTAGCCCCGGTACATTCATTCAGCAAAATGCTCCAAAGCAAGAGCAATAAGATGTTTAAATTACAATATATGATCAACTCATGCCTCAACAGTTTTAGAACAGGAAAAGAGCGGCAATTGCCATAGCCAGATACGAGAGGAAGAAGCATGCGGCAATCTTAGGCTGACCGGAAGGTTGAGGTGAAACTCCCGCTGTAGATCCACCGGTTGGCGTGGGAGCCACGGCTGCAACGGAAGGCAAAGGTGGCTCAATCACATCACTCTCCGTCAGGACTGGATTTGGAGCCTCAGCAGGTGGCAAATATGAAGGGGTAATGACTTGTACCAGACTGGCTGGCTGAATAGGACTCATGTAGCTGGGTATTTCCTTTTGACGTAAACACAGGTTCTCTGCAACAATCAAGCACCAAATATCAGTCGCTAAAGTATGTCCGGTAATCTTAGTAGCTAAAAGAAAAATGGGCTTGCATTCTGATTATAATCTACAAAGCGCTGATGCATCTAACATCATTCAGACCTGAAAAAGATGTATAGACGTACACACTTACTTTTGTATCTCACGGCCGTTTTGGGAAAGTCTGTGATAACGCCGTCAATATTGGCCCCTGAGATAAATGAATTGATCTCCACAGTTGGATCTGAGAAGAAGTCCCATGCTTGAGTTACAAACTCATTGCTGAAAAGTTCAACATAAACCGGAAGCTTAGCGGCTTGTAGTTTTGATACAACATCTGTTACTCCAGTGATAAATGCCTCGCTTTCGGGAAAGATAGAGGCCTTGTTGACGACCACAGAGTCCGCAAACTTCTTGATGTCCTCACTAGTTGAACTAAGGGTATCACCAATATTCTCTTCAATTTTGTAAACAAGTTCGTAACTGGTTTTCTCCTTGAACTTCATCAGAACAGAACTATTAGTGGACTGAATCTTGACATTTAGCGCTGTCTTATTATCAAAACCTGCTTTGCTCAAGGTATTCATGACTGCATCAGTTACACTTAATCTCTGCTCCTCTGCAAGATACGCTGCGTACTGAAAGAAAGCAGTACAAAATGTTACCACCATGACGATATGATGAAATTGTATTTAGAGTGCCAAATAGGAAAAACAACTACTGAAGCTTCCAACAAAGAAAGCATGAAATCATAGGCCCAGCAGTGAAACATGAAGCAAATACCCACCTCTATGCCGATCAAGACACCAGAAAGAGAGCTTGACTTCTTTGCCAAGGCCAAGAAATCAGATAATGTCAAGTACTTGCCACCAGTTTTGAACCTTGGATTCCGGAACAATGCATACTTTGATGAGGGATTTGATATTGTCGCTACAGTTACAATACGAAAAAAAATAATAGAGCTGATGTCAAATTATTGTTCAAGAAAAGTGTTCTTGTTTGTGAAGGGAAGTGGTTATGTGTAAGATTAAAACACAGTGACACTCAAGAAATATAAGTGTACTAGAAAGTTGGTAAACTTTTACCAGTGACTTGTTTAGAAGAACAAAAAGGAAGAATATTTATCACCAGTCTGAGTTATAACATAATTTGTGAAATGGATGTCTTAAAACGGAAATCTCGTAGACTTAAAGGTTCTATGGTTTGTGAAGAGATCATATAAATACGTAAAAAAGTAAAATTTGAACATCACACTGATAAGCAAGCAAATGACACTCTATTTCTACTTACGGGTCAGGCCTTCAATGTCTTTCCATGCTAGGCTAAAGGTATATATTCCACTGCCAGCCTTAATTTCTGGAACAACCGTTGTGAGGTTGCTAAAACCTGATTGAGCAACTGTCGTGCTATCTATAAGATTTATAGAGCTTGCGCAAAATGGTATCCCATCCTTGGACATTTGTACAGGACAATCAAGTACATCTACCCCATCTGCAATTGCTTTTGCGTATGCCAAGTTAGTACAACTAGGGAAGTCTCCACTTGCTCCGTATTTCGAGATAACCAAGGGCTTAGCTGGATCATGAGATAGATGAAAGAAATACATTATAACAAAAATGCTCAGATATTTGCGTATATCAGTAAAATAAAGTCAGAATTTATGAATATCAACTCAACAGAAAAGGGCCAATTTTTAAATCTAAACACCACAAAACAATAATGTACCTTGTCCTGAAGCATTACTTGCAAGGTGAGCAAAACACTCTGCAGTAGTCAAGAAAAATCATTGTCATCAAGACAACTTTAATGCTTTAAATTGGAATAAGCAATTATTAACACCTAAATCAACTCTCCAAGATTTTTTCTTGTGAACCCTTGTGAGACATTTCTAAATAACATAGATCAGTTAAAAGGGATCATAGTAGAAAAAAAAAATGTTCAGATTAGAAGATATGTTGAATTCAGTTCCTAAAAATGTTAAATCATTCATAAGCATCCTATGATGCATTAAAAAATTTAATCTTCTTTCAAACGTATAGAGTTACATACTAAAAACTAAATCTTATGAACAGGAAAAAGATAAGTTACCTATGGCCTCTGATGGTGTTATTGGGAAGTCAGATAGTACACCATCAACACTGAAGTCACCATTGTCAACAAACTGCAGGTACTCAGACACTGGATCGTAACTGTAATTGTAGGGTAATGGAACGTCATTCACAAAATCTGACGCAAATACTGTTAGCCCTTCTTTATGAGCATCCAAAACAACTGAAGTGTGAGGCACTAAATAATTATCATTGGTGACAGGCCATATGTAAGTTTTAGGAATTAGAATTCCTGAGGCAAATGTCTTGATAAATGTGAGATTCTTCAATAAGGAACCATAAGTTTGGTTGGTTGAAGGCTCTGTCTCATCTTGTCCCAAAAACCGAAAGACCAGCTTTGTTGCACTCGGACTAACCCGTGATTTAATACTGTTCAGAAAAGCCACCTCCGGTGATGAGATATAACTGACAACCACTTGTCTAGATACAGAAAGCACATAGTTTCTCATACTCAAGTTGTGTTGTGAGAAGAAAATATCATGCTGCAAAAGCATTAGAGAAAAGACATCTCTTCAAACAGATATAGAAATCTAAAGGAAAGGTTAAAACATGAGTGCACAATTCTAAAGACAAGAGAAAGCTATAGTTTATCTTATACCTGAATATTCAACCATAAGCCTGGAGGTTTGAACTGCGTAGCAACATCTTCGACAAGGAGAATTGGGTACAGATTGCCATCAAACCTATTAGTTCGAGAATATATCCCCTGAGTAACTGTAAGGGTGACAAGAAATCAGTAAGACATTTATAGGAGTTAACGTGCATTGTTTCTCTTACCAATAACAAATAGTAGTTAACATATACATTGTCTTTTGCTTTCAAAGTGATATATACATTCTATGCACATAAATATATCTAGCGTGTGCGGTGGTCGAGCTAGCATGCTATCTCAGATATACTTTTAATATTGTATGTGTTACTTATTAAATTGTACATATGAAGTAGTTTATACGACATAATCTTCAAATTCAGCAGTCACCCTTTCATAAAAAATTAAATAAACAAATAAAAAGAGGGAAAACAAAATGCAAATTCCTTTTTAGCTACTTCTGTATTCAAGTAACTTGACATGCACAGCCTTGTTATAATCATGACCATTAACAATATAGCAGTAACAGTTTCAGACAAATTGCACTCACCAGAGATATTTACTAGGCCGTCCCAAGTATAATCCACGGTAAACCATCCTTTAGTACTAACTCCATTAACTAGGTAAGTTTTCTCCTTTTGCGGCAAGACCTCGTTAATATTGGAATTATTATTCAACAAGAGATCTGGAAAGCAAATTCCAGCTCCATCCTTCGTCAACTGAACATCACACCATAAGACCACATCGGGTACACTTGTGACCAATGCCAAATTGAACGCCACAGAACTAAAACCTGGAAAGAGCCCTGAAAATCCACCGCGCGCTACGACCTTAGGCGCATCTCCTGCAAACCCATGTTTCACATTTCCTTTAGTTATTTTTTTATCATACATTTCCTCCAAATTAATACAGTCGGGATAGACCAATTCTCCTAGCCCGATTTCGAATTCAATCTCAGTAGCAATCAAGCGGCTTTTCGGCTTCGAAATCAAAAGCAAGGAACAAACTAGTACAAAAAAGGAAGGCCAGGAAGCTTTTTTCTCCTTTGTTTAATGAAATTGCAAAGTTTCTTCCCCTATTCAACAAGAAATACACTTAATTCCACTAAACATGTTACATGCATACTCACTATATGATACACAATTAAGCAACGACTTTCTATTTATAACTTCCCCGGTCTCAATATTTCCCGGATTCCTCCATTTTCTCAGCAACCAAACACAAAATTATCAAAAATTCAAGAAAAATTTATACATGAAGAAAAACAGAGGCCGGAGGTGTAGAGGATTACCGCTAAGTGTTTTCCATTGACTAGATCGCTGAGCAGAGACCAGAGCTACTACAGAGTGAAGAAGCAGAGCAGCTACAACCAGAGCGCGTAAGTTACACATTGCCGGAGAGGCCTCGCCGGAAAAATTACAGAGCTGGACAGCTTCCGGCGATCTCAGAACGGTGTCGTTGAGGCCTTCTTGGGAAATCTGTGAGATTTGCTCAGCTAAGATGGAGAGAGAGAGAGAGCTCTGAGCAGCTCTGGAACCTTTCAGGCTGGCTATTCAGTGTTTATATTTATATATGTTTGATTAATTTTAATTATTTAATTTAGATTAATTAATTAATATTTGGACTGTGTCTGGGGGGTGTTTAATTAATTGAACGAAATGTTAACATCAATGAAGAACCTGGGTCTAACTGTTTAAGTGTGAACTAAATTAATACGCGCTTCCACGTTGTGTTGATTCGAAGAGGAAGATCCTACATGTTTTTGCCGTGAGCTCTCGTTAGAGTCGTTACGATTACGCGGGTAGCTGTGGCCTTGCCAATTGTCAACCGTATACAGAAATTTGGTTAGAGGATGAAGTGTTATGTTCGTTTCTCGTCAAATGCGAATTTCACCATATTATTGCTAGACGGCTTAGTCCGCTCTCTCATCCCTTATTGCTAGCTCATTTAGACGGAAGTATGATTATATCTACATATTTTAAAGAGTTAAGAGATCAATGATCATAAATTTTTTGTTAAGAGGTCACTACTTCAATTAAGATAAAGATAAGAAACCAATGCTGCAATTTCTTTTGCTCCAAATAATGGAAAACGCTGAACTCGAGATGTTCTCCGCCACAGCAGATCGGAACTCTGCGAATCAATGAACAGGTAGGTCGACAGGTTTACATGAAGGGTGGCTCGAGCCGGAAACCGGAAGCTGTTGCTTGGGTGCGCCAATTTGATGATCAGCTGATTGGAGACAGCTAGATTTGGGGCCCACAACATGGCGATCACCAAACTGGCAAATACCTACGTGGCGGCCGAACGAGGTCAGCGGAACATGGTTCATGTTCGATGTGGGACGCACCACCAAAATCCGTCGTGCGCCGCGCGGGCCATAGCACACCCAAACTTGGGTATAGAAATGAATTATAATTTAGTTTTAGTTTTAATTTTTCTTTTTGGTACAATATTATTAATATTTTCCTGTCTCCAACCAAAAAATAAACATTTTGCAGTCTTCAAGATTATGGGAACTTATCAACACAATACAAGTGGTAGTAAGAGGATGAAAAATGAGGAATATTTTTGTTCAACATCCTTAAGTGACGGTGACGTTCATCATCATATTTATCATTGTTAAATGAGTTTTAATTTCGAGACTTTTGTAATCAATAAACACAAATTTCAAAATTTAAACTCATTCAATTGTTAAATAAAGCGGTGAGCCTTAAAGACGTTGAAAAGATGCTGTGCATTGTTGTAAAAATTGAATGAAAAGTGAAAAGAGATGCCTTCTTACCAATAACAAACTTTATTTACTTGTTTAATTAGTAATAATTAATCAATCTCAGTTGTATATTAGCAGGCATCTGACAATGTCTACCTATTCCCTTAATTATGCTTCTCTATTTGTTTTTGTTGGGTTTGTTATTCACCAAAATTTCAATTTGAAAAAAATACAATAATTTATAATAACATCACCGATAAAATTTGGAGATTCTTCAAACTAACAAGAATCTAAATCATAAAAGAAATTCATTTTAGCTATTTAGTCTATGAGTTGTAGAGTATAAATAGATTTTTAATGTATTTTCTTTGATGTCTACTAAAATAAAAATATCTCCATCATATTACAGCGCTAAAAAAATCGAAGTCTTGTCCATCCCAACTTATACATTTAGTTACCGTTACCACTTTGACTAATCCCAGATGCTTCCCTAGGTATGATCATAACTAACCAAAAACTCTCAATGATCTTCAAGGATCCAAATCGCATTACATTTTCAATCCATGCATATTCAAACTTGTAAATCAACATTATATGTTATGAAGATGACAAGTAGAAGCAGGGTCAAAATATGAGGCTAGCTAGCTGTGTCCTCTTCATATGAATCTACGATCCTTCTATGGCAATTGCAGTATTGCACAATTTGAGATCTTTTTTGTCCAAAACCTCACCTAACCCATCTTAAATTAACATAATAATAATAAATCAGTCTTACCAGAAGCCAAAGTCAAATAGTGAGGCAAGAAGAGTGATTTACACTCCACCCCTCCCCTCTTTTTTATGCTTTTATTTTTGAGATAGGATCCTCGTCGTCGGATCCTCTTTGTGAGGATCCCGAAGATCTTTTAATTATGTCTGTTTATTGTAACAGTTTTCGTTAGGTACTGTTTGTATTTAATTTTAAATAATATAATTTAAATTGATTTATGATGAAAATACAGAATTAAAGGATCTCCGAAATCTTCACAAAAATGATCCGTCGAGGATCCTATCTCTTTATTTTTAATAAAATACAAAATTTAAACTCTGTTTAATCTGAATACTAACCGTCTGGATATATGCATGTCTTATTTGAGCAGGAAGTTCTAACACACCAAGGGAAGGTCCAACTGTCACCAGCACATGGAATGGGAAATTAAAAACGATTAAGATCTGATTTTTTCTATTAAGAAAAGAGTCCGTTTTTGCTTACCCCATAACCCAAGATGATCGTTTCCCCACTTCAGTTTTTTTTTTCTTCTTCTTTTTCTGCTATGGAGAGCAGGCATGAACTTTTATTTTTTATTGTTTCTGCCCAAAGGTAGAATTTATTATCATCTAATAGATATGTTCACATCATTCGTCAAAATATTAAACAGAAATTCCAAACTAATAAAATCTAAATCAATAGAACGAACCGCATTAAATACATACGTAATCATGATTTGTTAAATAGACACTTGATAAATTTTTGAAAACGGGACAACATCACGGTGAGCAAAAACGAACTCCTAAAAAAAAAAAAAATATGGTCCCTAATTGTAATTGTGGACCAAACCAATTTTGTATCTTTATTTATTTTCAGTTATTTTTTTGTCTTGGAAGAAAATGGGATTGAGATTTGGAGGAAGCTCACTAGAAGCCGCGTATGGGCGGCAGCAGGAGGAGGAGTAGAAATAATCAAAGGGAAAGGGACGTACTGACTGAGACGACTGAGGACGACCTGAATGTCTGTATGTTGATGCCAAACCAACCTTCCTTCCTTCCTTCCCTCCCTCCCTCCCTAAAAATTTTAAAATTTAAGACGTCGGTGTGCATGTATATTTATTTGTGTTAAATATTAAATATATATTATCACGTAATACTATGATTTACTGATATTTTTCTTTATTTGTAAGTAAGAGGTTTTATGTTCGATTATGATTAGCCCAAGATGAGACTTAGCGTGCTCTCCCACTTAAAAAATAAATCAATATATTGGATTTTAAGATGTTGGTGTCTTAGGAATCCTCACATCCTAGCTGTTTATCGTATATCGTGCGACCAGTTTTCGTTAGGTACTATTTGAGTTTAATATTAAATAAAAAATTCAAAATAATTTTTTGCTGCACAATGTACGATGAACGGCTAGGATGTGAGAATCTCTAAGATCCCTACAATTTGAATCCGGATGGGATCCAAATCCTTAAGAACTTGCCCCTTCAACTAAAATTTTGCAGTGCACATTGTTTTTGAAGGATTGCGTGTGAAGCACATGTAAATTTTCTAACAACAAACTGAATGAAACCGTGTTGTAAGTAGGGGTGGTTCGGTATGGGATCCCATACCGAAACCCTTGTCGCGATTCCCAAACCAAAATTTTCGGGAATCCCAATTTCAATACCGATCCCAAACCAAATTTTCGGGAATCCCAATTTTCGGGAATCCCGAAATAGTTTCGGGATTTCGGGACAAATAGGGAATCCCGAAATGGTTTTGGGCTTTTGGACTAAAATTTGACATATTATGCTTTTGGGCCAAATTTGCCAATTTGTGTCTACTAATCTGCCATGAGAGACAAATAGGCAAGGAGAGTGGTAAGGTTCCGTTCAGAAGAAACTGAGGTGAGGTGAGGTGAGGTGAATGTCGAAAGACCGAGAGAGAGAGAGAGTCAGACACTGGGTTTGATAACTTTGATTTATATGCAACGGTTGAGATTAAATCTCAACATACTCCAACGGCTATTAAAATTCTAAATATATATTTAAAAATTCAATAATATATATATATATATATTTTTTTTTTTTTCGGTTCGGTTTAGGATTACCGAAATCCCAAAAACTTGAGACCGATTCCCGTACCAAAATTTCGGGATCGGTTCGGTATTGGGTACCAAAATTTTCGGGAATTTCGATTTAGGATTTTTTCGGTTCGGTTTCGGGAATTTTTCGGTTTGGTTTGGAATTTTTGGGATTTTTTTCCAGCCCTAGTTGTAAGTCAGATATTATAAACAAATTTTATCTCAACTGAAAGACAATTCGCAAACTTGAGCGGAGAGACGGCGTGGTGGGTGGGTGGGTGTGCAAAAGGTACAGTGATACAGGGACTGAATTCAAGTGTTGAAGGTCAAAATGGTTCATGTAGTGATGCACAAAATCTCAACACCGAACTTCCAACTATTCTCACACATGAGTGATGCACAAATAATCTCATTTCATCATTCACATGTACCACAACATATTCTCAGCGAATAACATTTCACCAATACTTCCATAACCAGTAACAAGTAAACACCCAAGATAAACATTTATTCAATGAGCATCAGATCACATTAACCAACCAATAAGATCGATAATGATAATATCACACTTCACGAAATTTAATAAAGCCAATCTCCGTAAAGGTCTGCCGTATTTCCCCTACCTAGATTCCAAAGCATTGATCCGAGATATTAACACAAGAAACCACAACTGTGACAAGCTCCTATTCACAAGTATAAGAAAATTACCAAATGCCTTATATGAACTTTAATACTGATCAACACACTTAAAACTCATTAGTTCCACGCTACTCAATTCAAAAGTCATTTGGTTGAACTATAATGCTGTACAAAATAGTTTCGTATATAGCAAACATGTATGGTGCTTATTCAAAAATCATTTGCCTTCAAAGCCATTCAAGTAATATGTATAAATTAAATTGTACATTTACCAACATGCTTCTTCATTTAATATAACTAAAACGACATATATGTATACAGTGCAAACAAGCTGAAGACTAAGTATGCTTTTGTTACAGTATATACAAATGCACAAAAAGATAACTATATATAGTTAAAGCCAATCTCCGTAAAGGTCTGCCGTATTTCCCCTACCTAGATTCCAAAGCATTGATCCGAGATATTAACACAAGAAACCACAACTGTGACAAGCTCCTATTCACAAGTATAAGAAAATTACCAAATGCCTTATATGAACTTTAATACTGATCAACACACTTAAAACTCATTAGTTCCACGCTACTCAATTCAAAAGTCATTTGGTTGAACTATAATGCTGTACAAAATAGTTTCGTATATAGCAAACATGTATGGTGCTTATTCAAAAATCATTTGCCTTCAAAGCCATTCAAGTAATATGTATAAATTAAATTGTACATTTACCAACATGCTTCTTCATTTAATATAACTAAAACGATATATATGTATACAGTGCAAACAAGCTGAAGACTAAGTATGCTTTTGTTACAGTATATACAAATGCACAAAAAGATAACTATATATAGTTAAAGCCAATCTCCGTAAAGGTCTGCCGTATTTCCCCTACCTAGATTCCAAAGCATTGATCCGAGATATTAACACTAGAAACCACAACTGTGATAAGCTCCTTCACAAGTATAAGAAAATTACCAAATGCCTTATATGAACTTTAATACTGATCAACACACTTAAAACTCATTAGTTCCACGCTACTCAATTCAAAAGTCATTTGGTTGAACTATAATGCCGTACAAAATAGTTTCGTATATAGCAAACATGTATGGTGCTTATTCAAAAATCATTTGCCTTCAAAGCCATTCAAGTAATATGTATAAATTAAATTGTACATTTACCAACATGCTTCTTCATTTAATATAACTAAAACGATATATATGTATACAGTGCAAACAAGCTGAAGACTAAGTATGCTTTTGTTACAATATATACAAATGCACAAAAAGATAACTATATATAGTTTGATAGTGTGAAACCGCGACAGATAGATATGTTGATACAAGCTTTATCTATTTTCAATTAAATTAGCATAATACATAAGTAATAAGTAGTTTTGGAAAAGGAAATTGAATTGGATTGTTAAACTAGGGTATTATCCATAGCCTTTTCATATTTTATAATTAAAACATCCAACTCAAAGAAATATACATACTTAAAGCCGAATACAATATATTTGATCAAAGTAAGCATATGCATAAACTAGCTTTGAATAACCACTCCATGGCAGAATAAAAGAAAGTATAAAACAGCAATGAAAAAGGATAAACAAAGTATGGAAATCGTTACCCATAAATACTGAGATACAGGTTGAGTAGGTTGGAGGACTAGTTTCTAGTTTTTGGTCTCTCTCAACCATCTCTCCTCTCCGCATAAACATCTATATATATATATATATATATATAAGTGAACGAGCTCCAGAGCATCCATTGCATGCTAGCTCATGCCGGAAAAACAAATGGAGTTAATCTCCTATTTATAGGAAATGATAGCGGCAAGACTAGATGAGTCGGCTAGTTTCAATGGGTAAGATTTAACTAGAAAATCTTTAATTGGTGGAGATGTAGCTGCTACTTATCTCGGAGACTAAGTAATTTGGTTGGTCCAATCAGAAGAAGACCAACATAAAGTAACAATGCATGTCTTGACTGGTGGCGGTGCAAGGAGAGTTAATTCGTGCATGGCTGCAATCATCCCACCTCATGCTAAAGTTTCCAGCTTGGAGATATATATATATATATAGTCATCACCAAAATGCTAAGGGGAAGTCTATAGTCACTATATATTGCCACAACACCTCAACTGAATTATAGAAAAATGAAAAGGAATTAACGATTAAATAAGAAGTAATACAAAACTTTCTGAAATTAATAAGTATATACAACACATAATTACTATATAATTATTTTTGAAAATACAGGTCCTCACACTTTGTGGGGCCTTAGGTATAGGCCTTGAGGCTCACAATCAATACTAACTATATGCGGAGGCGTGCCACTGCCATCTCTTATATGGCAGACGTAGAACAAGTTGGTTTTAAGTTGATTACTTGCGCCCCAAGTTATCTTAACTTCTTGTTTATCAAAGGATTGTCATAGATGTGTTAAGTTTACATTAAGTTCTTTTCTATGCCTTGAGATCAAGGACTTTTATCTAACTTGTATGCTTGAAGGATGACAATCGAATCTGATCAAATCATGAGTTATAGTCTGTTTTGTTCTTCTTACGATAATAACGACTTTAGATCTGAAGCCATATGATGCTTTGAATAGATGAGGGTTTAGAAATGACTTGCATATATGCTGAGGAATACATTATAATGCTAAATCTATTGACTAAAAGACAACACAAAGAGAGTCGGGCAAGATTTAACCTTGTCGGGCAAGGTTGAATCTTGAGCAGCTTCTCTTCTTTTGTGATTGCAAAGGTTTCTAAGGGCTAAAGAGAATGAAAAGTGAACTGATCTATATGAGGGAATCGATACTACAGCTGTAATATCCTAAGAATTTATTATCGAAGAAGAGAAATATTTGGAAGAATATGTTGTGCTTATTTATTGAAAATATTTTCATATAAAGGTAATGAACGTCATTGCGAGTTCGTTGAAAATATTTTCATATAAAGGTAATGAACGTCATTGTGAGTTCGTATCATTTTTCGGATTATTTTTCGGAGTTTAGATGAAATTTTAATGGAATTTACAAGCTGAACCAATGATGAAGTGCCATGTGTATGATAAGGTGTGACTGATTTTTCCACGTGACAACAGATGGGATGATCAGCGAGAGGGTGTTATGATTAGTGTCATTGTATCTTGACAACACATGGAGTGGACCAAAAGAACAGGAAAAGAGGGATCAGATTTCCTTCTCGCATACACATGGCAAGCTGCCATTGGACCACAAATGAAGAGAAGCGGTGCAGGTGCACGTATATATATATTGGATCGAAAGAGCTGCTGGTTTTCTTCTCTTTACGGAAAGATGCAGAGAGGAAGCAAGGAGTTTCATCTCCTTGTCTCAACCAAACACCATTTTTCTCTTAACTTTTGATTTGGAAGTCTAAATTTGATTCGTTTTTGTGGGGAAGAGTACTACAAATCTCAGGTAATAATTTTCTAGGTTTACTGCAGTTTTCGGAAGAAGGGAAAAATAATTTGAGAGAGAGAGAGAGAGAGAGAAGACAAATAGAAGGAAGGGATTAAGAAATCAAATAGAATCAGAGAGAAGGGTGCTGAAATATTCGTATTTATCTTCCTGCTTGGAATGTCAGCCTGCATCAGGGTAATGATTCGCAGCTCTCTTTGTTCTTTGCTTAGTTATTTTATGTAGTGAATCGTTGTCTTTCATGGTTGCTTTTAGGCAGAAACTGTAAAACAAGTTTTATATGCAAGGGTTTTATATAATGCTGCTTATTTGATACAAAACTATTCTATATAACATATACCTATTTTTACAACTACAGCCTTTTGGTTTCAAGTATGGCATGATCAGTTTGTTCACTATATAGTACTGGATAATGCAAACTTGTTTTGATTTAAAGTGTTGGTCTATTTGCAATACCCTTATAAAACGACTTGTACAATTCCAACTCGGTTGGAATATTATTTTGTAAAATAGTTCATACTGATACATATCAGGGATTATATATATATATATATATATATGTATAATATGACAAAGCTTTTATGCAATTGTATAAGCCAAAGTGTTTTGAGGTACTTGTATTATACAGTGAGCTATATATATATATATATATTGCTTATTCTCTAAATCCTTTTACATTCAAACGTCTTCTATTGCAGTTGCGTTATTTCATATCGACCAAATTGACTTTTGAATCAAGTGGTGTTAGATTAGTAATACCAAGTAGTCTAACTAGGGTTAGACTTGTTATGCATTTTAGTGATTTGCTTGTACTTGTGAAATAGGGATTGATCACAATGGTGGTGCACTCTTGTAATAGAGAGTTGGTGCAATGCTTTGGACTCCAGGTAGGGGAAATGCGGCAGACCTTTACGGAGATTGGCTTTATTAAATTTTGTGAAGTGTGATATTATCATTATCGATGTTATTGGTTGGTTAATGTGATCTGATGCTCATTGAATAAATGTTTATCTTGGGTGTTTACTTATTATTGGTTATGGTATTAGTGAAATGCTATTCGCTGAGAATTTGTTGTGGTACATGTGAATGATGAAATGAGATTATTTGTGCATCACTCATGTGTGAGAATAATTGGAAGTTTTGTGTTGGAGAAGGAATTCTGGAAATGAGGGTAGTTGGAAATGATCTTTTGTGCAGTTGAGCCAAACTCTTATCAGGTACCAAGTCTCAGGGGAGCCCACAGTGCACAGTTTCTTTTGGGTAATTCGGGATTGGCGACGAAGAGGTTTGGCAAGATGACTAACAAAAGGGGAAATTTGGATGATTGAGTTACAGGGGGTTAATTTGTATATTAAAACATTTGAACCACCACTGCAGAGGTAAAATGCACGGTATGGGACGTGCAGGTCCGCGTGTTTTATTATATAAATTAACGGGTAGAGATGAAGAGTATTGCATTGCACTCATGCATTGTTATTGATAATGATTTGGTACTTGATTACATGATTTTATGACACTTAATTTAGTATTGACAATTACTGTGATAAGGTTATGTCCCTACTGAGCTGTTGAAGCTCACCCCTCTATTGTTATGCAGGTTTAAGAACTAAATAGTCAAAAATGGTAGACTGGATGAGATCGGATTAAGTGTGAGGATATAATTTTGTATTTATTTATTTTAGTCTTGTAAAGAATTCTCGATTTCGTTTTATAAGAGGAAATTTATTTTTCACTCCATTATTTCAGTTTTATTTTATTTATTTAGTTTTTAACTCGCGTTTCGGATTCGGGTTCGAGTTTTTATTACCGACCCCGGATCCGGGGCGTGACAGAATGGTATCAGAGCATAGGGATTAGACAACCTTGGATAAAGCTGTGGTGTCGTTCGGATAAGTTGGACTTAAAGAAATTAGAGCCTTGGTAATTGAAATTATGTAATAATGGAGGTTGATATTTGACTGGTGATATCACTTTGAGTACATTAGTATGAGAGACTAGTACTCTAGTTATGACGGGTAGTGTTAAGGGTTGTTAGTAAGTGATGTGTTTCATTTCACTGATTGTTTATTTTGAATTTTATCTTTGTTTTCATCATATGTTAGTTAGTTAGAATACAATAAACTAGTTGGAATTCTCAATCATGATCACATATTGTTGGATATTCTCTGTTGCTCAGTGAAATGTTTAGGATTATATGGAAGTGATTATGAGCTAGATTCGTTCTCTTAAGGTTTAGTAGATGAAAATGGTTACCATACTTGTGTTTGCTTAGTTTTGCAAATGTGATCCCTCTTGGAGAAATGAGAGTTAACCGTTGTATGAGATTCAAGTGACTCTCTTAAAGTTGGAAGTTTGGATTACTAGAGTAATCATTCATCTGATTAAGTTTCAGAAAAGAAATGAATTTGGATATGACACATTCCTACTCGGATAAAATAAAACTGATGGTCAAGAGAAATTCTCATTCCTATACAGTTATGGCTATGTGAAGAATAAAATGAAATTTAGGAACGGCGTTGGTGAGCATAAGAGAATCAAAATAGTGGGTCAAGTAATAGGTCACAATTTTGAATGTTGTAAACGATTGAGATATATGAAGTACTACTTGTAGTTGATGTGTATGATACTAGAATTAACTAAGATGAATTATTGTCCAATATAGACAACTGAGCAGGGAGCTTGATCTTTTGATAGTGGAAAATAATTATAGTTAAGAAATGAATATTTACTTGGTTCAAATATTGTGATGTTAGCATAATGATATTGGAGAATTGGAAATTGTGATATTTCTTAAATGAATGATAATGATATGTTTCTAAGTTTCAAGGGAAGAGAGATCAATCAAGGATTAGAAAACTGAATTGTTTTGACTTACTGGAGAGAAATACAATGAGGTTGGAATGGAAGGTTGTAAGATGTATCCATGTGGTAGCATATGGTCATTAAGTTGTATGAGCTTGATGATATTAATTTCTGGAGTAACTTAAAGGATTCAGAGGATTATACATAAAGATTTAAATGAAAAAGAGCTCACAAGTTTATGTATAAGGAAGGTTTTGTTGAAAGTCTTCATGAAAATTATATTGATGATTATGGTTACATGGATTACATGATTATTTTGGAGATAAAGTTCTCTTTGAGCTTCCATACGTAGTGATGAAATTAAGAACAACAATTTGGTGAGTTGGTTTGGTTTAAGTAGAATGAGAGGTGAAATTTTCTCAGTGAAGTAAATGATTGAGGATGTAATATTTGGAATGAGAACTCGGAAAAAAAAAAATATAAAATAAAATAAAATAAAAAAATAAAAAAAAATCTTAGGCTTACTGCGGCATCCGAGTATAAAAGGAGAAACTAGTGATCATCCTCTGCTAGTCAAAGGGAAACCATGGACACAACTGATCTATTGGAGGCTATTGTAAAGTTGAAGTTAAAGAAAAATTATTTTTGAATATATTCATATTTGGGAATTACATTTGAACAATTTTAGTTAGTGACTTAGCTTTTATGAATATATTTTACTGATCATTAACATCTAATTGGGAGTACGTATCTTTCAAGTATTTGAAAGCTTGGAGACTAAGATTAGTGACAGGATGTGGCAAGTGTATTGACGAGATCTCTAACATTTGCTAGGCTCATGAATTGTGATGTATAGGACTGATGGATTAATTGATTGAGCAATAATTGGTTGATAAGTACAAGTTCACCACCTGACTGAGGGAAGTAGTCGGTGAAGTAAGTGTGTCATGTACTTTCTTTTACCACAAGTATTTTGGAGGCTTTATGAATAGTAATGGAGAGTCATGAACTAGATGATCAGAGTAGTCCCCTTAGGCTTGAATAATATGTGTGTACTATTGACTCAAATTGAAGAATTTCAATACTTTGATTTATATATAGAGTGATATATAAGATTAACGTAAGATTGTAATCCTTCTACGCAGTTGACGTTGTTGGTTGGTAGAGGATTAGAATAGTGATAACTTGGAATATAAGTTGTTCAGGGGAATCATGTAATAGTCTCAGATTGACGTCATAAAGTGATGAATTGTTGTAAAATTTTAGTTTGTCAGTATGTGATTTTGTGTGACTCTTCAAAGAGGATTTAATTACTTTGGATTTGGAGATATAAGCAATGCATGTACGAGTTTATAAAGATACTTGGAAGAGTATTAATTTTAAGTTGTACTCTCTTGAGCATATTTAAGATGAGGTCTGGAAATTTGATATGGATGACATAATATTTGAAAGAAGTTAGCTGACATAGTACTGTAGGAAAAAGATTTTAATGGTTCTTTGACACAGAGTGAATATTGCATAATTGAGAGTTGACAATGCAAATGGTGATTGGTGATGGAGAATTTCCTAGAGCTTACAGCTAGCTGGAATATATATTTTCTTTTGAAAGTAACAAGAACAAAATGGTGGTGTTTAGTTCAATTCATATTTTAAGAATATGGATATGAAGAAAAATAATATGTATGTTAATGACCCTCTATTGTTATTATGAATTTGATTTGAGGAATTAGTTAGTATTAAGTTTCAAAGGAGGTATATTAGTGGAAATTAAGGGTTGACAATTGATCATTCATAGTTTCTAGTTACTCTACAAAGTTTGTAGTTTTAGTCTCTAAGATATGTATTAAAATTGGTGACTAAGCTCATATGGATCTCTGTTGTCCGTTATATATTTGTTGTTCCAATAGTAGAACTTGAGTTTGTTGTGGTTCACTTCTCGACTTAAGATTTTGGAAGAATGCATTTATGAGTGATAGTAGACAGTGTGCATGGCTAGATGCTTTACACTTGAAAAATGAAGAAATGATGAAATGATGAAATTAGATCAGAGCAGCATTATGATGATCACAAGACCTATTGTCATATAAGACTTAACAGATTTCGAGGAAACAAATTAGCGAATAGGAAAGCTTACGAAATGATGGAAGATTGGATCTTCTTATTACCGTAAAGGTAGGATACTACTCGAAAATGATGTGAGGAATTTGAAGTTGACAATTCGAATCAAGGTCAGTGTACGAGTTCAATCAGCTATGAAACTGAAGAAACAATTTGGGGATAAGAAATCGACATTTAGATATTCACCTACATTTGTTGAGTAGTTCACTATTTAGTCGATTGAAATTGCAGTATAAAGACAAGAAAGTATTGGCTATTTGTTTCTTTTCTTATTCATGTAATCATTGTCATTCGCTCGAGTTAAGGGACCGACTGGCCACCGGATCTTTGATAATCTACGGTGGAATGTTCATTGATTTAAGGAATAAGAAATATGATAGATAGCCTGCTAAGAAAATTGTACAAAGGTACCCACAATTTTCTTGGGAGTTTATGTGTGTTTGACTAAGTACTAGATATGAATGCGCGTAACCAGTCACTTAAGATTTCGAACTCAACTTGGAGAATTACATGAGTCCTTACTCTACTTGCGATCATGGATTGACTTGGATATTAGAGTCCGCTCATAGGTGAAAATCTGCACTTATAAAGTAATTGAGTGTTATAGTAATCTCGAGGACGAGATTTATTTTAAGGAGGGTGGATTGTAATATCCTAAGAATTTATTATCGAAGAAGAGAAATATTTGGAAGAATATGTTGTGCTTATTTATTGAAAAGATTTTCATATGAAGGTAATGAACGTCATTGCGAGTTCGTATCATTTTTCGGATTATTTTTCGGAGTTTAGATGAAATTTTAATGGAATTTACAAGCTGAACCAATGATGAAGTGCCACGTGTATGATAAGGTGTGGCTGATTTTTCCACTTGACAGCAGATGGGATGATCAGCGAGAGGGTGTTATGATTAGTGTCATTGTATCTTGACAACACATGGAGTGGACCAAAAGAAAAGGAAAAGAGGGATCAGATTTCCTTCTCGCATACACATGGCAAGCTGCCATTGGACCACAAATGAAGAGAAGCGGTGCAGGTGCACGTATATATATTGGATCGAAAGAGCTGCTGGTTTTCTTCTCTTCACGGAAAGATGCAGAGAGGAAGCAAGGAGTTTCATCTCCTTGTCTCAACCAAACACCATTTTTCTCTTAACTTTTGATTTGGAAGTCTAAATTTGATTTCGTTTTCGTGGGGAAGAGTACTACAAATCTCAGGTAATAATTTTCTAGGTTTACTGCAGTTTTCGGAAGAAGGGAAAAATAATTTGAGAGAGAGAGAGAGAGAGAAGACAAATAGAAGGAAGGGATTAAGAAATCAAATAGAATCAGAGAGAAGGGTGCTGAAATATTCGTATTTATCTTCCTGCTTGGAATGTCAGCCTGCATCAGGGTAATGATTCGCAGCTCTCTTTGTTCTTTGCTTAGTTATTTTATGTAGTGAATCGTTGTCTTTCATGGTTGCTTTTAGGCAGAAACTGTAAAACAAGTTTTATATGCAAGGGTTTTATGTAATGCTGCTTATTTGATACAAAACTATTCTATATAACATATACCTATTTTTACAACTACAGCCTTTTGGTTTCAAGTATGGCATGATCAGTTTGTTCACTATATAGTACTGGATAATGCAAACTTGTTTTGATTTAAAGTGTTGGTCTATTTGTAGTACCCTTATAAAACGGCTTGTACAATTCCAACTCGGTTGGAATATTATTTTGTAAAATAGTTCATACTGATACATATCAGGGATTATATATATATATATATGTATAATATGACAAAGCTTTTATGCAATTGTATAAGCCAAAGTGTTTTGAGGTACTTGTATTATACAGTGAGCTATATATATATTGCTTATTCTCTAAATCCTTTTACATTCAAACGTCTTCTATTGCAGTTGCGTTATTTCATATCGACCAAATTGACTTTTGAATCAAGTGGTGTTAGATTAGTAATACCAAGTAGTCTAACTAGGGTTAGACTTGTTATGCATTTTAGTGATTTGCTTGTACTTGTGAAATAGGGATTGATCACAATGGTGGTGCACTCTTGTAATAGAGAGTTGGTGCAATGCTTTGGACTCCAGGTAGGGGAAATACGGCAGACCTTTACGGAGATTGGCTTTATTAAATTTTGTGAAGTGTGATATTATCATTATCGATGTTTTTGGTTGGTTAATGTGATCTGATGCTCATTGAATAAATGTTTATCTTGGGTGTTTACTTATTATTGGTTATGGTATTAGTGAAATGCTATTCGCTGAGAATTTGTTGTGGTACATGTGAATGATGAAATGAGATTATTTGTGCATCACTCATGTGTGAGAATAATTGGAAGTTTTGTGTTGGAGAAGGAATTCTGGAAATGAGGGTAGTTGGAAATGATCTTTTGTGTAGTTGAGCCAAACTCTTAGCAGGTACCAAGTCTCAGGGGAGCCCACAGTGCACAGTTTCTTTTGGGTAATTCGGGATTGGCGACGAAGAGGTTTGGCAAAATGACTAACAAAAGGGGAAATTTGGATGATTGAGTTACAGGGGGTTAATTTGTATATTAAAACATTCGAACCACCACTGCAGAGGTAAAATGCATGGTATGGGACGTGCAGGTCCGCGTGTTTTATTATATAAATTAAAGGGTAGAGATGAAGAGTATTGCATTGCACTCATGCATTGTTATTGATAATGATTTGGTACTTGATTACATGATTACATGATTTTATGACACTTAATTTAGTATTGTCAATTACTGTGATAAGGTTATGTCCCTACTGAGCAGTTGAAGCTCACCCCTCTATTGTTATGCAGGTTTAAGAACTAAATAGTCAAAAAGGGTAGACTGGATGAGATCGGATTAAGTGTGAGGATATAATTTTGTATTTATTTATTTTAGTCTTGTAAAGAATTCTCGATTTCGTTTTATAAGAGGAATTTTATTTTTCACTCCATTATTTCAGTTTTATTTTATTTATTTAGTTTTTAACTCGCGTTTCGGATTCGGGTTCGAGTTTTTATTACCGACCCCGGATCCGGGCCGTGACAACAGCATTTGGGGAAAGGTAGCAGAGCCTTTACATGGGAGGAGTTTATCCTAGTCTAGGAGTTTTGAAGCTTTAAGGAGAGCAAAGTATGGGCGAGGCGCAGCTTTCTGAGTAATTTGGCTTGACTGAGAGAGACAAGTTGTAGGTTTGTTTGATTGGTTGAGTGTCCTTGTCTCTGGGCCTTATTCTTCTTTTTATAGACAAACTGATAGTGGTTTGATCTTTGCCCGAAAGCCACTAAAAGTTATCAAACCGCTGGTAATTTATTAGCACTACCCTTGTAAAGTACTTTTTGGGCTGGCAGCTGGTGGGTCTCAATCACTTGTCTTTTCTGACTATAGGCATGTGGCCTATGCATTAATGAGGGCCGTCAACTTGCCTGGAGAGCCTGGCGCGGGCTTGCCACTGAGCCTCGGGCAAAACCTTTCTTTTTATCTTCTTTATAGGCATCTTTCTCTCTAGGCCCAAAGTCCAAATATTAACCCAAACAGTGCCCCCTTCAATCGTTGTTAAGCCTGCAAGCCAAGGCGCTAATAACGATTAAACAGCCGTCTTTTCATTAATTGCCTCTGCAGGTTCTGTCTTGGAACTTGCACTGCCCAAAAGAAACCGTTTGGTTAATTGAGACTCTTCGTGCTATCCCACGATCTCCGCCTTTATTTAACCATTATTCTCCCGATATCCGATTAACCCTCTTGATTCTAGTCACTTAAACCCTGGGTTTTCTCCAAATTGTTTTTAGAAGTTTTTCAATAACCTCCCCCCTTTCAACTTCCTCTGCATACTCCCAACCTTTTGTCTTATACTAGAATAATGGCCTCAAATCTTTCTCAATCTCAGCCTTCTTACGAATCTAGTAAGGGCATCACTACCCTGCGACGTTTGCTTAATGCCCTCCATCGCCATCGGGCAGGTTTACGAGGACCTACATGGATTTCTCCAATTCCCCCCGTGGTGGAAGCCAACATGCCCAAAGCCAATTGGTTCTCCCATAACCCTTTCTTGGCTGAGTCAGGTATTTCTTCATCTAAATGGTTAAACCATCGCCACGGCTTTCCTTCGATGAATGATGAAAATTGGGTTAAGTGGATAGATGATCTCGAACCCCTTTTTAAGAAGAAGTGGATGAGCAATGGCATTTATGAATTGATAATGCTTTCGAAGACTACCATAGTGGTTAAACCCGAATTACTAGCCACTGCTCTTCTATTCTGGAATTCGGGCACAAATACTTTTGATTTCAGGATGGGTCCTATGTCCCCAACTATCTTGGATATGGCGCAGGTTTTTGGTTTAAGATCGGCGGGCAGGATTGTGGACGTGACTCAAGACTGGGCTCCTCATTCGCGCCCAATTGCTGAAAGTTTGGGCACCAGTTCGAGCACTTCAGCTCTTCTTCTTCGGCTAGAGTACAATTCTGCGACTTTCAAGATCTATGGTACGTCTTTCAAGGGTTTCATCCCTTTTATAAAAGATAACTTTGGCTCGGGCTCCTCCAACCCTAGCCTGGAACATGAGCATATGCACTTTCTTTTGTACTGGTTGAACAAGTTCGTCTTTCCCAATAAGTCTAAAGAGATAAAAGTTGAATGGAACCCACTGGTTGAAGTTCTTCATAACTTTGATGACATTGCTACGGGCCCGTTCCTCCTTGCTCATTTTTATCGTCTTCTCTTTGAAATGACTCATGATACTCCTTTTGAAACTAACCTTAATGGGCCAACCTGGATGATCCAATTATGGTTGTAGTGGTATTTCCCAGAATTTCAAGCAGCCAATTTGGAGTTCCCAGAGGGTGTAGCTCCTACCCGAATGTTGGCCGAAGCTCCCCCAACAGATCATTCTACCTTTGCCTGCTTTTATTTCTTCAGAGTTTGTCGCACTCGGACAAATCTGGAGTGGGGGGCATATGCCTTTAGAAGATACCCTTGGTTTCATGATCAAGCTTTTCAAGATGCCTTTGGGGAAGATACTGCTCCTTTCTACAGAGAGAAATTTATTAGTTGCATTCAGTCTCGAGATCTAGCTTGGGGAGTCCGCAGTGATCGTTACGAGCGCGGGCTCGAAGTTTACCATCCTAACTTTTGTGGTAGGCAGATGGGCTTTAGGCAGGCCATTCCAATTCCCTTTTTTGACTCTGTTCATTGCAGCACTTCCTACCGTCTTCATTCACCTGATGAAGTTACTTTCCGAGCTGCCCACCGCAACCTTGATGTTATGAGCCAGGTTGCCCGAAAGTCTTTGGTTCTTAATTTTGAATGTACCTCGACCTTTTCTACTTGGTGGGAAGCCAAGTGGATTAAGAAAAATGGAGAGGATTTGCGGGAAACTCATGATCGTCTTTTCAGCCAGCTATCTCTCAAGTCTTATTCTAGCTCGGGCGAGCTTGAGAATTGGAAGGAGATGATTTCTCATAAGAACCGGCTTCTCCTAATTGGTATTTTCCATTCCTCCGATCTTTATTTCATGGAACCTTGTGAATCTGCCCTCTCACCTTTCTCTCACTGTACCACTCACCCAAAAAGTTCAACACACAATCATGAGCTTTACATAGCTCATTCTGAAATACACTAAAATACAGTAAACCCTTTTTGTGTGTAAACATTAGCTGCATGCTTCAAGATTTCAATCGAAAATGACAACGCTAGAGAACTTTGACTTGCTTTAAAGTCAGCCTTTAATTCTTCATAACGGTGATCCTCAACTAGTCTCTGAAAATGATTAAAAAAACACATCAAATTATGTTTGTAATTGGCATACCTTTTTAGAGAACTATTCATGTTTTCGCTACATTAGGTGGTGGTGATATCAACACAAATATGATGTCGCCCATAAACCAAAGCCCATTTCTCTTTTATATGAACCATTCCACATAACCAATCATCACTTTTGAGATTATATTTTTCAAGCATGTTACTCCAAGCATTTATAAACTCTTCTTCCTCCTCATAATCATATAAGCAATGGCTAAAATCTTTGGAAAAATCCTTAAACTCTTCAAAAACACTACTAAGGTGCTTTGCAACATTTTGATATATATGCCAAATGCATAATCGATGATATGTCTCTGGCCATGTTTCAAGCAACGCTTTAGCCATTGCAGCATCTTCGTCTGTAAAAATGGTTTGTGGTCTCTTTCCTGACGTAGCCTTGATAAAAGTGTCAAACAACCACATCAAAATTGAGGCAGTCTCAACATACAATAATGCAGCACCAAATATAACCGTTTGCTTATGATTTTTTACACCAACAAACATAGCAAAAGTCTTCCTTCTTTATTTTTCCTATAGGTTGTATAAAAACATACCACATCACCAAAATAATCATAATCAAACCATCATTTTTGTATCTGTCCAAAAAATGTTAGCTGTCAGATCATCTTCATCCACTTGTATTGCATAAAAAAAAATGGGATCATTCAATTGCATTTGTTGCAAATATTCCAACACTCTGACAGTATCCCTTATCTTCAACCCTCAGGAATAAACCCATGATTTTCACGGCTACTAGCTTGTCTACTAAAAAGTCCAATGCTTGCTTTTGGAGCAATTCCTGAACTATCAGCCATATCAGCAAAGTTTTTTTGGCAACACTAATGTTCCTGTGAGCTCTAAAAAAATGTGTGTTAGATGGACTTGTTGCCCCATGTGTATGCTTGGCAGCAAAGTCAACCACATGATACTTACCAGGTATGGGAGAATTTATTTGCAGCTTTGCTTGGCACCCAAATCTAATCTCAAGACGATGATATTGAACATTAGCATCACGTTTATCAGGTCCACGGTAACCTTGAGCAGAGCAAACAAAAAGCCTGTCTTTGAACGTGTCGTCTTCCCTTCTATGTGCATTACTTCTTCTAATGTCGAAGCCAACATGATATGCATGTCTTGTAAAAATTATACGCTTGAACTTCTGTTTCAAACTCCAAGCCAACTGTTGGAATGAATTCTTTTTGTATTTTGGAATGAATCAAAACAATCTTTTCACTATCCGTTATATCTTCTAACTTTTTGTCATTGCGTCACTCGCCTTCAACAAAATTATTTAGGGAAATATCACCTTTGAAATCCAACTTACGATGTGCTTTAGTTGATACTCCATAAAGTTCTTTGTGATATCCATATTCTGCGAGTAAAAAGAAAGATTGTGCACAATTAATTATGATGTTTCTGAAACCATAATCGAAATGGAATGAAAGACCAAAATCTGGGGAAAGGTCAACAATGAAAAAAAAAACAACCATCTTCATTGACTAATCTATCTCAACCTCTTCACATGTCCATTCACAAATAAAATATTAAAAAAAAATTACTTACAGTAGCTCCTTCTCCAGAGTCGTGCTCTACTCTTATGCATATGGATATTTGGCTCCATGGTTCAACGCTTGGACTTGGAAACGGAGAACTTTGGAAGCCATAGCAGGGAACAAGGAGAGTCATGCGACAAAGGGAAGAGACCAAAAGTTGTATGCCTTTTGCAATTTCTTTTTCCAAAAATATAGCAGATAACAGAAGTTTAAGGATAACAGAAAAAAATAACAGAGTTAGGATTAGTAAGTGGGTGGACACGTGTCGCAAATTTAGAAGGGCTACAGAGGGGCCACATGGTGATTTGGATGCAGAAAATCTGGACTCGAAATGCTGGCACCCTTCTTAGTTTATCATTTTTATTCTAATTTTTTAGTTTTTTTTTCTCATTTAGTAAAATGTTGGTAAGATGATTTGACCTTTATTGGTCTCTATCGATGTAGTCACCTAATAGTTTTTTTAGTACATCGATATAATTTACATTAAGGAGAGGAGGAGTTAGGCTAAACCACATAATGGACAACTTAATTTGATATCGAATTCGCCATCTACGAAATTCGAACCTAAGACCTCTCATTACATAATGGACAACCTAATTTAGTATCAAACAGTTATCCTAATAAAAAAAAAAAGAACCAAATTTCTCCTTTAAACATTAAAATTTTAATACCATTAATCGAAGATATTGAACAATTTCTAATTTTTTTTTTCAAACTAATTATATAAAAATGTCTAAAAATTAGACGGTCCCAATTATTAAGCAACAATGCAACATAAGGAAGGAAAACAACAAAAAATTGGGGAATCGAGCAAATTGGTCTTAAATAAAGTATGAACGATGAGCCAACGGAAAACTTGATATCCTCTGCAGTTTACAGTGACAGTGATCACTGATTTGTATGGGACGACATGACGTGACATATGATTCTCTCAACTCACAAGAATCTCCATGCATGATAATTTGACCATATCTCCCCAGACTAATGTAATGGGCTACCTCCACGTGTCACTCACATGCAAATTTTCATCCACGTGTCAACCTGAACTGCGAACACTCAACAACACCGCGTTTACCAGGCAAAACAACAAACCTCGTCGGCTCATCTCTCTCTCTCTCTCTCTCTCTCTCTCTCTCAGACAGTACAGAATACAGACAGTGATCAGATTATCTCACAGGAAAGCATCTCTGTTTTTAACAGTTCTGCAGTTGTCATATATACTCATCACGACGTCGGTTAGTGGGGGATGCAGATGTCCTACAGCTAGCTGGTTAATTTTTAGTTTGAAGGCTGAGAAATGGAGGCAGGAGCGTATGAGTTTGCAAAGAACTTGGCCCGGGAGCATGCGCAGGTGATACCAGTCTCACTCTTTGTGGCGGTTCTCTGCCTTTGCTTAGTCATCGGCCACTTGTTCGAAGAAAATCGATGGGTTAACGAATCCATCACCGCCATTATCATCGTATTTACTTAATTAACTCCATTTTCTTCAATTTCATTTGCGCGTGTGTGTTGGTTTTCAATGGTTAGAATATTTAGGTTAATCTATACTCTAATTAACCTCCATTTTCATTGTTTTCCCCTATGGTATTTAGCCATATCATCAATTTACAGTTTACACTAAATACTACATTGTGTGTGCCGATGTCTCGGCTAGACCAGGAAATCACAGTTCGAGATGTGTGTACATATCTATATATATATTGTTGTTTTAGTAAGAGTTACTTTTGCAAACTGAGAAAATGTGCGTTGTTAATGTTCACCAAAATGGGTGTACTAACAATTGGCTACGACCTTCATATATAACAAGTTTAATGAGTACCCGTATTGTTTTCTTTTTCACCTAGTCTACTACAAAATTAAGTTTTCATATATGTAGGTAAAAAAATTGAGCTAATGAATTTGAAATGCCTAATTCAGATAGACCAGCTGCTGAGAAGCATATTGGGGATATTTAATTTGCATTTGGAAAGATTGATAGGCTCGGTGCCTGCCTAAGCATGTCCATTGTCTAAAGTGTGTTTTTCCTATTCTTTTTTTTTTTCAAACAGGGATGCATAACTGGAACAATAATCTTGCTTGTGAGCAAAGGAAAGAGTTCTCACATCCTGCGATTTAATGAAGAGTTGTTCTTTATATATCTCCTGCCACCAATAATATTCAATGCTGGGTAATTTAGCTTTCATATTGATTATACTAATCCTGTTTTAATTAATTTGCTCGCCGGATTCGTAGAAACTTAAGAGACAAATTCACTTACCTAGTTAATTTACGACCAACGCAGATTCCAGGTCAAGAAGAAAAAGTTTTTTCAGAACTTCTTAACCATCATGATGTTTGGGGTGATTGGTGTTTTCATTTCAGTATTCATCATAACAGTTGGTAACACTTTCAGTCTCATTATTCTTCACATATTTTATACTAGTTTTATTTCGATTCCTTAAATTCTTTTCCAACGTTTTAATTTTGCATTGTGCTACCTACTGTAGATTTCTGTACAACTGAACATTTCTGCATGTTACTTTTGGCTTAGGAGCCCGGTGGCTGTTCCCGAAGTTGGGGTTTGGTGGCCTGAATGTACGAGACTATCTCGGTTAGAACTGAGAATCTTTTTTATGAAACAATTAGCTATTTGTATCATATGAACCGACACTTTTATGCTATATAACAGTATAATCGTGTAGACAACTTTTGTTTTACATCAATCTTTTGTCTTGAAACAGCTGTCGGAACAATTTTTTCGTCAACTGATACAGTGTGCACGCTGCAGGTTTGTCATGTTTTAAATGTTCTCTTTGATTTCATTTGGGTGACCCGCTCCTGTATTTGGATTTGCTGAGATATTATATCCACCTTATGTAGATTCTTCATCAAGACGAAACTCCTTTACTATACAGCCTAGTATTTGGGGAAGGAGTGGTAAATGATGCAACATCAGTTGTCCTGTTCAATGCAATTCAAAAGATTGACGTTACAAAGTTTAATGGCATGACTGGACTTCGTGTCATTGGAGATTTTCTATACTTATTCTTTACAAGCACTGCTCTCGGAATTGCAGTAAGTTTACCATGTGACCGATTATGGCAACATAATATCTCTAAAGATTATTCAGAATACTATGCTCACTTATCTGTGGTCTCGAATTGGTTTTGTGTTTTATTTTCAGTTTGGGCTTGTGGCAGCATATGCCCTTAAAACCTTATGCTTCGGAAGGTTAGTAGCATATTTACGATCCCTCAGGGCTAGGACATTTCTGATAGATGTTGGTAGGGAATCTCAGATGGTACCTATAAAAGTCTTATTTTTTTCTCTCTTACAGGCATTCAAGCATCCGCGAGATTTCCTTAGTGGTTCTAATGGCTTATCTGTCTTACATGGTGGCTGAGGTAAAAAAGTGTACATAACACTTCACATTTCTTTGAACTTATGTTTCATATGTATTCCAAGCTCAATAATTCATTCGCACGTGTGGGATTCTTCTCTTATATGTTATTATATATTTTGGAGAAATGAACTTGGAAGGTTGTTTGTTATCTCACCGTGTAGCTGAAAACCTCTCTTATTTTAATTGACGATTGACTTACAGCTGTTCGACCTGAGTGGAATTCTCACTGTTTTCTTCTGTGGGATTCTCATGTCACACTACGCATGGCATAACATCACTGAAAGTTCAAGAATCACAACCAGGCATGTATCATGTATGGACAATTCATATTCAATTCAAAAAGTGCCCATAACATCCTTTCGGGGGCCATCTGATAAAATTGAAATGCTACAAAAGTTCCCATAATTTCCCAGCTATTTCATCTGACTGCTCTGCCTTCCGATTTTAGGCATGTATTTGCGATGATGTCATTTATAGCAGAAACATTCATATTTCTTTATGTGGGGATGGATGCTCTTGACATCGAGAAGTGGAAGTTAACTGAATTAAGGTACTCTTCCTCCTGAATTTTGATAAAGTTATTGATTTACTAAATTCTGTATACATTGGATCATCCAACTTTGGGTACCTTTTCTTATTTTCCTTGAACTTGTAATTCTTGCAGTTTAGGGTCTTCGTTCAGCATCTATA
The DNA here is from genome assembly GCA_036320875.1 of Cotoneaster glaucophyllus. Classification (NCBI taxonomy): domain Eukaryota; kingdom Viridiplantae; phylum Streptophyta; class Magnoliopsida; order Rosales; family Rosaceae; genus Cotoneaster; species Cotoneaster glaucophyllus. The sequence goes on from CM070058.1 coordinate 26,208,479, forward strand.
GTACGATACTCATGTTAATATTGATTGGACGTGCTGCGTTTGTATTCCCTCTGTCAGCAGTCTCCAATTACATGAATAGACGGGCTGAGAGATCATCATCAATTTCATTCAAGAACCAGGTTAGTACCTATGCTGTTAATCCTTTTACTCGTTTAAGAAAGGATTTAAACTTGATATTGATACAGGTAATCATATGGTGGGCCGGGTTGATGAGAGGAGCAGTCTCTGTTGCTCTGGCTTTTAAACAGGTGCGAAGCGCGTGCATACTCTTATTATTTCAAGTAATTTGTAGTATCTGTCATGTGAATAACCATACTCGTTGTGTGATCACTCGGACTGCTTTTCACTCGTGAAGTTCACATATTCTGGTGTCACATTGGATCCCGTCAATGCTACGATGATTACTAACACCATAATTGTCGTCCTCTTCAGTACACTGGTATGTAAATCATTGTGCTTTTTATGATTTATTTTACAATTTAAACAATCTTCAAGTTGTTGAGAATCTCGTTTGTTTTTATCAGAAAGTTGTAAGTAAATGTCGGTATGAAATCTGCACCTCAAAGTGTTTTATGATGTCTTCATTTTGCTTTTTGACATTAGGTGTTTGGCTTTCTGACGAAGCCGCTTATAACTTATTTGCTTCCGCACGCTGCAACTAGCAACATTCAGCGTAAAGAGTCGAAGGACATATCGGATGACCTGAATCTGCCTTTGCTCTCCTTTGAAGAATCGGCTTCCACGAATATCAGTCGTGCAAAGGACAATTTATCCATGTTGATGGAAAGTCCGGTACACACCATACACTCTTACTGGAGGAGGTTCGATGATGCCTATATGAGACCAATGTTCGGAGGACCAATTCGCAACCACTCATCATGTTAAAATGAAAGCCTTCGGTTTAAGTTCGTGTCAAAGCACACGCTCACGAAACACGGCCGTGCCCTGTTGCTACAAGTAGGTACATTAACTTTGAGGATGCTTATTTTGTAGAATAGCATAAGCAAAACATCAGCGTTATTTGCCGGAATATGAGTTTGAGGGGCTCAATGTTACTTTTGTTGCGGCAGGGATTCAATGTTTACTTTAGTTACAGGGCGGAATTAATCGTCGAGGCTGCGGAATAAATTCGTGGAATAACGTAACGCTATGTGTATATTGAGGTAGTAACCAAACTTTTTTTATTGCATAATGCATAAGGTTCCAACAGAGAGAATTACAGAGGTAAGTGACTGGATAATAAAGCAGGTAAATGTTCCCTAAATATACGTCGAGAACATTGTAAATATTTCAATCAAATGAAACCATCGGAGCCTCATGTGCTTCAAACAACTGCAGTGAACCCAAGAAAGTAATGGTTAGAAACCAATGTAATTCGACAAATAATAAGCACCGAGGAAGCTTAGGCATCTTACCACGGCATTCTCGTGGCGTTTTCAGGCCACACTTCTTAGGCAACGCCATAGCCAGCGCAGGGTCGATCCCAATCGAAGGGAGGACGGACTTGAAGTTGCAGAGGCAGGGTAAGTTGGCTTGGCGGACAACACTGCAACATCTCTTGGTTGGTGGTTTTGGTGATTTGCCGGTTACTGCCGGGCGACACTCCTTCAGTTGGTCGGATTCAATGTTGCATATGGAAACCGCCGTAGCCCCGGCAACAAGTGCAAGCAACAAAATCACCGGCACCCACGACGCCACGCTGCTAGTCCTTGTCATTCTCTCTCTCTCTCTCTCTCTCTCTCTCTCTCTCTCTCTCTCAAAGGAGCACATTTTGTTCTTGTAATTGGAAGCAGATTTATAGAGGAGGGATGAGGAGTGTTTATAATTTTGTGTCAAATTGCGGGATCGTCATGTGAACAAGTTGGTAGGAACCAAGTCACGGGACGCCGAACTATTAATAAAGAACAGCAAATTCTTAAGTAATACTTACGACAAACCATAACATATTCTCAAGTAATAATATTGTTTTCGACAACGATTGCGAAATCTTGTTTTATTGAGTCCGTCACGGGAATTTCTGCACATACATGATAAAGACAATTCTTTTATACAGAAAAGTCTGTTACTTTTATTTTCCCCGGCAACGGTAAAAACAACGAGATAAGTTCTGGAAGAATACATTGTTAAACATAGGTAAAACAGTGAAGGTAAACCCCGATATCGACTAAATAAATACATTAGTAAACTGAAATGAGTTAAACAACATGTGAGTACATTTGGTTCTGTTTTTTCTAGTGTCTGCTATTTTACAGGTGTTAGAAACTCCAGAAGCTGCTCACTCTAAACCTACCTGGCCAAGTCAGACGAACCATGGCGCCATCGGCAAAATAAGACCCGCCGTGCCATTACTCTACTTACAAACATGACCTAAAAATAAACATATGCTACATAACCGTTCAAAGTACAAGGAGATGCATCAATTCTCACAAGGTTTGGCGCACAAAATTATCGCGCCTGTGATCTGCAACTGAAAGCAATGATCAACATTCCATCAAAACTTATAGACTGAGATTTAATACCTAATTAAAAGAAAAGAAGAGTGGAAGAAATGATGTAGATGAACAATCAAAATGAATAGGCAGGCATACAGCGAGTAGCACAATTAAGAAGGAACAATTACAACAACAAAACAGCAGAGTGATAAGTTTAACAGCCACGAACCTACTTGTAAAAAAAACAAAACAAAAAGGGGATTATGGACTACGAACCTATTATCATCTCCTGAATATGTGATGACGTTCCAACATATCTGGTATTTCCAATGCATTGATGGTTTCGCAACCAAAGATCTCTTGAAGCTTTGCATCACAATGTATAGCCATTTGATTTTGAGGATCCTGGAGATGTGTTTAAACGTTAATACAATTGATTTCTGAACTTATCAGGTCTCAATGAATTAGTGGAGAACAGACCGGCAAAAATTTCCTGATGCTTGCACAACCTTCATGCCATTAAGTGTAGGGTGCAAATTGTTCTGTTTTGTCAATTTTGAAATTACGTTCTAAAGTATCTTAGGGCCTGTTTGATAACCATTTCGTTTTGTAGTTTATAGTTTTCGTTTTTTGTGCTAGAGAGAGAGGGGGAAAAGTAAATGGGAGATATTAGGAATGGAAAAAGAAGGGAGGTGGTGGGAACATGGAGGAAGAAATAAAGGAGATTACACTAAACAAAAACTTGAAAGTGAAAACAACTTAAAATTGTCTTCAGCTTTTGGTTTTTAGTTTTCATTATGTGTATCAACCCATACACATTTTTTAAACTTTTTTCCACCATCCTTGCTTCGACCTTCTTCATTCCTCCTTTTTCTCCCGCATACTATTCCCGTACTAAACAAATAACAAATTGGTTATCAAATGGACCCTTAAATAATCTATAGACAGACTATTAAGTAAACATTTGAGAAACGCAGAAAACATCCCAACCACTATTCATCATGCTTCATAGAGTAGACAAAAGAGAAATCCCACATACGATATACAAATTGGCACTACTCGAACGACCGATACTCAAAGAGACCATAGTAAACAACTACTAATGGTGTGACAAACTAGACTAAACACACTATACTACCAAGGTCAGCAATGCGACAGAGATTCAGTTATTCAGACCATGTTGATTTATTTATACCTCAAGAAAAAAAAAAAAAAGGTAAATATACAAAGCAACAGCCAACTGGAGGATGACCAATATGAACTATAAGATTAAAACACCACCCAAAAGTTCATATCAATTAAAACACCACCCAAGAAATAATTCCATATGCTAAAAATACTTAAAAACAATTCTTACATTAACTATCAAATTCAACCTCAATTGTATTTACATACACCTCGAGCAAATTTTTCTTAAAAAAGTAAATAGACAAAGACACCCAGCTGGAGCATGACCAACACAAACTATTAAGATATAAAGACTCCACAAAACTTCAATATAACAGTCACTGAATCAAAACAAATTTTCTATTTATTTTGAGAATGGGGAGTTGGAGTCAACTTACCTCCAGATGGTGGGCATTTATGTAATCCCAGATACGCATTACAACCTCTGATTGGATCATCTCCCTTACACCCACACCAAAAAAATTTGCAAGTGCTTCAGATATTATCAGGGAAGGACTCGGTTCTGTACTTTTCGTTGCAGACTCCACAGCATTCTTAGGCACCTTGGGCTTCTTGGGAACAGCTGGTTCTGAGAGCAGCAAAATTTAAAATCCTTAGGCATGTAATATATTTTATATCCATACCACAAAACACACAGAAATAGTGTGATCCCCCCATACACCCGGATAGAGGGAACTGTTAAATGAAATACATACTTGATGGTTCGAGTGGAATAATATGTTTAGCAAGCAACTTGTTCATCTTAAACATGTCAGTACAGTCTGTCTCAAAAACCACTCGCAGCTCATCATTGCAAATAATTCTCCTCTTGTTACCGGGATCTTGGAGATTGTTCTTCCTTATGTAAGCCCACAGTTGTTTAACAATCTGTACTCAACATTAAATATAAAAGAGAATAAGATAAAAAACCTCCTGGCAGATAACAAATAAACTTAAACGAATAGCACAAATGGATGAGTGTGAACCTCAGTCCTTGGGAGAGTTGGGTGGCCAACAATGGCCTGAAGCTCAGGCGAAACACCACAAAGTTTGTTAAGACCTCCCGGGCCACCTTTTCTCTTAGCTTTAGGCTTAGGGCTGCAAATAAATGATAAAATGCACAGAAACATTAACCCAAACATCAAACAACCATTACGCACCAACTTACTAGAACAACTACATCATGTAATGTAAGCAGCTTTCCCTATTAATTACTTCCAAACCAACACTTAAATAAATAAAACTTGATGCATGAGAAAGCAAATAGCCTTTGCAAACAAATGCACCTTACATACAATATACGACTGACCCAATACATATTATACGAGACCAAAAAACATCTAGAGCCGTATGGGTGGAATTGAAAACGGCATTCTACAGTAAGCCTAAATACCAATGCCGGGCATAGGGAGCAATTGAAAACAGCATATTGTTATCTGCGCAATTTTCAAGTTTTAGTTTCACTATTTCCCATGCCCCAAACAACATAAAGCTTATACTCCTTCAAAGCATACTATCCATTTTCTTGCCGTTGCTTAAATTTCATTCCCCAAATGGCATAAAGCTTAAGACTTCAGCCTATAATATTTTCTCGATTTGTAGCTCAAATTATATTGGAAACCAATCAGCCGGCAGGAAAATACTAAGGAATTAAACCTAGGAAACTAAATGTGAATGTGCAATTTCCAATTTCCTTAAACCCTAATTGTTACGTAAACACAAAACTGTCCGAGAAAATGCCAATTTCACGCTAAGCAAGCTGAGACGTAGCAAATTTAACCAAACACAATAGAACGTGCCAAGCCCCTATAACATTATTCCACTTTCCCTTCCCTCAAATTTTCTCGGAAACCAAACAGAAATCGCCCAAAAAACAAATAAAAGATAAATTAACCTCTCCTTGGGCGTGTTAGAGCCGGAAACGGGCGGAGGAGCGGCGGAGGCGGGCTCGGGCTTCAGGAGTGGAGGCGGGGGCTGGGAGGAGAAGGTCTGGAAGGCGGAGGGGGCGGGGTGGTGGTAATTAGGGGGTTGGTGAAGGGCAAAATGGTCTTTAGGGTGCTGGGGGTGAGGAATTTGTTGAGGTTGGGGTAAAGGTTGGGGAGTGGATGGGTGGGATCGGAAGAGGTAGTGGATCTGAGCCCGAATGAAGTCGGTCTTGTTGGAGAGGTCGACGCCGAGGCGGGACTGGAGCTGCTGGACGACGTCGTTCAGGGTGGTGAAGGTCGGGGTGCTGGTGTTAGGATTCGAAGTGGAGTCGTGGATTAGGGCTTGCAACGCTTGCGATATCTCTTGTTCTGTCACCATTCTGATTCTCTCTCCTCTCTGCTCTCTCTCTCTCTCCCTCTCCCGATTGCTGTTGAGAGCTTATCTCTTTCTCTCTCTTGGGTTTTGGATTTCAAATGACCCAAATGCCCTCCCGGAAGTCGGGTGAATCAGGTGGTGACCTGTTGGACGTGTTTCTGTTCCACGTCTACACTCCTGTCACTTGCTCTTAATTTTACTGTCAAAAAATTTAAAAAAAGTACTCTTTGTTGCAATCCTATTGGAATAGGAATGTGATTGTGTAAATCCTAGAGAATATGAGAAAGTATCTTATATTCCTATTAGGAGTAGAATACCTATTAAATGTTGTAATCCTAAAGGGAAAGGTATTTACCCTTTCTACTACTATAAATAAAGGCACAATGGGGTGAGATAACACACACCCACAATTACACATCTCTCTCTTCTCTCTCAATCTTGCCGCACCCTCTCTCTCTTTTGGCCTCCATAATTGTTTCAGTAAATTATGCCTACAACACGTTATCAGCACGCTCTTGAAGCTGCGCTAAAGAGAGTTTATTCTTCAATCAGGGAAGTATTACGTTTTAATCATTCTTTTCATGATTAATTTATTGTTTTATTAAATTGATCTACATGCTATTGATTCAATTTAATTTTTCTATGTTGAACGTGATACAACGCATTGGAGATGCTATTCCGGCTTTCTGCGAAGGAACTTCTACAAATTCAAAGGCTTTTGTTGTTTTCTGCTACTCAGGTACGCTTAAAATAAAGTAAGATATTTGAAACGACCCATGAAGCATGAAAACATTCCCCATGATGCATGAACCCCCTATGTTTACATTTTCCTTCCGATATATATATTCACAAATTCATATATATATTTGTTTCATGCATCACATAATTAAATTGTTATGTGGAATTTGTGAGTCAAAGTATAAAAATAAATTAGAAGCAAGTTAGGGTTTTTCTAAAATCCTAAGGGAATTGAAAAAAAAAAAGAGGAAACAAAGGGGATCGGGATTGGGTGCACAACACCATCCCTGCGCCAACAAGAAAACAGGTCTCGGCCTGATTTGGTTTTTTTCTTGGCTGGGCCTGCAGCCCACGGCCCTCAGAGGCCCGCATCACAAAACGCCAGCCTTCGGCTGCGCACACGTATGCACACACGCACGCACATGCCAGCCTTCGGGCTGGGCTCTTTGCGCCGCAATCCAAACTGCCAGCCCACTGTTTTGGGCTCCCTCGTGCAAACCATTGGTCCATATGGACCCAACCCAGCTTCGGCTGGAAGCCACCTTCCCCCGTGGCCTGCAGCCATGATTCCAGGCCTTTCCTAGGCCCTGTCGTGACCAATTAAGGCACCCCGTGCCTTCCCACATCCCACGGCACAAGCCCAACTTATTTTGGGGCATTATTTTCGATCCAATAATATTATGCTAATATTATTTTGCTTCTACAATCGACCCTGTATGGCCCGATTTATTGAATTAATTAAAGTGACTTGCAGTCCATTAATCTGATAATGAATCCAAAATTCTTGACCTGAAGATCACTTTTGGACATTAACGATTCAATAATTTCTCTTTATACTTTGAACCGTCACATACTTTCGTAGTAACGAAGCTCTCACACTTGAGTTCCCGAAGACAACTCAAATCCACTACACTTAGTTAGTATATTGCATTCTGTGTTTCTTGCAGGAACCTCTTTTTTATGAACTAAATGTTCATAAACTAAATCGAACCTGTAGTTTCGAATTTAGTGCCTTTGAAACCCGAAGCTTTCATAAAACAATACACCCATGAAAACCCGACGATTTTCATGAAAACCATGTCTTAGACATCGAATGTTGATGCCTATGGATGTTTCATTCCCATAGCACCAATCACAATCTTGTTCCCTCCAATTCAGTGGATTGTTGAACCGTCACAAGTTCGATTTTCCTGATTTGGATGTTTCCCATATAAACCACTTAATGTGGGGCACAAGACGTGAATCTCCCATTGACTATTAAGAAGCTGAGAAACCATTGAAGCCACTAATGGCATGGAAGAGCTGAATAAGCCTCCGCCATGATCTTCATTCGAAGACTTATGCCCGAAGCATTACAAATGGAAAGACCTCCCGATCGAGGATTCCATGGCTCTTTGGCTCGCACCTACGGACTGTCTAATCATGAAAGACATTGCCTGAAGCACACCATGATTACATCCATGAATGAGTACAATTCTGAAGTTTATAAATTCGATTGAATTTTGACTGGAGAATACTTTTCTCGTCCTTCCATGTCTCTAACTCGCTCTTGAAGCAGCAGTGTAGAAAGCGGAAGTTTACCAAATTCTCGGATCTGATTACTACCACAAACGAGAGAAAGGTATGGACCCAGTTCGACTGGAGTCTACCATATAGCTCAACCCAGTTCGGTCAAAGCCTACTGAACCCAAGTTTGGGTCTGTCCATCTCATAATCCAATTTTGAGTTTGTTTTTACAAACATATGGTAGAATCAGGGCCTACCAAGGTGTGGCATCATGCCCGAAGCATGATCCTTGGTACCTAAGACCTAAAAACTTCAAGAATAAGGGATAGTATTCCCAACCTTAACCCTGCAGAATCTATTTACGTCCCGATGGAATAGATTATTGGTTATGCACCTGTTCGTGCCCCTACCAATATTGTTAAGGAGTACCATTCTAGTAGTCAATATGTGAAACTAATTTTGCTCCACCAAACATCGTTGGAAGTGCAAAATTTTGACATGGATGGCCTTTTGGCCGAATCCACCTAGTAGCTTTGCTTACTTTGTGAACATTTTTCCATGTTCTTGGATTCAAGTTTGGTGTATGTTTTACTTATGGATAATCTTATTGATATTGTCCTCGAATATGAGTTAATTGAATCATGTTTCTTAGTACATGTGACCGATTCAATTAAACACGTGATTAGGTTGGAATGTGGGAAAGTTAGTTGTCTGGATGAATGCGTACTACGCACACTAACTTTACACCTAAATCACATCTCTAACAACGACTTCAAGTCTATCCAACCTGATTAAGAGCCATGGCACGCTCCTCGTTGTATGAATGGTACTGAATCACCATTTAAGGGACCTTAAATTCTCCCTGACGTTGAGTTTTTAAGGATATTCGAGATGACAATGATCATAAATGAAACCACTGAAGAAAATAGAGTGAAATATCTTTGCACCACCTCCAAAAATGAGCCTGAAGCTTTGATTTGGGGCCAATGGGTTGTCCCCCAACTGGGGCACACGCCATATGTGGCCGGCCTAGGGCTAGGTGATTGAGCAGTTTACTTGCTTTGGCACGACCTTTTGGGACACTTAGGTCGACCAACGATGCTACGATGCATCTCCTTACCCGAAGTAAGGATATTGTGCCTACAAGCACACTTTGCCAAGCATGCTCATTAGGGAAATTCGATTTTATAAATCATCCCTTGCAAAGACACGAAACGACTATCTTTTCACAGTGGATTCAAGGGAATATACGTGGATTAATCCAACCAAAATGCGGACCATATAAAGACTTATGGTTTTGGTTGATGAATCGACAAACTGGTCACATGTTTGTCCACACACATTACTGCTAAACCCTCTGGCCGATTAAGGGCTCACCACCCTACTTATCCCTTAAGGTCCGGGAGACTGGATAATGTCGAGAGTTTACATCGACTAGTTTTCGATAAAGTATTGCATGTCGTTTTGGGTTTATAATTGAACATTGAATTCCCATGTTCACCCCCAAATAGCCTCGCCTAAGTGATCATAAAGCGCAATTTAAATGATCGCCCGAATTTTGGTAAATGTACCAAGTTTTCGGTTTCTGTCTAGGGCTATGCAATCCTTGTACGCAGTGATGATTGGTCCACCTTGAGGCCCATTGCCACCCAACCTATATGACGTTACAGTTGGTTACTGGGTACGAACCTGACGATTTTCGTATTTACGCATTTGGGTGTGCATTCCATGTGCCAAGTTGCGCCGCCGCAACGTACCACCATGGGTCTTCAAAGAAGGATGTGTATCTTTTGTCGATCATGATTCTCCTTCACACTAGCTCTCTTCGAGCCCTTGCATGCGATCTCTTTACAGCTCATTTGCGGGTTGTCACTTTAATGAGACAGTCTTCCCGCCGTTAGGGAGAGATAAGAACGTCAACGTTCCTGTAGAACGGCGCGAATTTGCGTGGACGTTGCCCACTATGTCTCATCTCGATCCCCATACCGCACAAGTGTGATAAGCAAGTGCGATGATTTCTAGATTTCAGAATGTTGCTCCAGACGCATTCCTCTGATCTAGCTAAAGTGACGAGATCATATACCAACTGCAAACATGCCTGCAAGGATAGACGTACTTAACGGACGTCGAGTCAACATCCCTGGAGGGTGTGCCGCTTCTGTTGGACAGTTTGGACGCCCCTGTTGGACGGTCCGGTACACCGGCGGATAGCCAATCAATCTGTCTTGGCCTGGAGCACGACAGATCATTCGGTTCGTAGGATTCACTTCCTTGGAAGAGGAAGACACGGCACAACATTGAATCTGAACTCGATCGCTGTCTCAAATCATTTCCATCTCATGAGATTAATCCGGATTACTCCCAAGACATGAAGTTCTTGGTCCAGTATACTAGTTTGGGTGAGCTAAATGGAATTGAAATGAGATTATCATCGATGATGTTTTCACTTATATGGTAGCTACCGACATAAATGAAAAGCGACGATATCGAACCGTGTTCCGTTGATTAAGTGACAACGTAGAACTGATTGGACAACTGAAACTACAATCTAGGTCAAATTCCTTACCAAAGTGTGTATTAGACCCGTAGTTCCTACACTGCCCAAGGTAACCTTATTGTGTTACGAGTGGGAAAGGAAGCGTTATGAGATGAATGAAATAGTGCGATATGATGCACGTCTTACGGCGCAAGGTTTCTCTCAAACGTCCTGTGATTGATAGCAGCATTATGAAAAGTGGTTAGTATTTCTCCATGGGGATATAAGATACTGAGATTGACATGTAAGAATTACATGGACTGACTCAAATAGTTCCAGAACCACGGAACACCCTCTTAACTCGTTTTGAGGCGTTCACTTATGGATTGAAAAATCCGACGGATGTGGTATACCCGTCTACGTGATAATTTGATCAGTCAGGGATATGAATTATGCCCTTGCGTGTTAAACTATGAAGTCTTATTCCAAATTGCTAGAGTTACAGTTTATGTCGTTAACACGAATCTCACTAAGACTCTGGAAGAGCATGAGAAAACTGCCTCGCACCTGAAGATGGAATTAGAGATGAAGGATCTTAGGAAAACTCGTTTATGCCTTGACCTGAAGTTGAAGCATCGTTCTGACGGTATTTTGGTCTACCAGTCGAACTACACCCCGAATGTGTTACCTTTGAGTATACCTTTGATCGTCCATACGTTATATGCAAATGAGACTCTTGAAGAGGCTATGGGATCCGAAATTCCATATCTAAGTTCAACTTTGCGCTTCGTTGTACTTAGCTCATTGCATTTAGACAGGACATCTCATTCGCTGTTGATCTTGGTAAAGATGCAGCACCGCGCCTACACGCAACCACTGAATTGGTATTAAAGACGTTCCCTGAAGGTACTACAAATTTGGGCAAATCAAATCCCAACGCATCTCGAGCGGATCCAACCCCCATGATCCTCGAAATGATGCTTGCCTTGTTGTTATGCTGACGCTGGTTACTTATCAAACCCGCAGAAGGCAAAATCCCCGAATGGTTATGTCTTTACCATTAGGGATATCGCAATATCTTGGAGGTCCACGATATGACCTTAGTTGCGAAATCTTCGAATCGTTCCAAGACTCACCTCACTTCACTACGCCACACGTGAGACATGGTTAGGAGTTCTTGTTAAGCATATTCGAAGTACTTGCTGTGTTTTCATCCATCGTTGAGTCCCAACGACGATCTATGAAGACTATGCCGCATGTATCAACCCAACCAAGCCATGATACATCAACGAAGCCAACGCCAAGACATATTGCGTCTACATCTACATCAGCAAAGCATCAGGAGATTTGAAGTCATGCAAGCCGATCCCAGACAGCCTTGCCGACCTCTACATGACGTCACTGCCGAAGTCAACCTTCCAGAAGCTTGTCCAAGGAATCGGTATGCGCAAATTATCTGAATTGAATCGCTTGTAGTTCTCTTATTTAGAAGTTATGTCTAACTCAGGGGGAGTATCCAGAAGCATACTCACATGATCTTAATGTACTCTTTTTCCTACGATTAGGAGCATTTTTCCCACTGGGTTTTTGCTACCTAACGAGGTTTTAATGAGGCACCCATCCTGGGATGATCATACTCCGTTGAGTTCAGTACACTCGTCCAGTTTGACGTTTGTGTTAAGACATTATGCATATTTTCTTACTTTTCCCTTAGTCTATGGGTTTTCCCCATATCTTGGGTTTTACCATAGCGAGGTTTTTGTGAGTTTTTACACATGCATACTTCAAAGTAAATTTGAGACTCGCGATCACCCGTTGTGCCGATGACTTCATCAACTGTACTTGCTTCATCACTGAAGACCTGATGCGCCATTTACTTGAGTATTTACACACTCAAGGGGGAGTGTTTCAGTCCTATTGGAATAGGAATGTGATTGTGTAAATCCTAGAGAATATGAGAAAGTATCTTATATTCCTATTAGGAGTAGAATACCTATTAAATGTTGTAATCCTAAAGGGAAAGGTATTTACCCTTTCTACTACTATAAATAAAGGCACAATGGGGTGAGATAACACACATCCCACAATTACACATCTCTCTCTTCTCTCTCAATCTTGCCTGCACCCTCTCTCTCTTTTGGCGTCCATAATTGTTTCAGTAAATTATGCCTACAACACTCTTTTTTTTTTTTATATGTCGTGGTTGTTGCAGATATTGGACACTTTTAGGCTCATTTTCTCTATTAATGATGACAATGTCATGCATACACGTCATAATTTGAATTGTTCGTTCTCTTTCATTTTGGAGATTATTAGTTATTCATATAAACAAATTGATGGTTCGTAATGAGGATGTTATTTCCTATCTTAATGTAACCGTCTAGTTTTGGCTCATATGTAAACGGTCTCCAAATTGTAGAAATTTTTTAGAGATGATCTTTGAAAATGATAGAAAGAGTGAACGGTTTTGATATGACTTTTGTGTTGTGAGTTAATAAGGTTTTTTTGTTTATAATTAGTTTTTTTTTTTGTAATTATTTGTAAATAGTTTTCTTGTAAATTCTATACATACCTCCACTTTGGATAAAAATAATACAATTCAAAAATTCTCTATAGAGCTAAAAATAATCCGAAAATTTCGAGTTGACACGTGAACTTTTACGAAAGAAAACATGAATGCTCTCATTAAATTGGCGAGGCTCACATTTGATCAACGCACAGTTCAACATCCCTAAAGGCCTGAGTAGCGGACTACAACCTTACCAAGCTCCTTGCCCATGACAACTAGAACTAGAAGTAAGAATCTTATAGGATCTAGAAGATCATTTCCTTATATGATTTGTATTACTTGAAGGGTAAGTGAATACCACCTATTTAATATAAATAAATGCACAAAGCCACGGAGAAATCAATAAAAGCTAGAGATTGAGCCCCTTCTTCCGTCTCTTTGCCGTCCCTCTCTCCTGTCTCTCTAAAATATTATTTACTATAAGTTTATAACATAGTGCCCTTTTTGGGAAGGAAAAAAACAAAAAGAAGGAGAGAAATAAAATTTCCAAGTCAATGGGCAAGAATATGGGAATGATGCGGTGGTCGACCGGTCGGTTCTGGGCGGTGGTTGCTACTTAATTAAAGGGATGAATCTGTAACCATGCTTTGTTCCGTCCAAAATATTTAAAAAACCGTAAGAAAACCTTAATATTTAAATAAGAACCATAATACCTTGGACCTTACGGAGCCAGATTTTATTTATTTTCTCTTGTTTTTTCAAAAATAAATTGCCAAATTTGAGCGACACGCATCGCAACACAAGTTCTATTTTGAAATCTAATAAGAAAAAGATTAATTATTAAAGAACATAAAGAAAACATCCACCTTATTGAAATTTTATTTTATTTTAAAGCAAATTACATTTTATACTCTCAGGTGGCAATTGCAATCTCACACACAGTATCTTTAAAATATTTTAATATCATACATTTACTATTATTTCATTTCTATTTAATACATCCGTTAAAAAATTCGTTTATTCAACCGTTAAGTGATGACATGGTAAATATGAAATTCACATTTGTGCTAATATAGCTGCCAAATTTGTGCCATGTGACGAAACAACTAATTAAAAAAACTAGTTTTTTATAAATATTTTTCATCACCGCCTTCTCCACTGGGGGCCTATAGCCCAACCCTCTCTTCCTCCGCTCCTTACTTTCCTTCTCAGGCCACCTCGTTGAGCTGGAACGCACCCTTGAATCCACCTCCTTCTTCTCCATATCCTAGTCGCCATCCACCATGGTGGTCAATAATCTGAGGGCCTTCATGCAAATCATCGATGCTGCTTTAATTACGGGGTTGGAAAACGACATCTCGAACCACACTGTTGGAACCAAATATGCACACCTCCGTGAGCAAACAGTTGAACACAAATTTGTGTAGTCTGGAACAACCTGCAAAACAGTGAAACAACCATAAGAAAACCTTGGGCTGGAAGGGTACCGGCCAAAGGCTCTCCGACGGTCAAGTTAGTAAATCATTTTAGACTCAAGCAGTGGCAAGAAAATTTAAGTGCACAAATTATGTTACCATAAATAAATCTTAGATGGGTGTATTTATACAGTGGAAGATATACCTTTTTATGATAGAATCCTTATTCTAAGCCGGGAGAATCTTAGAGGATATCTAGTAAGTAGATATTGCATCCTTTTTACAAGTGTGATTATAAGGACTTCAAGGCTTATAAGATTTGATTAAGTCCTATCCGGATCAAATCACGTGTCTTGCGGAACAAGCATGGTTACCCAACGGAGTCGCTTGGACTCTGCCTAATGCCCGAAGTAGAATAATGGCGGCACTCTACTCCGTCTGATACAGTTCTGCCTAGAGTTGGTGAGTCCATGACCGAAGTTCTGAGATTACAGTATTCAGATCAGCCTTTCCCCGACCCTGAAAAATCATGGTCCCATACACGCGTTTTAGCTTTTCAAGGACTGCTGCTCCACCACTTGCTTGTGGAATCACAGCGTTGAAGCTCTCTCGCCACTGCTGCTCTGGTCCATGTTATCAAAGAGGCCCAAGAGCCCAGCACCTTCCAGGTAGTTTCACTCACTAGTGCTAATTGGGTTTGTAATGGATGTGCTTTGAGTTGATTCTTTTAAAAAAAAATATGGATTTTGATGATTGGGTTCCGAGTTTTATGGTTGTTGTGAATTGGCATTTGGTTTCTATATTACAGGAAATCTCAATTGCAGCAAATATGCCGCAGAAGAAAATTAGCAGGAAGAAGTTTGAGAAGGCTAGAGGAAAGAAAAACAACAAGGGTTTTGGAGTTTAAGCTGATTAGGATTGAAAACGACTATTTCTGGAATGCAATATATTTCAGTTCACCAAAAGCGAACAATATTTAGTACACTTTATGAATGATTATATTTCTAATCCCTATTCGCCTACCAAAAAAAACTTGGACAAGCATTGCATCTTAGTCAGGCCCATCAACAGCAATCCGATATCGGTTCATATGCCGCGGTTAAGAAGTTGAAGTATTGGGAGGATGTGGATGAGCAAGATGAGGTCTTGATTGGAGAAGGTTAGATCTAAGATGGAGCGGCGGCGAAGATTCTGCGTGGGAGGCAAGATTGGTGCTATGAAAAGGAAGTCTTGGGGACGTGATCAATAAAAACGCGAAACAAAAAAAATCAAAAGAAAAGATGGCGAAAGGAAAGTTGTTTAGCAGCAAAAAACGGAGTCGAATGGAAGATGGAGATGCAGGGAAAGAGAGAGGTTGTTGGAGAAGAAGATGGGGTGAATAATTTTTTTAATTTTTTTTTTTATTCACAAGCTGGAAAGTTGAATTCATGTCGGCACAAATATGGACCTCATATTTGTCATGTCACTTAATGGTTGATAGATTTTTTTATCGAATGTATGAAATTGAAATGAAATAATAATAAATGTATAAGATTGAAATGTTTTAATGATATTATATATTTTTTATTAATTTCGTGGTCGTAGAAGGCCTCAAACCGTACCATGAACTGATTTGACTTTTTTTGGTTTTCTCATGCCAAACGATTCACTCGCCCCACCTTCACCTTATTCCTTCATGTTCCTACAACCTGCAAAAATCTTAGGCTCTAAATTCTCTATGTTTTCGTTCAATTAGTTTAAGAGAGGCCGAGTGCACCCAGAGTTCAAAGTTAAAATAAAACAAGATGATGCATGGCTCCCAAATTGAAATTGTTGATTGTGAGTTTGTGAGGCAAAGGCAAAGAAAAAACCAATGGAGAATAAGACGCGGATGGGGATGTGGTGATGAGGATAGGGATGTGGATGAAGTGGGGGTGGTGCATATTGGGCTAGTAGGTGTAGCGCCGCCAGACCCAACACCACCACCCACACTATACCACACGCCATTGCATTGCTTTTGGATTGCCACTGTATTTGTTTTTTGCTAGAATTAAAGATGGAAAATTTGATTATCTGCGTTTTATTAAATTGTGAGCTCATGATTTTGATGGTGGAGTTCACTCAGAATAGACAGTCGAACACTGGAAAGTGATAGTGGTGAAGAACCGAAGGTTATAGGGAGGCTCTCTCTCATATATTCCTCTTTGCCTTTGTCTCCTTCCCATCTCGCTCTAATTCCCTTTAATTTTTATTTTTTGGAATAAATGAAGAAAAAATAATGAAAGAACAGATGCTGGAAATGCAAATTTTCCGATGCCCACTTCATATAGTCATTTAGATCGTGTTTATGATTGTCACTTTAATTTTTCAGCTGGGGGAGAGAGAGAGAGAGCAGGTTGCAAGCATGAAGATGAAGTAAGAGAGGAAGAAGTCTATGGGGAGGGACTCTACGACGGCCACATAGGCAATAAACAGAGGAACTAATAGAAAAGAGACGGTTGCATGACATTGGTACGAAATAGTGAGCTTGTATGATATTGAAAAAAAAATAAAAATAAAACTTGTATGAATTTGAATTTAGATGAAAATTGAGGGGGCAAACTGTAATTTTCTCTAAGTTATCTTTTTTACATTCAAGAGAGGGAAAAGGAGTATCGAACTCGGACTTTATTGAGGGTTCGTTTGGTTGTGCTTTTGAAAGAGTCAAAAGCGCTTTAGTTTTAAAAATTGGTCGTTTGGCAAATATTTTAAAAGTGCTTTTAGTTAGAAGTAGAAGCACTAATAAGCATTCTCTAAGAAGCACCTAGGAGGTGCTTCCTCCTAAAAGTGTTAGGCAGAGAACACAAGGGGAGCACTTTTCTCCCTTTAATGAATTTGTTTCAATTCCCGAATTATCCCTAGTTTTTTATTTGCAAAGTCTAAAATGTCATTACACGTTAAAAAAAAACATCAAAATTGCCATCACCAATTTTTTCTAGGTTTGTACGTTAAAAACCCAAAGGTCTTTTTATTTTCATAATATTTTGGTGGCTGGAGAAGTCATCTTGGTCTCCATCTCTTCCCCTCCATGTTCCCCAAATCTCTCTGCATCTCCATCACCTGAAATTCTTGTGGAGGTATGTTTGCTATTTCTTATCTTAAAATTTGTATGTAGTGTGTGAATTTGATTGTTGATATGTTATTTTTATCAAAATTGTTGTGAATTTTAAACTACACGAAAATAATTTTAAGGTTTAGTGATCGTTCATTGACATTCCAAAGGTATTTTCTGCATTCTTCAGAAAATTATACTACATGAAAAATAATTTGTAAATACTACATGCATTTGAGCAAGTCAAATATTTCTAATCAAGTTACTCAAATGCCTTCATGTTTGAAGGCTTGTATTGCTGTCGAGATTTGATGTTGCATTAACGATTCTAGATACTACTAATAGCAAATTAACTTCGAATAACAACAGAAAGCAACACTAATGAATTTATTGTTAATGGTTACATATTCTGCATTATCTACACAAATACTAGATACACATGCAATGGTGTTAGCAATGGTGTAAGCAGTGGCGCATTGCAGTGATGGAAGCAATGGTGTACTGCATTATTATATATAACAAATACTAGTTACAAATCTTGCATTATTGCTTTTAATTTACTTTCGTGTTGTTAGCTAGGATGTAAGTAGTTGTGTATGCTCTTATTATGTGCTATGGTTTTTTTTGTTTTTTCCACTTCTCTTTATAGATATGTCTAAGAATATAGTTAAAGATATACAAGATCGTGGAGAAGAACGAGAAAAAGATCAAGGCAATGTGGGTTGATGCAAGTGTTGAGATATTTATAAGTGTTTGTGTAGCTGAGACATTAGCCGAAAATCAAATAGGTGGTCATCTTAATAGGATTGGATGGAAAAATGTTATTAAAAAAATTTAATGACCTTACTCAAAGGTCATATGTTCATAAACAACTCAAGAACAAATGGACTGCACTTAAGAAAGAATGGCAATTGTGGGCATCATTAGTTGGAAAAGAGACTGGCTTAGGATGAGATCTTGTGAAGCAAACTATCATTGCAAGTGATGAGTGGTGGGAGAAAAAAAGTGAATGTGAGAAACTATTATCTCATATCCATGGAATCTAACTTTATATTTATGTTCTTTTATCATAATTTGTTAATTGTAGTTGGTCATATTTAAGGAGAATTCTGAAGTTGCAAAATATCGAAATAGTGGACTGAAAAATGTTGACCAACTAGACATTTTGTTTAAAGAAGGAGCTGTTACAGGTGTAGGTGCATGGGCACCCTCACAAGGGTAGATGAGTAATAATGTCCAGAAAGCTCCAACGGGTGAACAAAATGACGATCAAGATGATTTGGAGAATGGCATAGGTAATAATGAGGGGCTTGATGACATAGCTGATGCTGAGACACCTTCCCCTACTCAACCTTCAACACAAGGAAAATGAACAAAAAGAACAAGAGATTCTAAAAGAGTTGGAATTGGGGCCAAGATGATAAAACAATTAGATGGTATTTTAGAAGCTGTAAACAACTGTTCTAAGAGCACAGATGAACCTGGTTGTAGCATTGAGGAAGTGATGCAAGTTTTGGAAGGGATGAATGAAGTTGTGAATGATGATGAGCTCTTATTATCTTATGAACACAAAAATCTTTATATTTTTCTTTTCAATTATGGTGTAGGAAAATATTATTTAGTTGATGCTGGATATCCACATATGAATGGATATATTGGACCTTATAGGGGTGAACGATATCATCTTCCTGAATTTCGACATGGAAGTCAGCCATGAGGGAAAAAAAGAGATATTTAATAAGAGGCATTCATCTCTAAGATGCACAATAGAAAGAACTTTTGGTGATTGGAAAAATAGATGGAAAATTATTCGTCTCATGCGTAACTTCCCTTTTGAAAAACAGGTACAAATTGTTGTTGCTTCAATGGCCTTACACAATTTTATTAGGAATCATTCCATGACAGATCAAAAGTTCCAACCTTATGATGATGATGATGATGATGATGAGCTACTTCCGCCTGGACATGAGGAAGATCATAGAGATGAAGAAATTGTTGATGAAAATTTTACTCATAGGCAAGAGATGGATGTTGAAAGAGAAAGGATTGCTAATCTTCTTATATCTAGTTAATACTTATTTTACATTTGATTGTCATGCAACTGTTACGTGTCCTTTTGTTTTTAAGAAACAAACATATATTCTCAATATGTATCATTTTGTTAGTGATCATTATTTTTTGTAATTGAATTTTCATCAATCCTTAATCAAGTTGTATGCTAATTATATATAAAAAATACTTATGCAAAAATTATTGAGAATTATTAATAAAAACGCTTTTTCATTTGACAACCAAACACTCTATTTAATATAAAAAAATGCTTCTATCCAATACAAAAGCGCTTAGTTAGTTGCATGCCAAACAACAAACTACTTCCTCATAGAAGTGCTATTGAAAAGTGCTACAAACAAAAAGCACTAGTGTGTATAAGTGCTTTATGGAGTAGCACATCCAAATGAGCCCTGAGTTTGAAAGATTGATGAGCCAATTTGAACCTTCATCTAAAGAAAAGTTTAATACAAACTTAGCCAACTGAGTGTCGCTGAATTGATCAACTTTGATTGGGTTATTTCCAAACTAAACAGTTTATAATTGGTAAAAGTTGCTTTAGCAAATGAGCTTAAGGTGTGTGTGTGTGTGTGTATATATATATATACATGTATGAAGAATAACTTACATGAGCTTAAGGGTATGTTTACGTATCTGTAATCGGAATGAGAATGTTGAATTGAATTCTGATTACGAAGTACTCCGGTGTTTACTAAACATGGAGGAATCAAAGAAGCAGTGGGGCCCATACAAATTTTGGAATTCAATTCCTTGTATTGGTGGAATTGGATTCCCTAGATATATGTGGTAATCAAATTCCTGATTGTTTGGGCAATTAGAATGACACTTTTGTTCCTTTTTATGCCCTCACTTACTTTTTTTATTTCCAAGACTATCCTTTATAAACCCATTAAAGTATAAAATATTTGATTTGGGATAAGAGCATTTTAGTGATCATACTTAATTATATTCCGATTCTGCTGAATTAGTAAACATCTTTATGGAATTCTATTCCGATTCCAGAACATTTAAGTAAACAGCTTCAACAGGAATCCTATTCTGACTTCTCCTCATTCCAACTCCTCCTCAATTTAATTCCTCATATTTTCATTATCGTTACGTAAATGCGTCATAAGTGCGGAAGTGGTACCATGCTCCACTTGGAAAGAGAGAAAAAAAAAACGAATTGAATAATATGGTTAATCTGATCCCTACCCATACATGTTGTGTTGCAGGTAAGTTCGTCTCTTGTATAAGGCTGTTGCAAAATTTCTAACAAGAAGGAAAAAAAAATTGTTGAAAATGTCACTGTTTGAAGAGATATTAAAACAGTGTTGATATTAGCAAACTTAAGTTTTAAATGGATATTGTCATTTATGTGTTTGATAAATCTCCTAATTTGATTGAATCAGCGCTGGTTGATTCAAATTTCCGCCGTCCATTGCTTTGACAAAAAAACACCTGCAAAACAATCAACACATTTGATCAAATACCTAAGCTTCACGTGCCCACGAGGTGGGTGGGGGGGGAGGGGTTAGCCAATGGATCTCCAATGCCTAAGTAGTGTAGTCAAACTTAGATTTGAGAGGATTTTAATAGATTTTGATACGTGATGGATTTCATAGGATTATATAGACTTCTACAAAATCCATATAGATTTTGGAAGATTTGAGAAGATTCGTATAACAGATTTCTATGGATTTTGAAAGATTTTGTGGCATTGAATCTTAACCATCAAATAAATCAAATGGTGATAAATGTATATAGGTCATAAATCTAATCAAATGAAATTGTTCATGCTCTGGAGCTGCATCTATTGGAGTCGAAAAAAAAAATCAAGATTATCACATAAACCCAACTCCTTAAAGATGTGCACCCCTTTCCATTCCTACTTCCTCCCTCACTTTATTCTTATCTTTTTCGTTGTCACCTATGTATTCAATTATATAAGGGTATAAGGGCTTGATTTAGTTATCCAGAGTACTTTTAATATTTATTAATGAAACGAATTCATTCATGGTACAAAAAAAACAAGCATAAAGAAGCAGACATGCTCTCAACACATGAACCCATGGCGCATAAACAACAACAATTAGTAGGAGGGCCCAGCAGCAACGAAGAAAATTGCAGACATGAATAAAAAATGGCTACCCGGCAACAAAAAATTGAAGAAAAAATCGCATAAAATGATGCAACCCAACAACAAAAATTGAAGAAAAAACTGCAAAAATGAACGAAGAAGATAAAGCAAAGAAAGTGGCTGGCAGGGAGAAGAAGAGGAGTCGTTCAACTAGGTCTCTAGATTTGAAATCCTATGATGTGAGTAGGGGTGGGCACTTGAAACCGAACCCTTATTTTCAAGTTTAGAATGACAACCTATATAATAGACTAATTAGAAATGCAAATGAAAACTCAAAAAGAAACAATGAGCATCAAATAAGAGTAGTCACAGAAGGAGAGATAAAAGACCGAATCTCTAATCAAGTAATAAGCCGCAACATTCAATTTGAGTGCTTTTTCCTGCTCACAGAGTCTATCATCTGTGCAATTAGCTAGCTAGAGTAAAGAAAAGAATTCTCATGTGGGTTGGTTAATTAATATATAGTGTGGAAAATGAGACCTGTTATGTGTAGATAAGTATAAATTTTAAATTGTATATTTTTTTCTCAAAAATCAAACCGAAACCATTTGAAACCGCACTGAATCGAACCAAACGGTTTGGTTTCATTTTGGTTTTGGCTTCAAAACCGCACCGAACCGTACCGCAAAAAGTTACGGTTTCGGTTGTGGTTTCACTCAAAACTGCACCGAACCAAACCGTGCCCACCCCTAGATGTGAGGTAGGATTTTATTTAGTCTTGGTTATATATACTTCCTCTCAAATCCCACAAAATCCACAACTTAATGAAATCCTACAAAATCTTCAATTTTTTAATACTTCTAGATTTGGATGGACTTTAAAACTAACTATTAAAATCTCCATTGACTACACCTAGGTTTACATGGATTCTAAAAAGGAGAAATTAGGTTCGCATCATTCTTTTTGCTACTCCATTGATTAAAATCCTATTACTTTTCAATTTTTGATCAAGGTCCTTGGGTATTAATAACATCATTAATTATTTCAATAATAATTTTTTTTTATTTCTAAATATATTCATTTAATGTTAAAAATGTTACAATTAGTATATTTATATTTATGAATAAATTTTTTATCATATATTTTTAGTTTTAGTTTGTACCCATTTTTAATTTGTACCAATTTTCTTTTCAATTTTATTTTGTACCCACATATTAATTTCTTTTTATGACCATATTTTTTAAAGTTTATTTGTATTTGTACCCATATATTTTTTTTATTTGTACTTTTTATTTTGCTAAATGTACCCATGCTAATTATATGTACCCATTCATGTAAAACTTTTTAATCTTAAAATGTACTCATTCTTAAATATACCAATTTGTTATATGTAAAATGTACCCTTTTTTATATATAAAATCTATTCAATTTTTTTAAGCCATTTTTAAACTTATATGGGTACATTCTTTTTTTTTTATTTTAAAATGTATCCATGTCAAATTTAATCGAAGAAATTTACTAATATTATTAAGCCTAATATCCTTTTTTTTTTTTTTTTTTTTTTTTTTTTTGTGATTTTGAAGAATGTACCCATGTTTTGATACAATAATTTTTTTGGTTAATTTTGATGATTGTACCCATGTTTATATACACACACACACAATAGTATATTTATATTTTAATATTTTTAATCCCACAAGTTATGGGGTTTTTTTATTTAAAATCTCATTTATATAAACAACTAAAATTTCTATTTTTTAATTTAAAAAAATATAGTAACGTACATAGAAATAAATTATCACATTAATTTAAGAGATCTCGATCAAAAATTAAAAACCAACAAGGTTTCAATTAAAGAATATTCATGGCCAAGGACCGCATCCAAAGTCTCCCTTCTAAAAATCCATTGGTTGACTACACTAGGATTTTAAAATCATTTAAAATCTTTTTCAAATCCAAGTTTGACTACACCTTAGTTTCTCTGAAAAGAGTTAGGGCTTTTAGGGGTAGCAAAAACCTGCATATATTTGGTAGAAATGGAGAAATATATAGGAGAGAGGGCCGGCCATGGTGTTAGGATTTTACCCTACACATGGCAGCATCCTATTGGCCAAGGTGTATGAAAAGAATATTCTTCAAATATTAAATAGGAAATAATATCTTGCGATAATGGTAGAAGTATCTAATTGATTGAAATAGGGATTACTTACTTAAGTTGAGTCAATCTTTAATTGGGAATGTATTGAAGATATGATTCGGTAATGAATCATTATCTTTAATGCCTTTGAGTTTCCTTGCCATGGGCAAGTGAGCTGTGAGTAGTCATATTTAGCTGCTTGGACATTTAGGAGTGCTAAGCTGTGCGTATGAATTTAATGAGGACAATCTTGTCTTTCTTGAGCGAAAGTCCACGTGTCGCCTCTAAAAATTTTAGGATTAATTAGGCTCCACATCGATCATAGATAATATTTCTGAGATTTTTCGATCTCACTTTGTTTTCTCTGATGTTGTGAGTTAACTTTGACTTGTATTCCTCGTTTCTTTACTAACCAAAGAAAAAAACAGAATTGATGTCAACTCCGTTTCTTTACTAATCAAAGAATAGTGTTGTAGAAAGCACGTACTTGCTATACTAGTTTACTATTTTAATCACCAAAGACCACTCTTTCTAAGTCCATATTTTTATACATATTTGTTTGTTTAGTCATTGGATTATAACTTACTTCAAAGGAGCTCAGCTGGGACAAACCAAATCTTCTGCACAAAGTTGACATGCAATGTAAACCATGGCACCATCATTTTATATTGTCTAATAAGTAATGAAAAATGCCAGTCAATACAATTATACTATATAAACTTTAATTATACCATCTAGATCTACGTTTGATCTACTTTTGATGTAACTATCTGCCTTCCCCAACCCTCTAACCATTTATTCTTTTTCCCCAAGTAAGAATAAAATGACCTAACATTTGTCTCTCACTTTAAGTCCTTTATGTGAAATTTTGTATATATCAAAATTCTCTTATTCCGACGTTAACTTAAGGATTTCATCCGGATGTGGGGCCGTTGCCCTATAAATTGACTCGTTAGATCTTATAGTGTCAATAGATTTTAGTCGTCCAACATACATTAATAGAACTGGCTACAACACTTGCATGTATTTAATATGATCGTCATCTAACCGTCGAGATGGTGTTTGTATTGAACACTAAGCATTGCAATCAAATCTCACATTAACATATATGTTTTTCTAAGTAAGAACTCTGCGATGGTCGGCCAAAGGATATAACAATAATTATACTATCTTGACATACAACGAGAGCTAAAAAGACATATCAACATTGACTCAAAATGTCATACATTAACGTCTAGATAAGAGATGAGCATGTTTGCGTATATATCTATATCAATCCAGCAACATGCCTAGGATCCCGGCCCCAACCTGATCTTCAAAAATGGCAATGCTTTGGTATGTGTCCAAATTTTGTGATGAGAACAAAATAAAAAGGATAAAAGTGAGAAAAGGAAAGAAAAAAACAGAAATGAGAGAGAGTGAGTCCAAAAAGTCACCAAAAGTAGTTTAAGAAGAAACCAAACAAAGTGTACGCCCTCCCAATGCGTTGTAAAAAAGAACGAGCGAGTACACCGAAACCATAATATACACACGCGCGTGCCCTCATCGCTGTGTGAATCGGGTCTCTCAGAGACAGTAAGCTCTCGGCTGTCTTCGTATGGACACTCAGCGGTTCCTTATACTATAAACACCTCTCTCTCTCTCTCTCTCTCTCTCTCTCTCTCTCTCTCTCACTTTGCTCTCCCACGAAGAAAAATCGATCCCGTTACCCTTCTCTCTCTAAAACCTATCCCTCTGTTTTCTGCATTATACGTGTTGGATGTTTCTTGGGCACCGAAATTCTGAGGGGAAGTAAATTTAATCAATTTGGGCGTTAATTTCAGTGCATGTTCTTGATTTTGGGGAGGTATGGAATTCTGGGTTGCCGTAGGTTTCACGTTTTCTTTATTGGGTTTTGATTGGTTTGCAAACTTTGTTCATGAAAAAGTGCTTTTAAGAATGGAATCACTTCTGCGTTTGGTATTTACTGGTACTTGGATTTCTGGGTTTTGATCACTTGTGCGTTTTGTTTATTGGGTTTGATTCAAAATCCTTGCTTTTCTTTGTTTTTGTTCATGATTACCGTGATAGAGGATGAGCAGGCATAGAATTGTACTCGACTGGATGTTTTAACATGTTTTTTTACTGTTCTATTAGACTTGATGCTTCATATGCATATAATCTCTGATTCGGATTTCCGGTTCGCATTGAATTATATGCCGTAGAGCCAATCTTTGTTCAATTCTGTTTTTGTTTTCATTGTTTGAATTTCGTTATGTTTGCTTTTGTAGGAACCTTTCGAGTTTATGTTTGCTGTAGAGTTGTGCACTTGATGTAAGATATCTTAACAAAGGATATGGGTGATGATATCTTATCTGTATTCCATTGATGTAGTAAATAAATTTATGCCTTAATCTAGCATTATCATCATGATGAGTATTAGGGAGAGAGTAGGAGAGGTTGGTGATTTTATAGAGCAAATCACTAGGCTGATTGGGGCTTTGTGTTTATTGATTTACGTATACATTAAATGGATTTGAAGTGATTCTGGTTCTGGAATTGGGTGTTGACTACTGAATTGTTGCTTGATATATTTATGCTAGATTTTTCTCCAGCAGTGGAATCTGAGGAAGAATTCAAAAACTGGGAAATTAGTTTATTCTACACTTGGTAATTGGTGGAGATGTCAAGTTATGTCGGTGTTCACATTACGGATCAATCGCTTCAAAGTCAGTTCACGCAGGTTGAGCTTCGTAGTCTGGAATCCAAAGTATGTACATTTTGTTCCCTAGCCAGTTGATGTTTAAAGTATAGGGGGTTTATCTGAATTTTGATATCGTATGGTATTTGTGGATGTTAGTATGTGATAGTTTTTCTTTAATATCTGGCTTTGAGTTAATTGCAAACTTTCTGTGCTTTTCAGTTTAATTCAGTGAAGAATCAGAATGATAAAGTTATGGCTGGAGATTTGCCACCTTTAATGGTGAAATTAAAGGCATTTCGAGAAATGTATTCTGAGGAGGAGATCAGAGGTATCTTAAGTGGGTTGGATTCTGACTTCAGTGACGAGATTGATTTTGAATCCTTCCTTAAGGTCATTCATATTGTTTCTTGTTTTCTCTTTCCTCTCTCTCTCTCTCTCTCTCTCTCTCTCTCACGCACACACACACATGTGCGTGCACATGCACACACACACACTCACTCCCTTCACTCCCTCACGCATGTTACTGAGTTAATCATAGCGCTGAACAAAGTAGGTATAAGATAACAACTGTCAGTCGTTGGTTCAAAGCTTCAAATTGCAGAAACAGCATTGCTAGATGCAGGGGCAAGGTGATGTAGTACAGCGTTGAGCAGTGGAAATTTTAATTAGCGGAAGCAAAAACAAAGAATACTTCAATTAAAGAAACAATGAAGGATAACTGGAGTCTCTCCAGGGGCCTCTCACCCGTTCTTGGCCTCGCACAAAGAATTTTGGCATCTCACCATAGGATTAGAATTCCAATCTCTGGAAAACAAAGATTCTCTGTTCGTCAACTCTTCGTATTTATAAAAGCTTCAACCTAAAGGAAATAGGAAAATAAACTTGTTATAGGAAAGAAATTGTAATTCAGAATAGAAGAAGAAAGTAAATCTAATCCTAATCAAACTGGAAATAATCTAATCCTTATAAAAGTAGGAAATCAGAAGACTAAAACCCAATACTAAAATTAATAAAATCCCAGAGAGTAAAAGACTGAAACACCCTTTGATTCAGGGCAGCATCCACTTGGGTTCCGCATTACAGGGCTACATATGTGTTGCCCTCTCTAGAGTCGAATAAGTGTGGTAGTTTGTAGTATCATAGTACTATACTACCCTTTGTATTCAAAAGAAGTCCCAAATCAGAATAAATGTTTTTTTAAAGTTTTTTTATTTTCCTTGTTCTGTAGTTAGGTGTATAAGACATTGCTTATAATTTGCACACAGTTACAAGGGAATTTATAGGATTTCACTTATTAATATATTGCACAAAATGTACAGGCATACTTAAGTTTGCAAGGGCAAACAACAGCAAAATCGGGTGGTTCAAAGAACTCTTCATCATTCTTGAAGGCCACCACAACCACCCTCCTTCATACAATCAGTGAATCAGAGAAAGCATCTTATGTGGCTCACATAAACAGCTATCTTGGGGATGACCCATTTCTAAAGCAGTTTCTCCCATTAGACCCAGCTACAAATGACCTATTCCATCTTTCAAAAGATGGAGTTCTCCTCTGGTATTTAATCAGGCTTCGGTTTATTAATGCCTATGCAGTTATGTTAGTTAAAGCTGTTTTTTAATTCTTTTTTAAAATTATGTAATTGATCGAATGCAGCAAGCTTATAAATGTTGCTGTGCCTGGGACAATAGATGAACGAGCAATTAACACCAAAAGGGTTCTCAACCCGTGGGAGAGGAATGAGAACCATACTCTTTGCCTCAACTCTGCCAAGGCCATTGGCTGCACAGTGGTTAACATTGGCACGCAGGACCTGGTTGAAGGAAGAGTACGTTTAAAATTTTGATTCTGAAGCTATTTTGGTGTAAATTTTTGGGATACTAAAATTTATGTTTTGGTTATTTTATTTGCAGCCTCATCTGGTATTGGGGTTGATTTCGCAAATTATAAAGGTAGGTAGCTAAAGTTTAGTTTTGACACTAAGTCTAGCATAGCCACAGAGAAGTTAAGCTAGTTGCAGTCTCAATGATTCATTTAGTTGACTCTTTCCCCTTTTTGCCTTGCATGAAACCAATATGGAAACTTCAGATCCAACTGTTGGCAGATCTCAACCTTAAGAAGACGCCTCAGCTTGTAGAATTGGTGGATGACAGCAGGGTAATACAGTTTGGAATGATTTTTTCTTGTATTCTTGACTCCTAAATAAAACCTTGTAGTTAAGAAGTTTTTGGAAATGAAGAATTTGTTAAGGACTTTCTTTTTCTTGTATTATTATGTCACAGGATGTTGAAGAGCTTTTGAGTTTACCCCCTGAGAAGGTCTTGTTGAAATGGATGAATTTCCACCTCCAGAAAGCAGGCTACAAGAAACCTGTTTCAAACTTTTCTTCTGACGTGAAGGTATTTTATCATCCCTCTTGTATATCTTGGAGCATGTAGCATAGTGCCAGTGTCATCATCACTCCTCGTGTGTTCTTTTTCTCTCTTTTTGCGGGTAGGTGGTAGGGAATCTAGAATGCTTAATGTGATCCCATTCTCTCTCCAAAGCAAATTAACTTGAAAAGAAATGATCTGATTGATTTATAAAACAGGTAATATAACACATAACATAGTTGTCCTGTTATAGAATAGAGTGTCAAGGACTAGTATTGTTAACGAGACGTTATAGAATAGAGTGTCAAGGACTAGTATTGGTAACGAGACTCTTTCCAGTATAATTATTCGCAAGTGATATCCTGTTTCCTCACTTATCTTTTTCATTCAATCAGAACTTGCAGTTCTGTAATCACTACCACTGTATCATTATTTGTTTCTCATCAATTGAATAGACCTATAAACCAACTGATTATTTTTTCATAATTTGTA
Organism: Cotoneaster glaucophyllus; assembly: GCA_036320875.1. NCBI lineage: Eukaryota > Viridiplantae > Streptophyta > Magnoliopsida > Rosales > Rosaceae > Cotoneaster > Cotoneaster glaucophyllus. The sequence continues at coordinate 26,237,907 of CM070058.1, forward strand.
ATCCAAGCACAGGATGGAGAAGCTTATGCTTACTTACTTAATGTTCTTGCTCCAGAACACTGCAATCCCGCCACATTGGATGCCAAACCCAATGAAAGGGCAAAGTTGGTTCTTGATCATGCTGAGAGAATGAATTGCAAAAGATATTTAACTCCGAAAGACATTCTCGAGGGTTCTTCAAACTTAAATCTGGCATTTGTGGCACAGATATTCCATGAAAGGTTGGAAATGAACTATCACTATGTTTTATAGTCAAAGTATCTTTGTGTTATTTTATATGGATCAAATTAACTAGGTAGAGAATTGAGAATAAGCATAGGCATACAATCCTGCATATGATATGTTGTCAAAAGAATTTGATGAAATCATTCTTCAAGTAGCCTAGCTTATTGGTCTTGTCATATATGTGAAAGTATATCTCTTGCTAGACAGACACTATGCTGTTAGATTGTTAGCGAAGACCTTTCATAAAGCCAAACTTTCACAAGCAAGCATTGCATTGCTCTCTCTTTGTCTCTCTCTCTCTCTCTCTCTCTGTGCCTCTCTCTCTCTCCCTGGATGTGTGTGTGGTTACTTTCATGATTTTTAAACAAATTGTATTATTTTAGTAATTTGTTGACCAAGAATATACCATGTACAGGAACGGCCTCTCCACAGACAGCAAGAAGATTTCTTTTGCAGAGATGATGACAGATGATGTGCAAACATCTAGAGAAGAGAGATGCTTCCGGCTGTGGGTCAACAGTCTAGGCATTGTTAGTTATGTTAATAATGTTTTTGAAGACGTGAGAAATGGGTGAGTGTTCCTAATTTAAGCAAGAATTTATTTGACAGAGATAGATACAATGCTATTCCTTGATGTACTTTTTTCATTTAATTATGATTTTGTCACTCACAATATATGTGCTTTACTTTCATAATTCGTGTATGCAGATGGATACTATTAGAAGTACTCGATAAGGTTTCTCCAGGATCAGTGAACTGGAAGCAAGCATCAAAGCCTCCGATTAAAATGCCATTTAGAAAAGTAGAGAATTGCAATCAAGTTGTAAGGATTGGAAAGCAGCTGAAATTCTCACTAGTGAACGTAGCTGGAAATGATATTGTGCAGGGAAACAAGAAACTCATACTTGGTAATTTTCCCTTAGCTTTTGAGCTTAACAGATCTACTGGAGTAACTGGTTATGTGCTAATCTAATTTTTTGCTCCGTGTTCGCGCTTTATTCCTTACTAGCATCAATTATATTCCATTGATATCACCGTCAAATTTTATTTGAGTTCTAAGGGGTAGATGCATGATGTAGTTATTTGATGAAGTACATAAATCTGCATCCAGAGGGTGACTTATTTTTTGAATCTAACTTTACGTTAGAGCTTCTTCTTTGTTTTCTATTCTCAAGAACAAAATGCTGTGCAGTTATTTGCTACTCCCAATCAATTAAAATAATGTTTTCTTCTTTTTTCTGAACTGGATTATTTGTCATCTCTGTAATTCTCGAGAATTTGTTATCAAATACTAAAGTTTGTTTTCATCTTTTTTTTCAGCGTTCCTATGGCAGTTGATGAGGTTTAATATGCTTCAACTTTTGAGAAATCTAAGATCTCACTCCCAACGAAAGGAGATGACGGATGCTGATATTTTAAAGTGGGCTAACAACAAAGTCAGAAGCACAGGCAGAACTTCTCAAATGGAGAGTTTTAAGGTTCAAACGGACTAAACCTGTTTTCGTTTTAAATGTAGGTTCGGTCATAATTCTAACGATGTTTATATGATGTATTCTGAAACCTGAGATTTCTCTCCAGGATAAGAGCCTGTCGAATGGGATTTTCTTCCTTGAGCTTCTCAGTGCGGTAGAGCCTAGAGTTGTCAATTGGAACCTTGTTACTAAGGGTGAAAGCGGTAAGCTTCTTTGCAACATTATGGTTTACAATTGAGCAAGAAAAGCCTTTGACTCATTAACCAAGTTTGAGTCAAGTACTGACGAGAAAAGTGCTTTTCTTGTTGCAATGATAGCTGATGAAAAGAAGTTGAACGCTACCTACATAGTCAGTGTTGCCCGGAAGCTTGGCTGTTCCATATTCTTGTTGCCTGAGGACATCATGGAGGTAACTCCAACTGCAATTGTTTCATTTCCTCATTTACCTCATTCAATACGTAGAGACTAAAGTAGTGACACCTTCTCATGACTTTGATGGCCTACATGATTTATGAGAATGATATTGTCACACCATTCAGCGGAAAAAAAACTACAAAAAATACTCTGCATTTTGGCGTTTTTCCCCTCTTGAATATTGTGAAGAGTTGTTAATTGAGCATGTTTGATGGCCAAATATTTGTAATTTTGCTTTTAAAGAGAGAAAACACCAACGTGGCCTTGAAATTTATAGACACGCACGGAAGCAAGTAGCAATATAGGTTTCGTATAACTTCATAAAACTGCAGAGTTCCAAATAACACGAAGAAGTCATTATTGTGATGTTATTGCAGGTGAATCAGAAGATGCTTTTGACCCTAACAGCCAGCATTATGTTTTGGAGTCTGCAACAGCCGGTTGATGACACAGAAAGATTGCTGTCCCCTGTTGACGCTTCACCGGCGACATCCATCAGCGGAGAGGATGAAAGCTCCTCCTCCATTGGTGGAGACATTTCAAACTTAAGCATTGACGACACTGCCTCGGACACTAGAGTCTCTTCACAGGTTGAGAATGACGGCAGCAACGCTCCTCTGGGAGGCGGGATCGGGGTGGAAGGGGAAGGAGGGTGGATAGCTGTAAAGTAGGTCGAAGGAAAAGCGTAAACAGAGAGTTCCATAAAGATATGGCAAGAGTCGGAGGTTGAAAGGGAGGAAGAAAAAGGGGACAACATTGTAAAGTATTTCTACTATGTTGATAGTAATTTTCTTTTCGACAGTGTAGTTCACAAGATATGTTTGGCGATTGGGAATACAAGTGAGATAGGGAAAGAAAATAAAAGGGAGTAAAGTGCAAGAGTTGAAATGTAAACTTCAAGAAAAGAGCCCATGGAAGAATGACAGGCCGACTCTTTTGTATCGATGAAGAGCATATACAAGTGTTTTTTAACGGATTGGGTTGGAAACAACGTTTTTTTTATTTTCGTTTCAAAATTGCGAATCAGATCACAATTTTCAAATTCGGAATATCCGGTATTTTGGAATCAGAGCAATCTCATAAATTTCAAAACATAAACATAACGCAGAGATTCATATATATATGGACAAGTTTTTTAATATTCTTGATATTTGGCACATACATTTTATTGTTTTCTTCATAGTATTTGGTATATGCTTATGCATAAATTTAGTTAATTTTGTAATATACTACATGCTTAGCATTTTTAATATATAAGTATATGATTAATATAAAAAAAATTGAACAAACTTGATTACAAAATACATAATTTTAATAAATAACTATAAAACATCGAAAATATTTTAGAATTTTTTAGATATCAATAAGTTCATAACACTAAGGAAAAATTCATAAAATTTGGAATTCTTTGAACCTCTACATACATTCCAATTTCCATTCCAAATTTCTTAAAGATATTCGGACTCGGAAATTTTTGAGTTCGAGTTTGAAAGTTTTAATGTTGGAATAGGAAACACCATTCTAACTTGCACCCTAAGCTTAACTCATATAATCTACATTCTCTTTGAAAGTTTTAATGGTGTTCTCTTTCTTATAACACCAAATCAAACCCATTTGCTTTGGAACTTAATAACAACTTCAACCTTATTCTATGGCGCTAACAAGTTAACAACATCTTATCAAGTATGGGGATTAAGGAGTTCATAGTTTCAATCCATGTCTATAGGCGTTTCAAATTCTAATTCGAATTCGAATTCAAAAGAAATCCATTAAGTGACTCTACATTTTCGCTTGCATAATATTAATGCCTAGGCCTATAGTAACAAGCAAAAGTACGAGGAAAGTGCTACTACTCCCCCTCAAAAGCCATCATCCAAAGTTCATCAATGTCTTCAATCTGCTAAAAAAAACAAATTCCATCGACTGTCACACTAATACAACAACATACTCATTTGACATCTTGGGGTGAAATGGGAGTTTTACTATTTTTCATATTGAGAAAGACAAGTGAAACAGTAACTTAACTCTGACGAGACAATTGTCGAGTTAAACAGTAGCAAGGAATTATCATACCTTCTAAAAAGCAGGGCTTCCTTCTCTCATTGAGACTAACACAATCATAAATTTCCTTGCTACTGGTTTTCTGATCCCTGCAGAAGTTACGAAGGAAAGAGAAAACGGGGGAAAGAAAAATTACTGCTCCAGTTATTGCACCTGCAAGTTAGAAAAGAGTAGACTGAAGGGCTTTTCATTGAACACATAATTATACGAAGCAAACCACAGGATGGAGCTCGGAAATGTCATCCTCACACAGTTGCTGTATGTTGCTCGTAGTTCATTTTGGAAAGATTTTGAGCACCAGGATAAGAAATATGAAGCAAACCACAGGATGAAACTCGGCTGTAAACCACTAGCCAGCAGCAAGTCTCTGTATATTTGAAATGATAGTGTGGAGAAAAAGAAACTATCATTCCAACGCACCACTGAATAAAGAATTCTCATATGGAAAATGCAAACACAATATAAAGTCTAGTAAATTTGTGAATTATTCAATTTGATGAAATGGAAAGAAGAGAAACTCGGATATAATTGGAATAAGAGGCAAATAATTCCACATCGAGTTTTAACAGAGACCAGAACAAAACAGATCAAGTGTCAGCCCATGAGCAGTAACAATAAGCATGACCCCTCTCTCAGCAATCGAGTGACAGTTTCAGTTTCCATGCCAATCTCATTGACAATGATCACTTCAGGCATGTGGTTTTCAACTGCCTCTATCATAACTTTGTGTTGGCATTATGTAGGTCAAGTCCAGATCATACTAACTTCTGATACGAAGAATCCTAGGAATGACTAGGTACAGAAATCTCTATAACAAAGAATATAAGTACAGCTTTCACTCAATAGACATAATTTGATCTGATATGATACAGCAAAAACAAGAGACGAGGAAGCGGAGCTATCGCACACACACACAAAAAAAAGCGACTAAATGAGCTACTTTGATTCAAAAGAAACCAAAGGGTTTGGCAACAAGCAATCGCCTTTCTACCATAGTAGCAAAAGGTTCCCAACCTTAACGACAGTAAGTACCATAGGCTGCTTTCAGTTGGTTTCATAAGGGGCTTGTTCAAGCTATCAGCAACATCTTAGATTGAACAACAATACGATGACATACAATCTCCAGGCAGGTTTCCCCTTGAGCCAAGGCAAGATTATCCTTATATTTTTAAGGTATTGATACTCAACAATTTCCACCATCTCTTAAATAATTTACCTATAATTGGCAACAAAGTTTAAATAATGCACGTGTGTAAATAAAATCCTACTTCAACTCTTACTTTAAACTGCAATCTTCAGCTTGATTGGAAGAAAGAGAAAGTGTACAGATTTAAATAGACATCACTGCTTTGGGAAGTAAATTGTTTTCTAGTTCTACTTAATCATATTCATACAATAACTTAACCGATGATAGCAATCAAGTTCATACAATGAAGCTCCATCAAGAAATAAACAAAAGAAAGCACACATTGGTTCTAGCTAAACATTCAATGCGAAATGGTACAAGGGAAGCATAAGAATCATGTGTGTGTGTCTGTGTGTGTAAGGAACAAAGCATGCAATTGCCTTTACTACAAATGTCATCTGTCAAAATACCAAAGACAAGAAAAAAGGCCGAAACAATTACCAGAACAAAAATGTTGTTTCGAATTATCACTTGGAAAGCAGAAAGACCACTGGTGTTGTGCGGTTGGACATTACCAACTTGGCTACAAAACTCGCTATTGCAAAATGACGGTCTTGTATAAGAAGGTAATCACCAATGCGAGACGAAGGAAGCCAAAGACATCTTCAGTCATAACCTCACTTCCAGTTAAATGGAAGGCCAATTCAGGTGGCTGGCTCTATTTCCACAGCCAGCAAAAAGAAAAACATATATATTTCCACAACTTGAAGTGCCGCAGCAAGTCACTTGGAGTAAGTTACATGGTTGCGCTGAGACACCCTTTAGACCCTTGAATGCAACTTATAACACAAAGTTCATTCTCCTCTTGCTCTCATCCTTACTTTAATAGGTAGGAACCAGGTAAGCTTGCTTGAACAGTGGAACTATATTTGGGCTTTTAAACACGGTTCATAAGTTGGAAAAAAAAACACAGTTCATATGCCGGGAAGAAATAAGAGGAGAATGTCTAGGATTTGGTAGATCTCTTCCGTTCTAGGATGTGATTTGTCAATTGAATAAAATTGGTAAACTTGATTATCAACCTCAATCCAACTGCAACCTGGGGTTTTATAAGCATTTCGCTCCCTCAGCATCTTTCTCACATTTCGGACATCATCCCACTTCCCCAACTGCCCATATATATTGGCCAGCATGGTCCCATAAGCACCATTATTTGGTTCAAGTTGAATCAACTTTTTAACTGCAATTTCTGCGAGATCTGTGCGACCATAAATCTTACATCCATTAAGCAGAGAACCCCATATGACCTCATCGGGTTCAACTTTCATTCCCCTCACAGCTTCCATGGCTTCCTCAAATCGACCTGCTCGACCAAGAAGGTCTATCAAGCATCCATAGTGTTCTATCTGAGGCTCAATCCCATAACCCTGAGTCATCAAATCAAAATAAGAAATACCTTTCTCTACCAACCCTTCATGCGTGCAAGCATTGAATAAGCCTACAAAAGTGACCTCATCTGGTCTAACATCAGCCCCACACTGTATCATGTCCTCAAACACACCAATTGCATTGTCACTTTCACCATGCATAGCATAAGAGTTGATCATGGAATTCCAAGAGGTCAAGCTTTTTTGCGAGGTCCTGTCGAAAACCCTTCTTGCCACTTTCAAGCTCCCACATTTCCCATACATATCTACTAAAGCATTGGAAACAAATGAATCTGGACCAAGCGCATTTTTGTAAATATAGTTGTGCATACATTTACCAAGCTGCAGCATGCCAGTGTGACTACAAGCCGAAAGAACACATACAGCAGTAACCTGATTCGGCCTATTTTCTTGATGTTTCTCCCCATGTGCAATATGAACCATTGTTTTGAACAGAGAAATTGCCTCCGAGAACTGGCCGTTCTGCGTGCACCCCGCAATAACAGCATTCCAAGAAGGGACATCTCTCTCCGGCATTTTCTTGAACAACAACAGAGCACTGCCAATGTCCCCAACTCTAGTGTATCCAGAAATCATAGCCGTCCAGGTCACGACATTTTTCTCAGACATTACATCAAACACCCTCCTTGCTGAGCCAACATCCGAGCGGAACCTCGAGTAGGAATCAAGAAGAGCTGTTTGCACAACAGGGTATTGGCCAAAACCCGATTTCATGATGTGGGTATGCACCAATTCAGTCCCGTGAGACTTAAAAACCTCTGGACTAGATTTCAAGATGTGGGGGTAGATAAAATGGTTGGGTTGAGGGCTTCCCTGACAAAACATGCGTCGGTACAACAAAAAAACAGAATGGTGGTGGGACTGGGAGGCATAACCGGCAATCATGGCAGCGTAATGGTATACATTCGGGTAGTGGAGGCAGTCGAAGATGAGGCGAGCATAGGGAAGGTTGGCATTGGGGAGAGTGACAAGGCAGAAGCGGACGAGCTTGAAGGCGTAGATTTCACTCTGGCCGTAACCAAGAGTGATGATAAAGACGTGCAGTTGCTTTAGATGGTTGAGGGTTTTGCATTTTGCAAGTAATTGGTTTACATTCAACATCTTCTTTCCTAATGTTGCGTACAAAACTGGAAGACATACACAAAAAAACTTACACTAATGCTGCATTTGCTCTTCCTCAGACCGGTTAAGACTCCATTACCGAACCAGCAGCAAGCATTGATGAATGCCCAACAATCACATACAATCTACAGACATAAGTTTGGATTAAACCTGAATTAAATCTTAAAATTCACACTTGGTACATATTAAATAACAAATCTTCAAAACCTAACACAAAATCCCCAAATTTCCCCAAATCTACAATGAAAATTAGCTACAAATTTAACTTAAATTGCACTCTTAATTTTACAAAGCTAATAGAAAATAATATAAAATACCTGAATTTAGAAGTGTCTTTGATGGTTTAGAAGAAAGTAGAAAGAATGCCCAGAATAATCCCAAGACGAGACGAGCGAGGAGAGTGCGTGCGTTCGGGTGAGAGCCTTGAGCGTGACAGATGCTCATTGGGAGACGAGGTTTAAAGGTTTAACGGGAGTTCCTTTTCATTTTTAATTTTAATTTGGACAAAGATTTAAGCTTGTTTAAGATTAAGACGAATGAGGATACTCTTCCAGTGGTCTTGATTCTTAAATTGTGTCTGTTCATCGTAGTAAGAAATTATTTTAAATATTTTTATTTAAAATCAAACATGAGCAGTATCTGACGAAAACTGGTCACGTACGATGAACGAACACGATTTGAGGATTCCCGGGATCATCACAAAGAGGATTCGGAGAGGATCCTCATTAGTTTAAGACCATCTCCAACTTGGGTTAAAACCTAAAAATTTTAACCCAGAAAATTTAGACATTAATCCAAAAATAGTTTTTCTACTCAACCCTTTTAGGTTAAATTTTTAATCCGAAATTATTAAATAATGAATTTAAGATAATTTTTTTTCTTAAAATAATTTTTTTTAAAAATAAATCAATTATGTAGACTATTCTAATTTAATTTTATGAACATTTTAATCTAAAAATATTTAGATTCCAATAAATATTGAAAATTCAAAACTGTTATTATGAAACGAGTGGAACACTATGAAAAAAAAATGAAACATGCGAAAGATCTTTTTTAATTATTTTAGCCGTTGAATTTAAATTGGACCGTTAGGTCTTTTTTTATTACCGTTGGATTTAATAATATTATACCTTAACTGTTGGATTCAATGAATTTATAAATATGAAACTAAAAAAAAAAACACATATATAGTGGGTCAGCCCACTAACTCATGAGGGAATCTTGACCTAAATTTGCTCTAGAAATGAATTTTTGGTTAAAACTCATATTTGACGTAAGGGTTTGAGCAAGTTGAAGTAGGTAATCTAAAATTTGAGTTTTACTCAAAGGGTTGAAGTACATCTAAAAATTGAATTTAGCCTTAAATTTGCTATTCCCCATTGTATTATGTGCAGAATCTCATCTTATCTCGTATACTCTATTATTCTTTATTTTCACATTTGAAACATCGAAAACCCTAAATTATATTAACACGAAAAACGAAAGAAACCAAGCCTAAGCCAAAATTGCCCCAGATTCCCTCCATATGAACCCTGGCTCAATTTTGTTCTATGTATATAAATGAATAAGTTGTTATTAACACTTAAAAATCCTCCCCAGTGTTAGTGAAGTGAATTTGAAAAGTCCTCCATAGTAAAAGTGACTATGAGGGGTGAACGAGTGCATAATGATTTTTACTTTTATTTTTTAATAATATGTCCTCTATTTACTAACAAGAAATGAAAATGCCAAGTATGTGTGTCACTAAGATTCTGTGTGAGTAATCGGACCTCTCTGATTTCGTTCAATCGTCGGGCCTAGCAAGGCCTGGGTTGGTGGCGACCTCCTCTTTCTTCCATCTATGTTTTCTTTTCTTCCTTTTCTTTTGCTTCTATCTGATTTCAACCAATCTTTCTTCTTCCTCTTGCATCGGATTCTCTTCCCCTGTTGTCTTCCAACATCCATGACTCTTTTCAGCCCATCTTCTACCCATGCCCTATGGTTCTGGCCTCTCTCTATCACACTATTTCTCATATATGCAACCGTATTTTCTAAGTGCGTTTCGCAGCTCTCTTGGAAGGTGTGTAGAGCGCATGCTCGGGTGGTCACACCACCACCTTCCATGAGTTTCATTTACTTGTTGGCTGCAGATTTGGATTTTGTGGTATGATGGAAGAGGGTGGAATCGTCTTGATGGAGGCTTCGTTTGGTTGGATTCCGGTCACTGCAAGAGGCGGTGGTTCGTCGTCGACGGTTTTTTGTTTTTGTTTGTTTCGGCTCAATCTTTGGGTTAGGCCTTTTGCTTTGGGATTATTTTTGTAGTTTTGGGCTCTATTTGTATTTGAATTCCTGTATGTAATTGTTTCCTGTATTTGAATTCCCAATTTAGATAACCAAGAGGGAATATTTTGGGAATAAGTAGGTTTAATGTTAAAAACGTGTGTTTTATTGCCACTTAGTACTACGGTCTAATGATATTCTTTTTCACTTGTAAATCAAAGATTTTAGGTTCGATTCTTTCGCAAAGGCGAATTTGAACTACATTATTGCTAGCTCATAGTGAGGCTCATCCATCCCCTTTAGTGTAGATAATATCGTTATCGTTTGTTAAAAAAAAAACATGTGTTCTACTCCCAATTTTGATAACCAAGAGGGGATAATTGGACAATTGAAGTACCAAGAGATGTTTCAAAATATTAAAACGACCTGAAAAGATCAAACAACCTCTATCACGTTGATAAAATTAACTTTTTGTCTTATCCCAAGTGACGAAGTAGTGTAAAATGGCACGCTAGAAGATAAAATGAGAGAGGATATAAAAATGGCAAAAGCTAACAACGTAACCTAGTAGTATCACACAAAAAAGGAATGTTGGTAAATTGATTAGTAGAGTATTAGTTTAGGGGTTACCAAATTGAAAGGAAGAAACACGGCTGTAATAAATATTATTATACTTTCATTACATGCATCAAATTCCACAAGTTTCAACACTCAAACCTTCCATTCCCAAACCCCTCTCTCTCTCTCCGACGCCATTTGCCCTTTGATCTCTCTGCTCAGTACGACGCCCTGTCGAGTTGATTCTCTCAAATGTCTCAGGTATGATCTTCCGCCCAAACCTTGAAATTTTTCTCTTCATTCCTTCCAAAATGTGAATAATTTATTTTTTCTGTTTCGACATTGAACTTGTGCTTGTTGAATGAAAGGGTTTCGCAATTTCTCTCTCTTTTTTTTCTCTTTTTTTTGTGACTCTTTACATTTTCGGTTTCGCTTTCCACTTTTGTGGGTACTATGTACCAAGCGGTTATTCTCAAGTTTGAATATTTGAAATGTCTTAGGACTTGTTTGATATTCTATTTGAATTTTTTTTATCATTTCTCAAAATATTTTCTAATATTTTTTTTTGAAAACAATTTTCTTTTAACGCTCAAAAACTTGTTTGGTATGCAATTTAAAATTTTTAAATTTTACAACTTAAACTGAACAAAGAGGTCCAAAAGGAGGGGGTCGAGGGAGAAAGAGGAGAGAGGAGGAAAGAAAGTAAGACATGATTGACGGAAAGAGAAAGACGGGAGAGGAACGGAGGAGATAGAGAGGAAGAGGAGTGAGAGAAAGAACCGAAAGAATGATGAGAGCGGATTAGAGAAGAGACGAAAAAAGATAAGAAAAAAGAGAAGGAGGAGATAGAAAGAAGAAAAGAAATGAGTGAGTTTAAGTTTAAAAGCTCTAAAAACTCACTTTTTGTTTTTTTAGAGAATATTTTTTAGTTAGTCTTGAGTTCAGTTTTTTTAAAATAGTCCTACAAAACAAGTTTTTAAAGCTTAAAACTTGAAAATTGTTTTTGAGTTTAAAAAGTTGGACTCAAGTAGAGTACTACACAGGTCACCCAACTCAGCATTTCACTGAAATTGAACACAGCAATGCCAACAAAATTGCCATGTTTTTCGGATATTTTTCGGTTTCTGCCCTTTGTAATATAAGAACAGGCATATAACAAATCATATAGAAAAAGAGAAAGTTGCAATATTGATGATAAACTTTGTCCTTTCTATATTGATGTCCTGCTCATTTTATTTTTTTCATTTGTTTTCGAGTACATTGTATAATTGAGTTTTGGTATTTGTTTCTCTTTCGTTGTTTCCGAGCTATATAATGTCTAGAGCCAGTGAATTTGTTGGATTTTCAGGACATTCAATATGCCAAAATGCTCGGATTTATGGATGAGGATATGATTAGTGACGCAGAAGATGACTCAGTTGACATTGATAGCATTTTTGGCTATGTCTGTTGTATCTGCGATGATGGTGGCGACCTCTTGTGGTATGCTCGTGTCATCTTGTTCATATAATACTGATGGTAATCTCAGAAATTCTGTTATGAAGTTTATTTCCTAGAATTTACGGGTGAATGTTTTTATGTTCTTGTACAGCTGTGAAGGGAGGTGCCTTAGGTCCTTTCATGCGACTGTAGAGGCTGGAGTGGGATCTGGTTGCAGATCTCTCGGCTTAATGCAGGGTGCTGTCGATGTATGCTCATGTTATATATTTACTTTGAAAGTTCTATTTATTTGTTTTCATTTGTCATTCTGTTGTTATCATCATCATGACCTTCACTAATTATATATGTTTTTTGAATTGATAGGCGATGTCAACTTTCTTATGCAAGAACTGTAAATTTAAACAACATCAGTGCTATGCTTGTGGGGAGTTAGGGTCCTCTGATAAATCTTCGGATGCCAAGGTATGAGCTTGTTGTAACTCGAAACAAACTGAACTGCTGTTTAAGTGTTGGTATCCTGATGTTGTATTAGTTTTGTATAGTTGTACTGTATGAAGTGCCACTTGATCCACTTGATTATTTTTAACCCTACTCAAAGAGTTCTGTAATTTCAGAACTAGTTTGATTGGTCAGATATATCCTATTTCCCTTATATTCCGCTTACTATATCATTCATTTAATGCGTTCACCATTTCTGATGCAAATTTTAGTACGTACTTTTTTGTCACTTTAGAGTTCTCTACCCATTTATATTTCTGATTGAATTTTTCTTTGCTAAGATACTTGAATTTCTGCTTCTGTGAAAGATCTGACTTTTTCCTTTTTTTGTTGTTTTATTAAATAGCCAACTTTTCCTTGTATTTCTGTGACTCTGTCAGAAATCATCAGTGTATCCTTTTCTGCCTTTTTATGTTATTATCAATAGTATTGTCAGTAGTAGAAGTATGTATGTGTGTGTGTATATATATTATGTGACTTTATTTTAAAGAATTCTATTCACGTTCTCTTAGGTTTTTCCCTGTGCTTCCGCAATTTGTGGTCGTTTTTACCATCCTCGATGTGTTGCAAAGTTACTTTGTCAAATTAATAGAGAATCTGCCGAAGAACTTGAAGAAAAGATTTCTCTGGGGGATTATTTTACGTGTCCAGTTCACAAGTGCAGCGTTTGTCAAGAAGGGGAGAATAAGAAGGTCCATGAATTGCAGTTGGCTGTGTGCATGCGTTGCCCTCGATCGTACCATAGGAAATGCTTGCCAAGGTACTCTTGATGGACTTTTCTTTTGTTTTATATTGAATATTAATGTTACTTCATTTGAGCATCTAGATGGTTGATGCTTGAATATCTTGTAACAGGGAGATTGCTTTTGAGGAGAAGGGAGGAAAATTTGGAGAAGGGAGATCAATACAAAGAGCCTGGGATGATCTACTTCCAAACCGCATACTAATATATTGCACGTATGCATTATTTTCTTTGATGAGCTGTTTTTATTTACCTTTGTTGGCTTGTAACTTTGAATGGTTTTGTTTTGTTTTCTTCTTTTGACCAGGAAGCATGCGATAAACAGCTACACCGGATCTGCAACAAGGGACCACATAAAATTTCCCGAATTTGAAGAGAGGAAGAGAAAACAGGCATTAGAGGAGCTTGTAGCTAGAAGGAAAGCTCCATCTAAATCGAGAAATGATTCCTATGAAGAGTTGTGTAGGGGGAGAACTGTTCCCACGGTATCCAAACCGAAGCAAAAACCAGTATCTAAACAGGAGCAAAGGCCATCTTTTTCTGTGAATCATGAGAATCCGGATGTACTTAGTGTTGAATCAGAGAGGAGGTCACTTTATCAAACTTATACAATTATATTTCTGTCTGTGTTATTACACCCTTAATTTGACACCCTTTTATTTAGACTCGAAGGGATTTGGTATGATTATAGACAATCATGGGTGTCAATATTATTGGTGGTTTTCTATTTTCCGTTCTAAGGTTGATTTTTGCAATTCAGAGTATTGGATCTAATGGAAAAAGCTGCATCTTCATTAACTCTGGAAGATGTTATACGTAAGCACCCAATTCCAACAACTCATGCATACTCATCAAAGTTTTTTGTGAACAAGAAGATGTTATTAGGAAAGGTGGAAGGCTCGACTGAGGTACATGTAGTGAAAAATCCAAATATTATTTCAGTCTGTAGACAGCGCTATTTGTAATAATTTCTCTTATCAATTAGTTTTGTGATTTCGTCTCTCTATATTAAGGCTGTTCGAACAGCCTTACAAAAATTAGAGAACGGGTGCAGCACTGAAGATGCAGAAGCTGTCTGCGAGCGTGATGTTCTTAACCAGATTTTTATGTGGAAGGTGGTTGCTTATTCTTGTAGCATCCTACATTGTCTCTCATTTTTATGTGGAAAAATCTTTTCATCGGGATGTTCTTTGCTTTAAATCTAGGCTATCTTTTTTAATGCTTTGATGATATACATGCCTGATATGCTAGACTTATCATATGAGTCTGTTGCCTATTCTGTCGGGTTTTTAGGATATGTTTAAGATTATGGAATGGTTACAGGAACCAGCTATCATCCTATGCCTGTTGTGTAGGTGCTTGTAGTTGGTTAAGGTGGTTTGAAATTCTGGTCTGCAGTTTGTAATGAAATGCGAAGTTGGTCCTTTTTATACAGACCAACAGACAGTGTACAGAAGAATTTTGAAAACATTTAAGTTCTGATATTACCACATTAAATGTTAGTGAAATCTGAAGTTTGTGGCTCTGCTGGTCCTTGTGTGTATGTGAAGTTATGTAATATTTGTCAGTCTTTTGGTCTTGATTATCTTTAGTTACCTTCTTTTACTTTTGTGTGGTATTTGTACTGATCGTTCAGATTATGACGTTCTCATATTTTTTCATTATTCATTTACTTTGATGCAGAAGAAGCTGCATGTTTATCTTGCTCCATTTCTTAATGCCACGCGCTACACATCCTTTGGCCGCCATTTTACCAAGGTGGAGAAACTGGAACAGGTAATCTGGTCCTGTTTTCTATTTCGTAACTATGTTAAATATTCATATCTTGTTTTACGGTTTTTACCTTTGTTCTGTTACTGTATAAATATTTTCTCGCCCCCCCCTCTGATTCCTTGGATTGAAAAACTTCTCCGTCTCACTTACGTATCAGTGTGTGAAGTATGCTTAGTTGCTTACTGAAAATCAGGCTAGTTTATATAAAGGCAAATAAATAATTAATACCAAATTTCTCATTGTAATAAATAATACACTTGACAAAAGAATAAATGAAATTTTCTTTTGCATAAATGAAATTCTCTTTGGCACAAGGTGATAAGGAGCAGTACAGCTTGCAGGCTAATGGGTGGGATGCAAATCCTTCGCTGTGTGTTTCAAGTCGTAGCCTTTGGATAGATACTTCATCTTGTCTTTCATCGTTCCTAGAGTGCTGCAAGTTTGAGGTGGGCAACAGGGAGAGGGTGAGGTTTTGGGAGGATGGTTGGTTGGAGGGTGGACCATTGAAAGCAGTATCCTAGATTATTCTTGTTATCAAGAAAGCACGACCAGAGCATTTCAAGTTTTGTGGATTTTTCTCTTCAGTCTTTGAGCTGGAATTTTGATTTCAGAAGAAATTTGAATGAGCATGAGATAGCAGAGGCGGCTAGGTTATTACACAAAGGTGGAAAATGTTCATTTGATTCAATCAAGAGAGGATAATAGAAGGTGGAAACTATATCAGGATGTTCACTTGCAAATCCTATAGCTCTTTCTTGTGCAACAATGGATCTGTGCAACATTTTCCACCCTTTTCTCAGATTTGGGAATCAAGAATTCCTCCAAAAGTCAAAGTTCTTGTGTGGTTAGTGGCTATTGGGAAGGTGAACACCAGTGACCAAGTTCAAAGGCGAAGGCCTTTTATTTATATTTCTCCCCATTGGTGCAGCTTGTGTAAATCTGAGGAGGAGAGTGTTAGTCATGTTTTTCTCCATTGTTCTTACTCAATACAGTTGTGGTGGAAATTGTTCCAGGAAGTTAGAGCTAGTTGGGTCATTCCAAAGGGTTGTTTCGAGCTTCTAAGCACCAAGTTCAAGGCTTTAGGAAAGGGGAGGAAAGCTAAAGCTTTGTGGGGCTGTTTGGTGTTGGCAGTTTTTTGGGACATTTGGTTGGAGCGTAATAGAAGAGTTTTGAGGATTATAATGGAGTGGGGGTAGAAGAACTATGAGGTAGAGTTAGAAACTGGGCAGCCCTTTGGGCATCAGTTTCGAATGAGTTCAGGGATTATTCTCTTTCTCATATAGTGTGGGATATGTTAGCAGCCGTAAAATGATTTTGGTTCAGTTTTAGTTACTTGTAGATAGATCTACTTGAGAGGTCTTAACTAGTTTTGCTGGATGGTGGATTTCTTATCCACTATTTTTTAATTCTTGTTATTGTTTTAATAAATTGTTATCGTTTCTTCTCAAAAAAAAAAATTTCGTATCCTGTTTTCACATTATGATGTGATATGACTTCCATGTAAATTGGTCCTGCCATCAAACAAAAGTTAATTAGACGCAGGACTCTTTCAAATATAGTTGCAAGTATAGTTCGTTTAATTTTATATTATTACCTCTTTCCCATTTTGTTCCGCCACTTGAAACACTGCATTGATGTGTAAAAGTTTGATTGTTGCCTCCCTCGTTCAAACAGTTTTCTCCATTTGTTTATCTTTTGTGTGGTTATCTCTCTATTAAACTTGAATGTGCATAACTAATACCAAAGAGAATGATAAAAATGATGCATTGAATGTGCAGATTGTCGATAGGCTTCATTGGTATGTTCAGCCTGGAGATATGGTAAGCATGTATATACTTGTTTATGTGAAATCTTGATTTCTTTGGTGTTGCAAGTGCAATTTATATCTTGTCTTGACCTCCCATGCTAATATACATGAGTGACTTCACATACCTATTATATATAGGCGTTCCCATTATAAGAAAAACATCCTAAAATAATCGTGCCAAACTTGAACGTAAAATTAATGTTTAAAAACTAAATTAGTCCCCCTAATACAGACTTTTAATGACTTATTGGAATTCAAGAGAAATTTCCACACCTAATTAATCTGTGACACAGATGGCGTCCATGCATAATTTCTAAGCATGCCGCTTAGGTTAAAATATTTGAATAAGGAACAGCAGACATGACAATGTTTGAAAAACCTTGGACAGGGTAACCTTTGAGGTGAGGGACCAAAGTGCAATTTCGGGGAAATTACAGGGGTGGAATATGTCACCCTAAAAAGTGTGCAATATATAGCAAGATAAACCAACTCATTCCTATGAGACCAGAGATTTTATATAAAGCAGATTTCCCATGGGAAGAATATAATAGTTGTTAATTAAGTTATCTTGATAACGTATGAACTCGCGTGCAACTTACAAATTCATGTTCTCTAAAAAATTTTAAAACAGAAAATTGCAAGCAAGTTATCTTTGGAAAATGGTTTCCGCGTTCTGGGATGTTCATTTTGGATACCGACCTTGCGCTTTATTAATAATTGCTAGTGTTCTTAGTTTTCTATGTGCACACATATTAGGTATATATTCTTTGTACAATTTTGAGTTAAGAGCATGATTACTTATGATCCCAATGAGCAGATAGTGGACTTCAGCTGTGGTTCCAATGACTTCAGTAACCTAATGAGCAAAAAGCTTGAACAGACAGGGAAGAACTGCTTGTATAAAAACTATGACTTGTTTCAGCCAGAGGTAATATCCATTATTTAAGTTCTTGTAAGGCCTATCGCATATGATTATGATCTCTGTAAACACGGTGGTATGGGTCACCTGCCTTAATACTTGACATTTTTATTAAGAATTTGGGCATGTTGTCTGAAACGCTTGCTTCTTCCATTGGTCTCTTACACTATGTTTGGCTTAAACCATCATATCCCCTAATTTTGTTTGGTAGACGGGGAGGAAAATCAGTTTAAGGCATATCACTGCTAAAATAGGTTGACGCGCACAAAATCTTCTCATCTTTTTTCTCACCAACCTTTATGGTATTGGACCCCATTGGTCTTGGGAGACCTTGAGAGGTCTGCTTCCCTTCCACTTTTCCTCTCCTACCAAACAAGAGATGTCCCATTCTTCCTCCCCTTTTTCTCTACCCCTCCATTCACCCCTCTTATTTTCCTTCTGAGCAGAAATAGTGGTGTGCGGTGTGCATGACTTTGAGAAGCTGCAGATTTCTTACAGTACAGATCAACAACATATTCAAATGTGGTTGCTCATACATTTTACCGACAGTTTATCACACAGAGAAGTGTTTTGGGCTATTTTTGTTGTTTTTTCTTAATTTCTGAAGCTCTGAAGTAATCTTTATAAGGGGGACCTACTGTATTGAAATTGTTTCTTATAGATTTGCGAGTACTTACAGTTGTTTGCTGCCCGTTTGAATCCCTACTGTATTGAAGTTTTGGGTTTTACTGGGTCTTGGGCTAGCAGAAATGAAATTTGGACAACCCACACTTGATTTCTATACCTGGTTCTTGATTCCGATCAGCGTCATTTGTGCTTAATAAAGTTATTTTAAAATGTTTATTTTTATTGTGGTTATTTGCCTCTTCTTATTTTGTTCTCATATATAGGTTGGTTTGTAGAGCGTTATATGCATGTGCTGATTTAAATGCTCAAAAAACAAAAAACAAAAAATGTTGGAAATTCTTGTTTTGATGTACATTTGGATTTGGCAGAACGATTTTAATTTTGAGAAGAAGGATTGGATGACTGTCAAAAGAGAGGAGTTACAGAAAGGGGCGCCATTGGTAAAAATCGAGGCTTTGTATTTTAAATAACAAGATGTCTGGGTACGAAACCTTACTATTTCCTTATATTTGCTTCTTGAGCAGATCATTGGACTGAACCCTCCTTTTGGAGTCAAAGCAGCTTTGGCGAACAAGTTCATTGACAAGGCTCTTGAATTTGAGCCGAAGCTCCTCATTCTTATTGTTCCACCAGAAACACAAAGGTAGTGTGTGCAGTTGTCCGTCTCTCTGATCTCGCTTACTCACAAACACACAAATGCACCCTCATTGGGCGTCTGGGTAATGTCCATGCACACGGGAATGTGCATGGACACGCATACTTCTTGCTTTTCATTATATTCGACCCAAATCTGTTATTATGTTCCTCATGTAAGCCTTCCACCAGGTTGGATAGAAAGAAATCACCCTATGAGCTGATTTGGGAGGATGATCGGTTATTATCTGGAAAGGTAAAGATTATATATTAGAATCTCAGTTTCCTGAGTTTGTATATTAGAATCTCGGTGTCATGGTGGCTCTTGTCTCTGTGCAGTCATTTTATCTTCCTGGATCGGTTGACGTGGATAACAGACAAATCGATCAGTGGAATTTGATATCGCCGCCGCTTTATCTTTGGAGTCGTCGTGATCGAGCTGCTGAGCACAAGGCCATAGCTCAAAAGCACGGCCACTCCTTTGGAAGATAGGATGAGGGTGGAAGAGGTTATCTGTTGTGTAAGTTCAAGCAAAAGCGCATGTATATTTGTAGTTCCAGGAAGATATGGTTATGACCCGAATTAGGATCAGAGGTTGAGAAATCATGAGAAAGCACAATAGAACCAAGTACGATTAATAGTTAGATGATTTTTATTAGTTCTCTAACACTCGTTTGATTAGTAAATCTAAGATTATTAAAGAATTTTAAAATGACAAAAATTGATATACGGAATTTTATTTTATAGAATTTGTGAATTTTCTTGTTTGATTAACCTAAAATAATAATAATATTTGAATACGGAATTTTTTATTTTAAACTCACTCACAGAAGTTTAGGAATGATACCTATTTACATGCAATTTAAACTTTGGAATTAGAGGTCCCAAATTCCAAGTTTTTCTTGAAAAATTCTAAATTTCTGTATTTATGAATTCAAACAAGAGAATTGATGCATGTCAATTTATAAATTCAGATTTTTGTCAAGATTCCAATTTTATTTCTTTCATCCAAACATAGTGTATCTAAATCTAATAAATGAGTGTGTAAATGGACTTATATCTTATTAGAGCCGTTATTGAGGATGGGTGGGAGAGTTGACTGTTAAAAGGATCCAAAACTAGCCGTTAGAGAAAAACCAAAGGAAAATTTTTTTGCCACCAACTCCAGCCTTTAGTTTTGGAGTCGACGACAATCTTCTTGAAAATCATTTTTCGTCTCTTCCCTCTCACTTTCCGTTTACATTTTTTGGTGTTGAATTATTGTTGTGAAACCTTGTAGTCACCGTGATAGCCTTCGTCTTTTAACTCACGCACACAGTTAATTCAAGGTTTTGAATCCAGTTATCAACTTAGATATAGGGTTGAAGCGGAAAGCCATGAAAATGTCGATTTGCTGAAGATTGAGTTTAGTTAGTACGACATTAGCAGGTGCAGAGATATAGCTTTCCGATGTCTGGAGGATGTGGATTGGTAACATGATTTTATCCTTTTATTTTGTTTCTATTTAATAATTTTGAAGAATTGTCTTGGAGTTTGGTTTGATTTCTCTTGGTAGTAGAGTTTGCTAGTTTGATTGCTCTCTATAGGAGAGAGCTTGTTTTTAACTTTCGTTTTGATGTGCTACCTCTTTCGGATCTTTTGGATTTATGTGTGAAAGGTGGAGTTATTTGATTTGCTGAATCTACTTCATTTGGTGTTCTAGGGTCGTGGCAGTGCTATTTTTTTTTTTTTGAAGAACTAGAAAATATCATTAACCAGTGCCGAAGCCAAAGAGAAGTACAGAAAGCCACAAAGGGCAAACAACGACATACATGAAAACGAGACTAAAGGAAACGCTACAACACGAAGAACCATTCGTGTCACCCTTAACTCGCATCAAACAAAAGCTAAGTTGGAGGGCAAGGTAGACCATCCTTGTTCATAACACGTACAAACGAAAATGGGAGTCGAACCCAGACTAAGTCGCACATCTCCGCACTAGCATGCGACGTCACATAATCCTCCGCTTCATTGGCTGATCTTGGTACCCAAGACCAGACACACGAACTGAAGTCCTCACCTTCCCTGCTAATCTCCCACAAGGTCGGGAAGACCTCCCAATTTCCTTGGTCAATACTTCCATTCAGCCGAGAGATAATCTCCTTCGAGTCCGACTCCATCACAATACTCGAGAAGCCCCTCTGCTTGGCCATCACACATCCCTCCAAAACACCCCTTACTTCAGCCACTAACGCACTAGGGGCCACGACCTCCCTTCTCACTGCCAAGCAACGAGAGGAAGAGTCACGGAGCACGACCCCAATATGGCAACACTCATTCACCCTTTTCCAACTGCTGGCATCCACGTTCACCTTCGCCACTCCCTGCACCGGAGGAGACCAAGAGGGAGAAGCCCCACTTGGGTCTGTCGCACCCCGCATGACCTTTTGCTCCGAGCATGCCTCCAGGTAAGAAGAGGCAGCCATGGAAATAGCAAGCACAGTTTTCGACGGAGGTGATTAGGTTGTGCAATAGACCCATGGGCATCGTACTCTCTATTGCAATTTTTGGTTTGAGATTTTGTTCTCACATGATCTCGTTGTAACACGATATTTAATAGTTTTATAGATCTAGGTAATCATGCAGTTCTCGATGAGCTCGGACCAGTGCTTGAAGTCTACTCATTGTTTTGCGAGTAGTGATGCTTTATTGTAATATTTTTAGATCTAGTTTGCAAGGATCTTTTTAGGGGCCAAGTTCTTCATAATATGTATTTGTACATGTTTATCAATGAATGAAATATTGTACTTTAAAAAAAAAAATCCAAAACTAAGGACGCAAAGCCAAGAAAATATGCGTACGGAGAAACAAGATTTGCAACTTTATTTTCATTTGAAAACAATGTGTCAAGAAGGATCCATTGTAGCTTTTGGCTGGATCAACAAAAACTCATCGGTAAACCTTAAAATAATTGACGCTATTGTTAATAAGAGAACATTCCAAATGTTTCCAGATGTTTTTGTTTTATTAGTGTGGTACCGTCTGCAATTAGTGAATGGATAATGTTACGGAGACCAAATCTTTAAATCAAATTTGCAAATCAAATGACGTGTCACCAATAAGAGATAAACACATTAACCGATACTTAATTAATAATTCAATCATTTACAACTACATCATTTGGTTTAAAAAATTTGATCTCCCTATCACTACCCAAACCCTAGATTACAGAATAGAACAGAAGAGCAGAAGAACAAAAGAACAAATGCTCAAAGAGATTAAAAAAAAAAAACACTAAATAAACATATAAAACTAAGCCTTTAATTTGAACTAGGCACTCTAAAATGTTAACAAGACTTTCCGTTCGAATTCACAGGAACCTTCAGTTTAAATGCCACATTATACTCATTACTCAACAATCTTTATTTCATCTTTCTTTCATTGGAACATTCTTGCACTTGGTAGGGTTGAATTCGAAACCCCCTGCAGATGTTTCATTATAACCACTCAATGGAACCTTCACTTGCTTGCAATAGATCTTCGGCGAGTCCGTAATTTTCTTCAATATCCTGACGCGTTTGTATCTGATCCGAAGACGAAACTCTACACGAATGTTGTAAACACCGGCCGCAGTCTCCGAGTTAAACTTAGAAACGTCATGTTTTCGAAACTTAACCCACTGCTGCCCTTGAAGAACTACAGGCACAACGGTGGTGTTCTTGTGGTCTTGGTAAAAAGGTGTCGAACTCAAACTCGCAACAAAAAACTTCTTGTTTCTGTATTTGCCAATGACTTGGATGCCACGGTAGTCTATGCCAGCCCTTTTGTTGGAATTTCTGATGGTAAAGTTGAGTGCAAGGTTGTAGTTGAGAATGTTGTTACTGCCGGCAGCGAAATAAAATTGGGTGAGAGATGCGTCAGTGATGGTGATTTTGGGCTCATTGGGAAGGACAAATAACCAGATCAAGGAGTAGAAGGAAAAGGCTATTACCCCGAGGAAGGCGAGGATGGCGAGGATGGTGAGGATGACACCAAGGCAGCTGCAGTAGTCACGCCGTGAACGAGGCATAGTGTACTACCATGTGGAATTAATGCAAACGTACGTATAAAGTTTAAAACACACAAGGGTTTAAGGAAAGTTTTGGCTTTGTCTTATGAACAAGTGATGATGCTGGAGTTCTGCGTAAGCTTGAGAGGAGTACTCTTTCATACAATTGTGATTTGTAAGCCAAGGCATTTATATAGCCTTCAAATTAACCCTAATTCAAGTAGGAAAGCATATAGGATAAAGGGAAAGTAATACTATTACGACCAGAAAGGAAGCTATATACTAAATCCTTGTGGAAAAAGAGTTAGTACTATGGTCTATGGTATTTCTCTTAGCCTAATTGTCGTGAATGACAAATTCACAACCGATTTATTTTTCGATAATCCCATCCCATTAGGCATTAGTATAAATATATTGTTGCATAAAAAAATCCTTGAGATAAAAGAAAGCACATAGTAAATTACCTAATAACCTGAAAAAGGGAGAGTACTGATTCAAACATGGAAATTAATTACCGATTCAACTGTTAATGTGTAAATTGATGAATTGATCTAAGATTGTGTGACACATTTGAAATGTGCTAGTTGAGTCTCATAGGGCTTGATAGTGGACAAGTGTCTTAAGCTAAGTGGAGTGTAAATTGGATGGCTGAGATTGAATTGATGATCTGTCCCTCTCTCTCTCTCCTCCATCAGTTAATTCATTGTAGTGTGTGAGCTCACAGTCTTAGTGAGTATATTCCCCAATATACGGAAAACCTGCAGAGAGCACTTTTCTCTCTAAATTTCCTGATAGAAATTTGTGTGTGTTTCTGCATTTTATTCCTTTCCACTAACATGGCCTCAGAGCCAGGTTGGATCTAAACAATCTGGGCGTCGTGTTTGTAAGGGTAGAGCTCAGATTCACAACAAGCAGCTTATTGTAGTGATTCGAGTTCATATCAGTGATTGAGCCTAACATGGATGGATCTGGAGGAGGAGAACTCAAAGCACCAGTTTTCAATGGTGAGAATTTCGATTTCTGGCAAATCAAAATGAAAACCATTTTCCGTTCACACGAGCTGTGGAATCTGGTTAAGAGGGGCTACGAAACGCCATCGAAGAAAGAGGAGGAGCTCACGGCGGAGGAGAAGAAGCTGATGTGTGAAAATGCAGTCAAGGATGCTAGGGCACTTGGAATCATCCAAGGTGCTGTTTCAGATCAAATCTTCTTGAGGATTGCAACCCAGGAAAGTGCAAAGGCTGCGAGGGATATTCTGAAACAAGAATTTGTTGGTGATAAACAAGTAAGATCTGTGAAACTTCAAGGTCTTAGGCGAGATTTTGAGTATACTCACATGAATGATAATGATTCTCTCTCTGTGTATATTGCTAAACTGTTTGATCTGATTAATCAAATGAAAAGGTATGGTGAAGATCTGAGTAATCAGAGAATTGTTTAGAAGTTGTTAATTAGCCTACCTAAGTCATATGATAATATTGCAGCTGTGATAGAGAATACTAAGGACTTAGACACCACAGATGCACAAGATGTGGTTGCTATCTTAAAAGGTTATGAGCAAAGGCTTGACAGACATGGGGAGAGTAGTATGGAAAAAGCATTTGGTAGTTTAAATGTTACACCAAAACCAAATAGGTTTACTGGTCAGCCAAACAGTAACAAATGCCAGAAGAATTTTAAGCCTAGAGGGAAACAGTGGGGTAATAAGCCTAGTTTCTATGTGAATAATGATGCAAACAACACTGAGGATAAGTGTAAGTTCTGTGATAAACTTCACTATGGAGAGTGTTGGGTTAAGAACAAAGTCAAGTGTCATAAGTGTAGCAAAATTGGACATATTGCAAGATACTGCAATACAAACAAGGCTGTGCAGCAAGTGAATTTTGCCAATCAGGTAGAAGAAACTGGAAATCGGTTTTATGTTAATCATTCTGGTGTACTGAAGAAGATAAGTGATGAATGGTATATAGATAGTGGATGTAGTAATCATATGACATCCAGGGAAGACTTGCTTGTTGACATTGACAGAAATGTGAAAGCCAAGGTCCAAGTAGGCACATGAATCTTGGTTGAAGTGGCTGGAAAGGGGACACTGATCATTGAAACAATGAAGGACAGAAGATACATAAGAGAAGTAATGCTTGTACTTGGTCTTGCAGAGAATTTGCTCAGTGTAGGACAGATGACAGAGCATGGGTATTTTCTTCTGTTTGGAGATTACAGAGTAGATGTGTTTGATGACAGATCTCTAAGAAATTTGGTGGTCAGTGTGAAACATAAGGGAAACAAATGTTTTCCTTTGAATTTCCGTACCAACAACGAACTTGCTTTGAGAACCAGTGTGCAAGAAGATGGAAAGATGTGGCACAAAAGGTTTGGACACCTAAACTTCAGAAGTCTCAAGCTATTACAAAGTCAAGGAATGGTATTGGGGCTGCCTGAAATCCAAGAGAGTGATGATGTTTATCAAGGTTGTGTACTTGAAAAGCATCACAGGGAGTCATTTCCTAAGAAGACCACATGGAGAGCACATGAACCATTGGAATTGATTCATTCTGATGTCTGTGGACCTATGCAGGTTCCAACCATAAGTGGAAACATATACTTTCTCACATTCATTGATGACTATTCAAGAATGTGTAGGATCTACTTTATGAGAAACAAATAAGAAGTGTTTGGGATATTCAAAAAGTTTAAAGCTATGGTTGAACTGCAATGTGGTTATTCACTGAAGAAGCTGAGAAATGATAGAGGAGGAGAGTTCATTTCCACTGAGTTTAATGTGTTTTGTGAATAAATTGGAATGGAGAGACAACTTACTGTGTCTTATACTCCACAGCAAAACGGAGTGGTAGAAAGGAAAAATAAGACAATTGTGGAAATGGCTAAAAGTATGCTGCATGAGAAAGGGCTACCCTACAAGCTATGGGGAGAAGCAGTCAACACTGCAGTGTTCTTATTGAACAGATGTCCTACAAGTGTATTAGACCGTGTCACACCATTTGAGGCTTACAGTGGAAGAAGGCCTGGAATCAAACATCTCAAGGTGTTTGGTGCAGTGTGTTACTCTTTGATACCTAGAGAATTGAGACATAAATTGGAAGCATAAAGTGTAAAAGGAATTTTTATTGGATATAGAGCTTGTGAGAAGGGGTACAGAATTCTAAATCCAACCACTATGAAAGTAATTATATCTAGAGATGTAGTGTTCGATGAGAATGGGAAGTGGGATTGGGAAGAAAACAAAGTGAAAGAAATCTGTGTTCCTCTAACTCCACCTGAGTTTAGAGAAACATGTGATAATGCAGCTGGAGAGTTTTTTCAGTCACCATCTCTCAACTTCTGTGAAAGATCAAGTTCTCAGGATGCAAGTGAACAGATTCATCTTGTGGATACAGAAGCATTTGATTCAACTCTTTTGAAATGGAGAAAACTGAGTGAGGTTTATGAATACTGCAATCTGTGCATTGTTGAACTTGAAAGCTTTGATGATGCTTCTCAAGATGAAGCTTGGAAGGTTGCAATGCAAGATGAAATTGATATGATAGAGAAGAACAAGACCTGGACTTTGGTGAATAGACCAACTGACAAGCCTGTAATTAGGGTAAAGTGGGTATACAAGACCAAGCTGAATCTGGATGGATCTGTACAGAAAAATAAAGCAAGGTTGGTGGCTAAGGGTTATGCACAGAAGCCTGGTGTGGATTATAGCGAGACATTTGCACCAGTTGCAAGGTTGGACACTAGAAGGACATTAATTGCTCTAGCTGCAAAGAACAATTGGCAGCTATTTCAGCTAGATGTTAAGTCTGCCTTCTTGAATGGTGTTCTTCAAGAAGAAGTGTATGTGGATCAGCCAGATGGGTTTATTGTAAAAGGAGAAGAGGACAAGGTGTACAAACTGCACAAAGCTCTTTATGGACTGAAACAAGCACCAAGGGCTTGGTACAGTGAAATTGATGCTCATTTTGAAGACTGTGGATTCAAGAAGAGTGGCAGTGAAACAACGTTGTATACAAAAGAAAAAAATGATGAAGGAATGCTCATTGTGTTGATTTATGTTGATGATATCATTTATACAGGAAGCAGTATTGAAATGATAGAAGAATTCAAAGCTTATATGATGCACAAATATGAAATGACAGATTTAGGTTTGCTGCACCATTTTCTTGGAATAGGAGTTATACAAACTGAAAGTAGCATGTTCATTCATCAACAGAAATATGCTACTTCCTTGCTTAAGAAATTTGGATTACAGGACTGTAAACTTGTTAGTATTCCACTGGTCCCAAGTCACAAATTGAGAAATGATGATGACAATGGAGCTGTAGATGTAGCTTAGTTCAGAAAAATAGTTGGCAGTTTATTGTACCTTACTGCAACTAGACCAAACATTATGTATGCCTCTTGTTTATTAGCACGGTTTATGCACTGCTCAACTAATAAGCATTATGGAGCTGCTAAAAGGGTACTGAGATACATACAAGGAACCTTGGATTATGGTCTGGAGTACAAGAAAGGACAAGGAGCAATGCTGTTTGGATTCTGTGATAGTGACTGGAGTGGATCAGAAGAAGATATGAGAAGCACTTCAGGATATGCTTTCACTTTCGGAAGTGGGGTATTTTCTTGGTCTTCAGTCAAGCAGCATTGTGTTGCATTATCCACTGTAGAAGCAGAGTACATCAGTGCAGCAGAAGCTACTGCACAAGCAACTTGGTTAAGGTTTGTGTTGGAAGACTTTGGTGAAACACAGACTGTGGCAACTCCCTTGAATTGTGATAGCACTTCTGCTATTGCAATTACCAAGAATCCCATCTTTCACCAGAAAACCAAGCACATCAATCGAAGGTATCACTTTATCAAGGAGGCTTTGTAGAATGGGATCATTGATTTGGTGTACTGTCCAACCAAAGACCAAGTAGCAGACATATTCACAAAGGCACTGGCCAAGGTACAGTTTTGTTATCTCAGAGAGCAATTGGGAGTAAGATCAGTTCACAATTTAGGGGGAATGTTAATGTGTAAATTGATGAATTGATCTAAGATTGTGTGACATATTTGAAATGTGCTAGTTGGTCTCATAGGGCTTGATAGTGGACAAGTGTCTTAAGCTAAGTGGAGTGTAAATTGGATGGCTAAGATTGAATTGAGGATCTCTTTCTCTCTCTCTCTCTCTCTCTCTCTCTCTCTCTCTCTCTCTCTCTCTCTCTCTTTCTCTCTCTCTCTCCTCCATCGGTTAATTCATTGTAGTGTGTGAGCTCACAGTCTTAGTGAGCATATTCCTCAATATACGGAAAACCTGCAGAGAGCACTTTTCTCTCTGAATTTCTTGATAGAAATTTGTGTGTGTTTCTGCATTTTATTCCTTTCCACTAACATCAACTAGGAAACATAAGGAAGGTACCGATTTAACATAAAGGGGGAAAAATTCCTTGGAGTTTGTGGAGCAAAAAATAATCCAAAAAGTTATGGAGGTGACACGTGAACTTTTAGGCAATGTTCTAAAAAAGGGCCTAGGCGGGTTGGAACCGAGGCGATTTCGTGCAAAACGGCTGGAAAAATCGGGTTGGCTCCAGGCGGCCCTAGGCGGCACCTAGGCGGGCTAGGCGGTGCTAGGCGGCTGGGCGGTGCTAGGCGGCTCGGCGGTTTTTTATTTTTTATTTTTATAACTTTATACCTTGAAATTTTGTTAATTTTATAGAATAGGTGTGTTGTGTATCAACTTAAATTCCGGGATGCTAAAGATAAGTATCTTACATTACTATATTTCTTTATTTTCCTCCTATTTTCCATTTTATGTTGTTTTAAATTGTGAACTTGTTATACATGTGTAATGATACTCCTCACTATGGTTATATGGCATATATGTTTAATGCGTTTTTAAAATTTGGACTTGTTGGATACTCTTTTTGCATTTTATCATACAAGTATAATTTTTTATAAGTGTCAATATGCACTTATTTACAAGATATACAAGAAATTTACCTAAATCCGCCTAGACCTCGCTTAGCCGCCTAGGAACTAGGCGCCAGCCTGCCACTCGACTAGCGCCTAGCGTTTTTTAGAACCTTGCTTTGAGGTCAGAATGACAAAATTACACTCGAGGCACATCAGAATTTTCACTCGCATGCAACGGACAATAATGACTCAATCAAGGAAAGTCGAAGGTGATCAATATGGTGTTTATTCAAATCTCTCTCATCACTCATCATTCATCCCTTATTGATTTTATTCAAAAGGTAACTCCCAAAACTTTCTGTTTAATTTAGGAATAATTGTCATGTTAATTGCAAGATATTATTTCACATAATATCTTGCAATTATTCTCCAAATACCACCATATATGGCCGGCCATTCTCCACCCTAAAGGCCAGCCACCCTCCTATAAATACCCCTCTTATCCCACTAAAATCTTAAGCTATTTGCTACCCACAAACTCCTAAACACATTCTTTTCAGAACTCTAACTTTGGCATTGGAGATTCTTCGGCCGAAGTTCCCCATTCATCATTGGCACTTAAGGCTTTTGGCCTTAATCTTAGGTGTTATTATTTTGCAGGTACATTTTCGTCAAAGGAGAAGACGACGGAAATTTGCATCTACATAGTTCCTCTTGATAAGGGATTGTGATATATAATCCTATTTTATTAGCTATATACGTACATGTAAACATGTATATGTATAAGGATCGATTACAACTAAACCCATATGACAGTGCTTACAACGATAATTAAAACTATGCATGATCATATTAAATGCAGTACGTGCATGGTTAGGGTTTGTGACAGTATAAGAAATATATTTACTTGGAACGGAAGACAACAAAACCATGATCTTGTCTTCTCTTCTCTTGGATTCAGAAATAGTATCTCAATACGCTCAATAGGACTGGTATTTGATATGAAAACAAGTAGTACGCGAGAAGAGAGACCAAAATCGACTTTATATGTTGCAACTGCATCTCCCTATCAGAGATGCAGTTACTGTCAGTTTGTGTAGGTTACAACTGCTCTTTATTTGAATTGATAACCACCTTTAGTTTTCCCTCTAATATAGAATTAATCCGGCGTAATTCACATTAGTCCTTACATAATACAACCCTTTCACTATATTTGCACTGTGGTTTAAATGACACTCACATATAAGTCCTTCTTACATTCTCCCACATAAGTGAGATTAAACCATCATTCTTAATTGCAAAATATAAAAGTGAAATGTGATCACAAATTGTATAAATTAACTGACTCTTACAACTATATACTGCGAGTTCATCTGTCGAGTTTTAAGGCTACACAACATTGAATACAATGTTTATACCTTAAGGGTGTGTTTGTTTGAGCTCGCTAGCTTTCGCTGGCTTGGACTGGACTAAATGTCACTGTAATCCCGTGTTTGTTGCACACACGGACTAGCGTTAATGAGACTCGCCTACACTAACCCCGACTAAACGATTCGCTAGAGGAGCTTAGCGAGGACCCCCGAAATCGGGCGGACTGCTAAGACCACCTATGTCCGCTTCGCCTCTCCTCACTTCGCCCCTCCTCACTTCGCCCCTCCCATCTGCTCCCTCCCATCTGCTTCTTCCTCGCTTCCACAACCATTTTCAAACCCATATCCCGCAAAATTAAAAAAAAAAAAATATATATATATATATATGTAGTCGTTCCATTTTTCAAATCCAGATCCAACCTGCAAAATAGAACCTAGAAAACTAAACCCATAAACCTATAAAACACACCCAAAAAAAAAAAATATGCAGTGGGTATAAGCTTAAATCAACGATGGGATTGACTAAAGGCAAACTAAACCCAGAAAACATGAAACTCCTTGATTGCAAACCTTCTCCATCTCCCACCTTCGAGCCAATCACACATGCACGCCAACCCCAACTCCTAATTTTCACTTTATTTCTTGCTCTGTGGTTTGATTTTGAAGATTTGCAGTAGATTATGAAGTTGTGAGAGGAAGTGAAGAGGGAGAGAGAGGGGGGACAGAGTTGGACAGGATAAGGAAAAGGGAAGAGACACAGGAGAAAAAGAAGGAAATAGTTTGACCAAAAAATAGGGAGATTCTAGAAAACGAAAAAGAAAACGAAAAAATAAAAAATAGAAAGTGAATTAATTTTTATTATTTTTAGGGTAAATTACATAGAAATCCCTCAGGTTTGAGGTCTATTACAACCCCATACAACATCTTTCAAACATTTCACTTTCATACCTCAGGTACTATTTTATTTCAAAATGATACCTCCATTTCATTTTCCATCCATTGATCCGTTAAGTGCTGACGTGGTTGCCACATTTATGCCATGTGGCCGCCATATGTGTGCCACATGGCAAATTTTTTTAAAGAAAAATTAATCTTCTAAATTTATATAAAATAAAATAAAAAGAAAAGAAAAGCCATCCTCCCACCCAGCCACCCAACAGAAGAAGAGGAGGAGAGGAAAAAAAAAAACCCTATCTTCATCTTCTTCGACCTCTTCCTTGCAACCCACTCCTTTCTTCCTCCTCCCGTCTTCTCCAAGCCCACCGTGCAGCCATCCTCCACCTCCTCTGCACACACTACCTGCAACCCAGAAAAGAAAAAAAAAACCCCATCTCCCTTTCCGCAACCAGATCTCATTTTTCACAATAAGTGTGGCTGCAACCCAGAAAAAAAAATTAAAAAAAAAAAAAAAAAAAAAAAAAAAAAAACTCATGTCCCTTTCCGCAACCATATCTCATTTTTCCCAATGAGTGTGGATTTAAGGAGTGGGTACAAGAGGGAAGAGGTTGCGTGCGAGGATAGGTGCAGAGGATGGGTACGAAAGGTGGGTGCGTTGCATTTTTTTCTTTTCTCTTTCTTCCTTCTGGGTTGCAGCCTGGGTTCGGGTTGTGCGAGGTGGAGGATGGGTGTGGAGGAGAAGGTGGAGAGGACGGGCGGGATCTTGGCTATGGGATCTGGGTTTTGGGTGGGAGGTACGGGATCCGCCCACCTGGGCTTCGCGCGAGGGAGGATGAGAACTGGGTCGCGACAGCTGGGGATGAACATGGGATATGCTTCAGGTATGGAGGGGGCATTTTTGGGAGGGGGTGGTATATGGTTCAGGAATGTGGGGCGGCTAATGATTTTGGGTTTTCTAACTTTTTTTTTTGGTTAAAGATTCATCTTTTGAAAAACAAATTTTTTTTAAAAAAAAAAATTTGCCACATGGCATAAATGTGACAGCCACGTCAGCACTTAACGGATCAATGGATGGAAAATGTAATGGAGGTATCATTTTGAAATAAAATAGTACGTGAGGTATGAAAGTGAAATGTTTGAAAGATGTTGTATGGGGTTGTAATAGACCTCAAACCTGAGGGGTTTCTATGTAATTTACCCTTATTTTTATTATTCTGTTTTTTAGTCCGACATTGCACCAAACACTTCACTAAGTTAGTCTAGCTTAGTCTAGTCTAAGCCAGTCCAACTTAGTCCTTGAAGTTAGTCCGGTGCAACACACGCACCCTAAAACCACAAACTGATTAGGCTCCAGCACATTCTTGTTGTAGCCGAGAGAATAAAAGATTTTGGGACTTAATTGCTTGTAAATCAAGCACTCCCACATTTCTTATGGTCACAAGATACTGCAGATATCTTGATTGCTTTAAACATTTGCAATTTTCATTAATCAACATTAACACAACATATGAATTCATATTAAACATTACTCACAGCTTTTGCAACTTAAATACATACTTGTGCAGATTACTCCCACATTTAAAGAACATCAAAGCTGACTGAAACCCCATTCTTAATACAGGCTTGTTGAAGACTGTAACATTTAAGGCTTTTGTCAATGGATCTGTGACCATGTCATGTGTACTGATATGTTGTATATCAATCACACCCTCTCTGACTTTATCTTGAACTTTCAAGTATTTAATATCCATAAGCCTTGATGCCTTTGATCTCTTGTTGTTTTTAGCAAAGAATACTGCAATTGTATTATCACAGTAAGCTTGATTGGCCTTTCAATGCTTCCCTCAATGCTTCATCTCATAAATTAAGTTTTTCATCCAATTACATTGTTTCATTGCCTCAAAACATGCAATATATTCAAACTCCATAGTAGATACAGCTCTTATAGTTTGTTTCTTGCTCCTCCATGAGGCAGCACCACCACACAGTAAGAAAATGTATCCATTTGTAGACATTTTATCATCAATGCATCCACCTAAGTCAGCATCAACATAGCATACCAATTCCAAATTGTCTACATGGTGATAACACAACACATATGATTGAGTTATTTTCATGTATCTTAACACCTTTTTACCTGCATTCTAGTGAGCCAATCCTCGATTTGATTGAAACCTTCCTAAGACACTTAACACAAAAGCCAAATCAGGCCTTGTACAGACTTGAGCATACATCACAATGCCAATTAAAGAAGCATAAGGCTTGTCCTTCATTGCCTGCACTTCATAGTCAGTAATGGGGCACTGAGACCAAGACAATTTGTCACCCTTGCCAAGTTGTATATCTCCTCCATTGCAGTTCTCCATATTGAACCTTTTGAGAACCTTATCAACATAAGCTTTATGTGACAAGCCTAACCATCTCTTTGGATCTGTCCCTAGTAATCTCAATGCCTAAAACATAGAGTGCTGCACCCAAATCCTTCATGTCAAAGCTACTTGACATCATGTTTTTGGTTTCTTCAAGTAAAAGAACATTTGAATTGGCAAGTAAGATGTCATCCACATAAAGAACCATAAAAATAAAATTAGATTTCACCATTTTGAAATAGATGCAATAGTCAATTTTGTTCTCCACAAAGCCAAAAGCTGCTATAACTTGATCAAACATTTTGTACCATTGTCTAGAGGCCTGTTTGAGTCCATCTATTGACTTGTTAAGCCTACAAACCATATCTTCCTTCCCCCTTTCAATGAATTTGATTGGTTGTTGCATGTATATTTCTTCATCAAGACTATCATTGAGAAAAGCTGTTTTGACATCCATCTGGTGTAGTTCAAAATTGAAATGTGCAGTGAGTGCCATGATCACTTGAAAAGAATCTTTTGTGGAAACTAGAGATAAAGTTTCATTGTAGTCTAGACCCTCATTTTGAGTAAAACTCTTTGCAACTAGCCTTGCCTTTTACCTCTCAATTTGTCTCTGAGAATCCCTCTTGGTTTTATACACCCATTTACAACCAATGGATTTTACATTGTCTGGAGGCATAACTAAAGTCCAAACATTGTTCGTAAACATGGAGTCTAGTTCATCTTCCATTGCAGCTTGCCAACTTGAGGACTTAGAACTTTCTATAGCTGCTTTGTAAGTAGTTGGATCATCATGATCACCAATGTTAAACTCCACTTCCTGCAAATAACATAAGTAATCACTAGGAATTGCATATCTCTTAGGCCTACTGGATTTCTTTGGTTGAACTATGGGGGTTGATAATACTGGGACTAAAATAGATGCAGTAGGCTGCTGAGATGAAATGAAAATTGGAAATGATGTAGTAGGCTGCAATGAATCTGCAACAATCTCTGGATTTGGAACTGCATTTGTTGGTGACAAAGGTAAAGATGCAATGCTACTTGGCTGGGAATTTACAAGTGGCACATGTATGAGAATCTCAATATTTGTATGTTCAATGGTTTGTGATGCATCATTTATCTCTTTAAATTCATAAGAATTCCTGGAATGGGAATGCATAGCTCCACAATCTTCAAGAAACTTGGCATTGTTGCTCTCCACTATTCTAATGAATGCATTAGAACAGTAGAACCTAAAACCTTTGGATTTTTCTGCATAACCCACAAAATAACAACTAGTGGTCCTTATGTCTTTCTTTTCATTGGGATTATAGAGTCTAGATTCACACCTACAACCCCAAGTATGAAAGTGAGCTAGACTAGGCTTTCTTGTCCATCTTTCGAATGGTGTGGATGCAATAGCTTTAGTTGGTACTCAATTTAAAATGTTAAGTTGTTGTTTTGATTGCTTATCCCCAAAGAAATTCTGGTGTTTGTGAATGAGAGAGCATACTCCTTACCATCTCATTCAAGGTTCAGTTTCTTCGTTCTGCAACACCATTTTGTGATGGTGTACCAGGAGTTGTATATTTGAGCTGCAATTCCTTCTTGTTCCAGAAAAATGGCAAATGGTCCCTTTTGTTGTCTTTTCTCTGTGTGCCTTCCATAATATTCACCTCCACGATCGGACCTTACAACTTTAATTGATTTCCCCAATTGTTTTTCAACCTCTAACTTAAAATTTTTAAAACAAGTTAAAACTTGGGAGTTTTTAGAGATAAAAAAATATAAAGTGTATCTGGAAAAATCATCTATGAAAAGAACTAAGTATGAATTGCCACAAATGGTTTTTGTTGGAAATGGTCCACATACATCAGTGTGTATAATCTCTAGAAGATCATTACTTCTTGTTGCTGTCTTTTTGCTTGTTGAGTTTGTGGTTTTGCCCTTAATGCAGTTAATACATTCTGTAGATTCATTAAGGTTCAATTTTGGCAAAATACCATCCTTGATTAACCTCATTATCCTTTCTTTCGAGATATGACCAAGTCTTTGATGCCAAAGCATATAAGATTTGTCATCAGAGGACACGTTTTGAGGCTGAATGTTCTATATTGAAGCATTCTTGATGGTAAGAACACTGAACTTGCCAAAGATCACCATTGGGAAATGCATAATCAATAAGATTGTCAAGCTGACTCTTGAAATAAAATTTAATTTGATTAACATCCCCTACAAATGAAAAACCATCCTTGACAAATTGAATTACAGAAAAGAAGTTCCTTCTCATGGAAGGAACATAAAGTACATTACTTAAATTTAAAACATAACAAGTCAACAATCTCAGTTTGACAGAACCAACAGACTCAACTGCAACTTTATTCCCATTTCCAACATAAACATTGTAGATCTCCTTACTTGTTCTCTTCTGGCTTTGAAATCCCTGCAAAGAATTTGTTATATGTATTGAACAACCTGTGTCAAACCACCAAGAGTTTTGAGGAATAAAACCATATTTGACTCTACAGTCACAAAAACATTAATTATTTTGTTACATTTCTTGATTAACCAAGCTTTAAAACAGGACAATCCTTTCTTAAGTGATCCTCAGAATGACAAAAATGACATCTTTTGACACCATTATTATTATTCTTAAGTCCAGAAGCAATGGAGGTTGCATGAGCTTTTGCAGGTAACACAATGGACTTGAACTGCTTCTTGGAACCATAAGTTGTGCCAGCAGTTGACACAGACTTCTTGAATGCAATTGGCTTCTTTCCCTTGTAATTCTCATTTTTTTTGAACTATAGAAATCGTCCCCTTGCCTTTTCCAACGCTCATAAGGTTGGCAAATTCACTAGTCTCATCCCTCATCTTCTTCAATCTTTCCTCTTCTTGACAGCAAATAGCAATCAACTCATTTATACTCCAAATCTCCTTTTGTGTGTTATAGCTCACTTTCAGTTACTCATAATCATTGGATAAAAAGTACAACGCCATGTGCACAAGAAATTGATTTGTAATACCAATATCCATTGCATTCAACTTGTTTGCAATGTTGACCAATTTTAACAAATGCTCACGAATGCTTCCAGAATCATCATGTTTTGTGTTAATGAGTGCTGACAAACATGCACCAGTTTCAGCCTTGTCTGACCTCTTAAACTTAATTTTTAGCCAAATCACAACTAGGAATTCCTCCTCGGATGTGTTCCTCCATCGAATTTTGCATGATAAGTAAGGACATTTGATTTGCCCTATCCCATCTTGCAAAGAATTCTCTTTCTTGTGCAGTACTCTGATCTGTCAATGCAGAAGGTTGAGGAGTCTTGAATGCTATGTTAAACTCCAACATACCAAGATTCATTTCAATCTGCTGTTTCCATACCTTGAAATTATTACCATTCAATTTCTCTACATTCACTAAACTCATCATATTGAAACCTGTGACCAAGAAATAATTACAAAAGTTTCTTGTCATACTTTAACTATAGACTCAGTCACACCTTTGGGCAAGAAACTGTCTTTATACATGAATTAATTCCATATTTTGCATAGCCAAGTTATTGACTACAAAAACTATCCTTATAACAATACCTTTGGGTAAGTTAGAGCACAAAGATAGATTCTAATCCATTACTCACTATACACTGATTATACAAATGAACCCAGTAAAGTCACTCATTTGGAAGCATTTTACTTGTTAATATTTGTAAGTCACACTTTCTACATTATTCTTCAATTTCTGAAAATTATCTAGCCCTACACTTTGGTGTTATACTAGATCTCATAGTATTTCCTTATATCATGAATGCAACATCAATTACATTTAAGTAATGATTCATTAGCTAAGTCAACACTCCCCCTCAAGTTAGTGCATAGAGATCATACATGCGCAACTTGACAAGCGAGTCATTAAACACTCTACTACACACTACATGTGTAAGAACTTCAGCAAGTTGCTTGTATGAATTCACAAATAGAATCGACACAATTTTCCTCTCGAAAATTCTCCTTTACAAAATGTCTATCAAGTCCACATTCTGTTCTATCAAGTTGTACAGTATTATCTATTATTTTCCTCGCAAACTTATTATCATAATATATAATATCACCACTCCCTTTGATTTGAAACCAAGACACCCCAAAAGAGTATGTAGCCAAAGGAGCTCATATATTCCTTGTGTCATACCTCAGCTTCCACAAGACCTTGACACCATTTTTAGTTGCTTCCTAGGCCACGTAATCAAATTACTTCCAACAAACATAAAATACTCAGATGTAGAACGCCTGATAGTAACATTGCCAAGCAATCTAAGTCTTTAAATCCCCCAACTTTTAGGTGTCTATGTCTTCCATATAGTATTCCTTTATCTCGTGTTGACTTCAAATATGCCATTACAACAACCATATGATCCTCACTAGGTGAGTGCATAAACTGACTGACATCACTTACAACATATGCAATATCAGGATGTGTTTGAGCCAGATAAATTAATCTTCCCATAAGTCTTTGATATATACCCTTATCAACCTGAACGTGATCAGGGTAAACACTTTTCCACCATAGAGTACCCACAGGTTTACATCCTAACATGCTAGTTTCTTTCACCAAATCCAATACATATTTTTGCTGAAATAAGAAGATACCTTTAGTTGAACGGGCAACCTCAACTCCAAGGAAGTACTTCAATTCACCCAAATCTTTCATATATATCAGATTCAGATTCAGATTTGTTTATAACTTCTAAATCTCTTCATCTCAAAATAATCATATCATCCACACAAATAAATAAAGCAGTTATTTTATCAAGCCTATGCTTGAGAAACAAAGTGTGATCTGGTGATTACCGTTCATAGCTTGAGTAAACCTGTCAAACCATGCACGGAACGATTGCTACGTCTATAAAGACACTTACGCAATATGCATACCCTAATATCACCACTCATACTATGAACTGGTGGAAAGACCATATACACTTCATCTTCCAAGTTTCCTTGAAGGACGACATTCTTTACATCAAACTGTTTAAGAGGTAACTCCAGCTAAGGAAATCAAAACACGCGCGCGCGTATCGTATTAATTTTTGCTACCTTGACAAGGTTTCTTCACACATTTGAGTATACCCCTTGGCCACCAACCTTGCTTTGTTTATATCCATAGATCCATATTTAATTGTAAAAACCCATCGACAACCAACATGTTTCTTTTCTTTGGATAAAGGTACTATCTTCCAAGTTTTATTTTTTGCAACACAGACGTTTCTTCATCCATAACTTGTATCCACCTAGGATTTTGTAGGGCTTCTTCCATCTTAATTGTTGATGCACTTGAAATACCATCAACCAACTACTTCAAATAGAATAATTCAAAAGTCGTTTAGTATAAAAGCAGTCTAATTAGATACATTCATCAAACTTGTGGCTATAGTATTTTTTAATGCTTCTATCTCATGTGATCCTTCATCTTGATCATGATTCTATTTTAAATCATCATCACTGTCACTCTCTAAAAATTACTGGGATCATCAAAATGACAATCACGTTCAGAATGCCT
The DNA here is from genome assembly GCA_036320875.1 of Cotoneaster glaucophyllus. Classification (NCBI taxonomy): domain Eukaryota; kingdom Viridiplantae; phylum Streptophyta; class Magnoliopsida; order Rosales; family Rosaceae; genus Cotoneaster; species Cotoneaster glaucophyllus. Next base: position 26,277,134 of record CM070058.1, read on the forward strand.
AAACAACATAATTTGATTAGAAGGCTAATGAAACCTATCATTCATTTGAGTTTCTTCAAACAACATAATTTGTGGTGAATAACTGTTTATTGCTCTCTACTTTTCTCCTTGTTTAGTTAAAACCACGCTGACAATTGTAGCTACTTTTAAATCAGCATTGTGCCATAGCTTGCACAGTGAATTAAGGCAATTAAATTGCCGTAAGTATGAATGTAAAGTTTAGGTAAAAATCTCATTAGCTTGATAATTCATCTCGAAGTTTCAATTTTCTTCATGGTATTACGAAGAAGCACTAGGAAAACCAAAACAAGATAATCTTGTCATGTACATTAACCTAACCTTGCTTTTGTTCGTAATACCTTGGAGAGGGAAAAAGACAAGAAGATAAGAATACGAAGGCAAAATTGGAAACATCAGATCTAGCATAGTGCAAAAAGTAAGCCAGTTTTTCGAAGCTTGCTTTTGTTGCTTCAGTTTTTTAACTTTTTTCACCTAAAATTATGAAAAAAAAAACTGCTTATAAATATTTACAAAACACGTTTTACGCCTCAACTTTTATTGATATGCACTTTTTTTTTTAAAATTTCAGCTGTACCAACGTTTTTCCGTAAATATTTAAATAATATGAAGTGAGTCCTCGCTTTTCATATTTCATTTTCCTCCTTTCCTACAAAAAGCGTCGTCGGAAGCGAGAAGCGAGAAGCGAAATGGAACAGAATGGGATGCCGTCGTAGGGCAAAACTAATGTTTTTCCCTGACTCTGTTAGACCACATATTATTTCGTACATACTCTTCAAAATCCTTTCTTTTTTAGTTTCAAGTTTGCAAAACCCCTGCCATCTGTTTGTTTCCTGAGACAATTTGGAGGACACTGAGGCGCAACTGAGACTTTGAGAATGCAAGGTATTATATCTGCTACTTTTACTTTCTTCTTCTTTCGTTTATTATTCTCGAAAGCTACCACATTGTATAATACTCCACTTCTAACTGTAATGTATTATTGTTGGTTTTAGAGATTTTCTTGGGGAAATATTTTAGAAACCAACTTTTGATTTCTGGGTTCGTTCCATTTTTCGTTTACTAACCAAGGTTCTAAAAGACGCTAGGCGCTAGTCGGGCGGCGAGCTGGGGCCTAGCGCCTAGACGGGGTTTAGGCGGGCGCCTAGGCGGACTAGGCAGATTTAAGTAAATCTATTATATTTCGTACAAATAAGTGTATGTTTATACTTAAAATATATATAATTTCATTATAAACTACAAAATAGAATGACATATATATTATGAGGTATTGAAACATAATGAAAACATAGGGAACATGCATATAATGTGTATTCATTTAAGTATTCAACAAGTCTCTTACAATTTATTGGAAAAAATAAAATGCAAAATGAAAGTTATCTATTTTCTGTCTAAGTGAGTCGCAACTTAGGCGGGTGCCAAGACGGGTCTGGGCGGGCTAGGCGGGTGCCTAGGCGATCTAGCCGGGTGCCTCAGCAGATCTAGGCACCCCTTCTTAATTTTCAAACGCCTAGGCATTAATCGGGGCGGTGACCAACCGCCTAGCGCCTAGGCGGGGATTTTTAGAACAGTGTTACTAACTGCCTTGTGAGTTAAATATATTGTTGTTATTATGCTGGTAAATCTGTGGTTTACTGGAATTTTTTTTGTTCAATTTATGGTGACCATTTTGTTCTTTTCATGTAAATAAATCCCGAAATTCGAAACTGCCCGTTATTGCAAACTTTGTGCACGTCATAAAGTAAATGAATTTCACTGCAAGTAGTGATTTCACTGCTATTTGGTTGAATTTTACTTTTAGGTGTAAGATGTGGAAACAACGTGAGTTCAAGAACGGTATGTCATCCTCAGATGATGAAACTGAGGCTCGAACAGTTACATTGTCTATTTACCATTTTGTGGATGACGAGGACGAACCTATTTGTTTCATGTCCTGCCAATTCAATGGAGTGATGGTGAGAGACAGGGTGGTAATAAAGTCAAGAATCTTGCTGCAATTTTGGGTTCGCCAAAGTGATCATGGACGAGAGTGGGTATTCATATTTGATGTACGTAAACATGAGAAATTGTAACTGATCATGGTCGTCGATACAGGCAAGCAATGGTTTGTTAAACAAAGATAGAATTTTTGTAAAAACCAGCAATAGTATTATACAATACACAAGCTCAAGAGCAACCAAACAAAACTGTGGAGAATAACAAGCTAGAAAGATGAATGAGAACACTCCAATTTCTTTTATTTTTATTTTTTTTGCATAAAAATAGATCTAGTAGAGGGAGGACGAAATACACAGCTCTTGAGCCTTAAATGTTAAAATTGTTTCTCTGTTCTACCTTGCCGATCGATTTTGTGCCTGTATTTTCAATTTGGTCCCTGTGTTTAATTAATTAGTCAATGCACTCTTTTTCCATCCAATTACTGTTAAAAATCTACAAACATGAAGAATAAGATTAAGAAAATAAAAAAAAAAACCATAAGAGAATTTAAAAAGAAAGAAAAAGAAAATAATAATAATTCAACAACAAAATTAAAAACCTTTTTCCAAGAGGAACCCCAAGGGTTTTTTTTAATGTTAAATCAGTACTTTCCTTATGTTTCCTAGTTGAATCAGTAATTAATTTCCATGTTTGAATCAGTACTCCCCCTTTTTCAGGTTTTTAGGTAATTTATTATGTGCATTCTTTCATCACTAAGGATTTTTTATGCAACAGTATATTTATACCAATGCCGAATGGGATGGGAAGATAAATCAGTGGTGAATTTGTCATTCCCGACATTCAGACTAAGAGGAATACCATTAGACAATAGTTCTAACTTTTTTTCCACAAGGATTTAGTATATAGCTTCCTTTTCCCGGTCGTAATAGTATTACTGTCCCTTTATCCTATACGCTTTCCTACTTGAATTAGGGTTAATTTGAAGGCTATATAAATGTCTTAGTTTATAAATCAGAATTGTATGAAAGAGTACTCTTCTCACGCGTACGGAGAACTGCAGTATCATTTGTTCATAAGACAAAGCCAAAACTCTCCCTTAAACCCTTGTGTGTTTTAAACTTTATACGTACGTTTGCATTAGTTCCACATAGTACACTATGCCTCGACCATGGCGTGACTACTGCAGCTGCGTTCGTGTCATCCTCGCCATCCTCGCCATCCTCGGCGTAATAGCCTTTTCCTCTTATTTCTTAATCTGGGTATTCGTCCATCCCAATGAGCCCAAAATCACCATCACTGACGCATCTCTCACACAATTTGATTTCGCTGCCGGCAGAAACAACATTCTCAACTACAACCTTGCACTCAACTTTACCATTAGAAATTCCAACAAAAGGGCCGGCTTAGACTACCGTGGCATCCAAGTCATTGGCAAATACCGAAACAAGAAGTTTTTTGTTGCGAGTTTGAGTTCGACACCATTTTACCAAGACCACAAGAACACCACCATTGTGCCTGTAGTTCTTCAAGGGCAGCAGTGGGTTAAGTTTCGAAAAAGTGACGTTTCTAGGTTTAACTCGGAGACTGCGGCTGGTGTTTACAACATTCGCGTAGAGTTTTATCTTCGGATCAGATACAAACGCGTCAGGATATTGAAGAAAATGAAGGACTTGACGAAGATCTATTGCAAGCAAGTGAAGGTTCCATTGAGTAGTTATAATGAAACATCTGCAGGTGATTTCAAATTCAACCCCACCAAGTGCAAGAATGTTCAAGGAAGTGCAGTAGTAGTACTAAGTCGGCGGCGGTACCGTGTTCGATGAAAGAAAGATTGTTAGTTAATGAGTATAATGGGGCATGCAAATTGAAGGTTCCTGTGAATTCGAACGGAAAGTCTTGTTAACATTTTAGAGTGCCTAGTGCAAATTAAAGGCTTAGTTTCATATGTTAACTATGTTGTGTTTTTTTTTTTTTTTTTTTTTTTTTATCTCTTAGAGCTTTTGTTCTTTTGTTCTATTCTATTCTAACGTTAGGGAGACCAACTTTTTTAAACCAAATAATGTGGTTGTAGATGATTGGATTATTAATTTAAGTGTCGGTAAACGTGCTTATCTCTTATTAGTGACACATCATTTGATTTGCAAATTTGCTCTCCTAGCATTATCCATTCGCTAATGGCTGACGGGGCACCATACCAATAATACATCAATCATCAAACTTCCATGTCCTTTAGTTTTCAAAAATTTGTCTACAAATTTAGTCTCCCTAGCATTACTCATAATCTTTACCTTTTCAAATAGTAACCGATCATCCTCCCAAATCAGCTCATAGGGTGCTTTCTTTCTATCCAACCTGGTGGAAGGCTCACATGAGGAACATAATAACAAATTTGGGTCGAATATAATGAAATGCATCAAGTATGCGTGTCCATGTACATTCCCGTGTGCATGGACATTCCCCAGACCCCTAATGAGGGTGCATTTGTGTGTTTGTGAGTTAGCGAGATCAGGGAGAACTGCACACTACCCTTGTGTTTCTGGTGGAACAATAAGAATGAGGAGCTTTGGCTCAAATTCAAGAGCCTTGTCGATGAACTTGTTCGCCAAAGCTGCTTTGACTCCAAAAGGAGGGTTCAGTCCAATGATCTGCTCAAGAAGCAAATATGGTGAAACGGTGAGGCTTCCTATATCCGGACATCTTGTTATTTGAAAAATGAAGCCTCGATTTTTACCATTGGCGCCCCTTTCTGTAAGTGTAACCCCTCTCTTTTGACAGTCATCTAATCCTGCTTCTCAAAATTAAAATCGATCAGCCAAATCAGAATGTACATCAAAGCCATAATTTGCCACATTTTTTGTTTTTTTTTTATAGCATTTAAATCAGCACATGCATATAATGATCTAGAAACCAATCTATATGAGGGAATGACATAAAAAGAGGCAAATAACCACAATAAAAATAAACATTTTAAAATAACTTTATTAAGCACAAATGACGATGATCGGAATCAAGCAGCAGGTATAGAAATCAATGTGGGTTGCCCAAGACCCAGTAAAATCCAGAACTTCGATACAGTAGGGATTCAAACGGGCAGCAAAGGACTATAAGTACTTGCAGATCTATAGGTAAACAATTTCAAAATAGTAGGTCCCCTAATAAAGATTACTTAAGAGCTTCAGAAATCAAGAAAAAACAACAAAAATAGCCCAAAACACTTCTCTGTGTGATAAATTGTCAGTAAAATGTATGAGCAACCACATTTGAATGTGGTTGACTCTGTACTGTAAGAAGTCAGCAGCTTCTCAAGGTAAAGTGTGATAAACTGTCAGTAAAATGTATGCTCAACCACATTTGAATGTGGTTGATCTGTACTGTAAGAAATCTGCAGCTTCTCAAGGTAATGGAAAGAGGAATACCATTAGACCGTAGTTCTAACTCTTTTTCCACAAGGATTTAGTATATAGCTTCCTTTTCCCGGTCGTAATAGTATTACTTTCCCTTTATCCTATATGCTTTCCTACTTGAATTAGGGTTAATTTGAAGGCTATATAAATGTCTTAGTTTATAAATCAGAATTGTATGAAAGAGTACTTATCTTCTCACGCGTACGGAGAACTGCAGTATCATCACTTGTTCATAAGACAAAGCCAAAACTTTCCCTTAAACCTTGTGTGTTTTAAACTTTATACGTACGTTTGCATTAGTTCCACATAGTACACTATGCCTCGTCCATGGCGTGACTACTGCAGCTGCGTTCGTGTCATCCTCGCCATCCTCGCCATCCTCGGCGTAATAGCCTTTTCCTCCTACTCCTTAATCTGGGTATTCGTCCATCCCAATGAGCCCAAAATCACCATCACTGACGCATCTCTCACCCAATTTGATTTCGCTGCCGGCAGAAACAACATTCTCAACTACAACCTTGCACTCAACTTTACCATCAGAAATTCCAACAAAAGGGCCGGCTTAGACTACCTGATAGGTGCATTATTTATCAGATTTTCATATTAATTATCCTAAGTTTTGTTAAGGAATTGATTATAAAAGAGCCTTATTACTTTCCTTTTCTCAGTTTCAGCCATTCTGCACACTTAGAACATTTTTGGTGATAACTCAACTTTCCGGAGGAGTTTTGATGCAAGGCCAATTGGAAAAGGAAGCTAAATTTCATAATTTTCCATGAAGCCATTCATTCCAGTTTTACAAATCAATCTCGCAGAAGTTGTTTTCCGGTCATAATTGTGCAACTGTCGGAGAATGAATATTTGAAGGCTTTCCCGATTTTTCCTAGTGGCGTCCGATATATGTTTGGAAAGATGAGAGATAAAGCTATGTTTCCTATATTTTTACAGAACTTTCCAGAAGATAAATCGACCCCAAAACTGGCGTGCAAGACAGATGACGTGTTTCCCAAGCCAAGAAAGATTCTTTCCTAGTTTGTATCATTAATTGTTTAGGAGTTTGTTTTATTTAGGAGAGTTTTTCCCAGACCTTTTAGGATGTTTCTAGTATAAATAAGGTGTCTTAAGCTCTCTCCAGATAGCTCGCAAACCCCCGTATATACCACCCCTGCATAACCCATATCACCCACACCATACTACTATTCATCATCTCCGCAATTTGCGAAGAAGAGCTTAGGTACATGCTTTGCCATGGATTCCGGGTTCTATCTTTCTTTTATTTTTATTTTCATATGTAACTAAGTTATTTTCTAAGGTTTATGATGAAGCCATGACATGAATATTTGCGAAGTACTTTGTTAATTATTATCCGATTATATGTCATGTTATATTCTTAATCTTTGTGGGTATTTTATTCTAGGTTCGAGTTTCCAATGATTGATCACCTTTAGGAATTTGCATCTAGATAGATAAATCTATGAGGATGACCAATCAATTAGGTTTATTGGAACTAAGGTTAAGAAGAGTAGACAAACTAGTGAGGATGACCAATATCAAGCTAGTCCTACTTGGTTGACATGATTCTTCTACGTACTTATTGGGTTTTTATGTGTTTAATTGTATGACTAACCAATAGGATATAATTATCATATAGAGATACAAGAGTTGATGCATGACCACGGATTAATTCATACCTTAGAACAACCTTTAACATTGACATGGTAATTGGATAATAGTTGGCTTTAGGAAAAGTAAATAGGATTGTTGTTGGTGGATTCATAACCTTAGGCTTTCTTGTGTCGTGTGTTTATTTTAATTAATTATCTTCTCATTTTCTTGTTAATTTTAGTTTTAATCAATTACTTAATTATTCAATTCAATCTATCATTTGTTTGTTTAATATAGTCTTGCGTGATTAGTCGGTTAAATTGGTGTTAAAGCAATGCTTGTGGGATCAACCTCGTATTTGCATATATTACTACAATTGATTCATGCACTTGTGAGTTTAATTTGGTTTAGATTAATCTATTATTTAGGTTAGTTTAAATATACATCACTACCGTGGCATCCAAGTCATCGGGAAATACAGAAACAAGAAGTTTTTTGTTGCGAGTTTGAGTTCGACACCGTTTTACCAAGACCACAAGAACACCACCATTGTGCCTATAGTTCTTCAAGGGCAGCAGTGGGTTAAGTTTGGAAAATGTGACGTTTCTATGTTTAACTCGGAGACTGCGGCTGGTGTTTACAACATTCGTGTAGAGTTTTATCTTGGGATCAAATACAAACGCGTCAGGATAGACTTGACGAAGATCTATTGCAAGCAAGTGAAGGTTCCATTGAGTAGTTATAATGAAACATGTGCAGGTGGTTTCAAATTCAACCCTACCAAGTGCAAGAATGTTCAAGGAAGTGCAGTAGACGTACTAAATTGGCGGCGGTACCGTGTTCGATGAAAGAAAGATTGTTAGTTAATGAGTATAATGGGGCATGCAAACTGAAGGTTCCTGTGAATTCGAACGGAAAGTCTTGTTAACATTTTAGAGTGCCTAGTGCAAATTAAAGGCTTAGTTTCATATGTTTATTTTGTGTTTTTTTTTTTAATCTCTTAGAGCTTTTGTTCTTTTGATATATTCTATTATGTATTCTACAGTTTGGGTAACGCTAGGGAGACTAAATTTTTTAAACCAAATGATGTGGTTGTAGATGATTGGATTATCAATTAAGTGTTGGTTAACTTGCTTATCTCTTATCAGTGACACATAATTTAATTTGTAAATTTGGTATCTTGGCATTATCCATTCACTAATGGCTGACGGGGCACCGCACCAATAATACAACAACATCTGGAATGTTATCTTATTAACATTAGCGCCAATTATTTTAAGGTTTACCAATGAGTTTTTGTTGATCCAGCGAAAGCAACAATGGATCCTTCTTGACACATTGTTTTCAAAGGGAAAATAAAATTGCAAATCTTGTTTCTCCGTATGCAAACTTTCTTGGCTTAAATGAATATTAATTTGAGCAGTTGGCTAAAATGATTCAAAATTTAATTGTAAAACGATGAGGTATGGCAACGAAGATTTAGTTTCGAATCATTTTAACAGTCGACCCTCCCACCCATCCTTAGTAACGACCCTAATAAGATATAAGTCCATTTACACTCATTCATTAGGTTTAGTTTTGAAAATTTTGCTTATCGATTGAGGTCCATTGATTTAAATATTTTTAAGCTTGTAATTTGTAATATTTTTGAGTGCCTTTTATACCCTTAGGTTAGTTTAGGCGTCCAATCTATCTATTAACGAGATTAATGTTAACCTATTTTAGTTAAATCCCAGAAATTTTGTTACTTGTATATCAGTTACGTGTTATACAATTTGACTTTCAAAGTTTGCAGCAAAATTTCTTTTTCTTTCTATTAGGTCGTTGAGTTGGTATTTGTACTGTATTTACCGGATTCAGCGGCAAAACTCGATTGTACTTCAGATTGTTGTCCATGTGAGCTTGGTTTTCATCTCGGTCTTCAAAATTGTTAAATATTAATTTATTAAAGTTTCTGTTTTGGGGAAACTAAATGGTTCTGTATTTTCGACCGTCAGATCGAATTAATTAAACAAGATCAATGGACAAAAGTTAACAAGGGTCTGGGAATAACACTACCCTTTTATTTTGGGGTGCATTTTTGTTCACCACTCTCAAGTAGTACCATCATATTTATTATCGTTTGATAAGTTTAAATTTTAAAATTTATGTCTATCACTAGATATATCTCGAAATTTAAGACCATTTAAATTAAAACTCAAGGTAACATCTCAAAAGCACAAACGTGGAGTGGGGAATGAGATCCACAAGGGAGGAGAAGGGGTGCAGATCAATGCTACAAAAGTGGTGGATGCTGGGATACGGGAGCGGAAAGTGGAGAGTAACGCAACGTCAACGTAGGGCTAGACAAATGGCGCAGAATTCAATGGCAGGTGGGAGACGGGGAGGGTGAAATTTTTTTTGGAGAGAGATAAGATGGGTGGTTATGGAAAAGGATCCTTTTCCTAAGCATCTTAGGGATTTCGTGATCGTGACCGTTTATCGTACATCGTATGGTCAGAAATTATTTCAAAATTTCAATTTTAAAATTAAATATAAATAGTACATAACAAAAACTGATCACACGATGTACGATGAACGGTCACGATCACGGAATCCTTAGGATCCCTAAAAAAAGGATTGGATCCTTTGATTGAAACCTTGTTGGTTTTTAATTTTTGATCGAGGTCCCTGAAATTAATGTGATAATTTATTTCTATGTACGTTACTATATTTTTTAAATTAAAAATTAGAAATTTTAATTGTTTATATAAATGAGATTTTAAATAAAAAAACCCATAATTTGTGGGATTAAAAATATTAAAATATAAATATACTATTGTGTGTGTGTGTATATATATAAACATGGGTACATTCATCAAAATTAACCAAAAAAATTATAGTATCAAAACATGGGTACATTCTTCAAAATCACCAAAAAAAAAAAAAAAAAAGATATTAGGCTTAGTAACATTAGTAAATTTGTTCGATTAAATTTGACATGGATACATTTTAAAATCAAAGAAAAAAGAATGTACCCATATAAGTTTAAAAATGGATTAAAAAAAATTGAATAGATTTTATATAAAAAAAATGGTACATTTTACATATAAAAAATTGGTATATTTAAGAATGAGTAAATTTTAAGATTAAAAAGTTTTACATGAATGGGTACATATAATTAGCATGGGTACATTTAGCAAAAATAAAAAGTACAAATAAAAAAATATATGGGTACAAATACAAATAAACTTTAAAAAATATGGGCATAAAAAAAATAGGTGGGTACAAAATAAAATTTAAAAGAAAATTGGTACAAATTAAAACATAATTACAAATTAAAAATGAGTACAAACTAAAACTAAAATATATGATAAAAAAAATTTATTCATAAATATAAATATACTAATTGTAACATTTTTAACATTAAATGAATATATTTAGAAATAAAAAAATATTTTATTATTGAAATAATTAATGATGTTATTAATACCCAAGAGCTTGATCAAAAATTAAAAAGTAATAGGATTTTAATCAATGGAGTAGCAAAAGGAAGGATGAGAACCTAATTTCTTTAATTTGTACCAATTTTCTTTTCATTTTTAATTTGTACCCATATATTAGTTTCTTTTTGCGCCCATATTTTTTTAAAGTTTTATTTGTATTTGGACCCATGTGTATACCGTCATGTGACATTGTATATTTAATCAATGATAGAAACATTACATATGGTATATTTATGTTTTTATGCCTAAACTTTGTATCATATATTTATATTTTTAGTTTGTACCCACTTTTAATTTGCAACTTTTTTTTTAAAATTTGTAGTATTTTCTTTTTAATTTTATTTTGTACCCATGTATTAATTTCTTTTAGCGCCTATATTTTTAAAAATTCATTTGTACTCATAATTTTTAATCTTTTATATGTACCCTAATTTATTTATAATGTACCCATTCTTCTTTATTAATGTACCACTTTGTTATATGTGAAATGTACCAATTTTTTTAACACTATGGATACATTCTTTTGCCATTTATTATTTCTTTTTTTTACATAGTTTTTATCCATTTATTCAATCAAAATATTTGAATTTTTTTATTGTAACCGTTTCTAATAGTATTATAATGAGGAATTTTAAATTTATAGGATTATAAATCTCAAAAAATATCAAACAATTAATGTCAAAACTATAAAAATATAAATATTAATAGTAATATAATGAGGTGTACAAAGTCAAGGGACCTTAATCAAACTTTGAATACTATTAAGGTTTTAATCAAAGAATGTTAAGGATTAGGGACTGCATCCAAAGTATCCCTTTTGTTTTTGTTTAGTTAAGTGTAATTGCTGGTCTAATGTGAACCATTGGATCATAGTCTATGTGCATCACTTAGATTTAGCTGTAATAAGTCATAGCTCATGACCATTGTAAGCATCTTATTTTGAATGGCTAGATTTGATTATGACGAAAGAGCGAGAAGGCTCTCCTCCTTGCAAGGGCAATATTTTGCTCATGCAGTGTGTGAGATATCACCGTCTTCTACCTTCCTAGAAAATCCAAAGTGAAAATCATTCCATTTTTTCTTCAAGCTCTTTACTAAATGAAATACAAAATCGCATACAAACAGTACTAATAATGTGTGGGAGAGAATCTAGCCAGTGCTGGTTACAGCCGATAATAGAGCAATGAGTTTTTCCTCATTTTCTTTTTATACAATCAACATTGTACACTAAACTGATATAAAGTGTGAGGAAGAGGATTCAAATTTAAGTGAAATGGGGAGTATAGCCTTTGAGCCACTGTGGTTCAACATTCTAAAAATTTAATGTACTTGTAAAACTACTTGTTAATTTTGATTTGTTACTGGACATGATCATCTCAAGTTCAACACCGATAGACACTGGACATGAGCCAATGTTGTTGTATCATGTACGAAGAAGCAATTGTAGCTGCCAAAAAGTTCATATATAACTTGCATTTGCTAGCCCTTTGTTGCTGTTTGTTTTTCTTCTTACTTTTGCTACCCGTAAAAAAGAGGGTGCTAACTAGGCCTGACAAACGGGTCGTGTCGTGTCACACCCGTTATGATCCGTTAAGAAAAATATTTTTTTTTCTTAAATTTGCACGTACCACACATTGTCACATAAATATTACTTCAAAACATTAAACACATTTGTTGTTTAAGTACTACATCTACACTCGAAAATAAGAGCCTAATAAAAAAAATCCATACACTACTAATCTATTACAAATATTAAATGTGCAAGGATATGCAAAATGAAAGAGTTTTTGTTTTCAAGGTTGTGAAGCCTTTTCTCAAAAGTTCAAACCTTGCCAATGGAACTCAAAGCTTGCCAATCAAATTCATTCATTGTATTCATAGAGGGTCAAGGAGTGTAGCTGTAAAAAATCATCAAAATCGGAGTTAAATAACCGTTAAATAGTGATTTTTGGTTTATAACCGTCGAAAAGTTTTTGTCCTGTTACTTGATCTCTGAATGTATATTTTTTGCAATTTTTGGTGTATGCGATCTCAAAGCATATACAAACAAGTTTGAAGGTTGGATCGTTGAAACTAGTTTCGTAGAAAGCGTATCCCATCAAAACAATAGATTCACTAACACTTAAGAGTTTATTCATACTTTCATTAAGTATAACATAAGATTTTGTGGTATCCACCAGTGTAAATATTTTAAAATTTTTCGTTTATAACCATCGAAAAGTTTTGTCCCTTTACTTGATCTCTGAATGTTTGAAAAAAATCATCAAAATCAGAGCTAAAATAACCGTTAAATCGTGATTTTTCGTTTATAACTGTCAAAAAGTTTTGTCCCTTTACTTGATCTCTGAATGTTTGTTTTGTGCAATTTTAGGCGTATGCGATCTCGAAGCATATACAAACAAGTTTGACAATTGGATCGTTGAAACTAGTTTCTTAGAATGCGTATCCCATCAAAACAATAGATTCACTAACACTTAAAAGTTTATTCATACTTTAATTAAGTATAACATAAGATTTTGTGGTATCCACCAGTGTAAATATTTTAAATTGAAGATCGAATTCATCCATTGTATTCATATAGGGTCAAGGAGTGTAGCTATAAAAAATCATCAAAATCGGAGCCAAAATAACCGTTAAATCGTGATTTTTCGTTTATAATCGTCGAAAAGTTTTGTCCCTTTACTTGATCTCTGAATGTTTATTTTTTTGCAGTTTTTGGCGTATGCGATCTCGAAGTATATACAAACATGTTTGACGGTTGGATCGTTGAAACTAGTTTCGTAGAATGATTATCCCATCAAAACAATAGATTCACTAACACTTAAGAGTTTATTCATACTTCCATTAAGTATAACATAAGATTTTGTGGTATCCACTAGTGTAAATATTTTAAATTGAAGACCGAATTCATTCATTGTATTCATATAGGGTCAAAGAGTGTAGCTGTAAAAATTCATCAAAATCGGAGCCAAAATAACCGTTAAATCATGATTTTTCGTTTATAACCGTCGAAAAGTTTTGTCCCTTTACTTGATCTCTGAATGTTTATTTTTTGCAATTTTTTGGCGTATGCGATCTCGAAGCATATACAAACAAGTTTGACGATTGGATCGTTGAAACTAGTTTCGTAGAATGCGTATCCCATCAAAACAATAGATTCACTAACACTTAAGAGTTTATTCATACTTTCATTAAGTATAACATAAGATTTTGTGGTATCCGCTAGTGTAAATATTTTAAATTGAAGGCCGAATTCATTCATTGTATTAATATAGGGTCAAGGAGTGTAGCTGTAAAAAAATCATCAAAATCGGAGCCAAAATAACCGTTAAATCGTGATTTTTCGTTTATAACCGTTGAAAAGTTTTGTCTCTTTACTTGATCTCTGAATGTTTGTTCTTTTGCAATTTTTTGCTGATGCAATCTTGAAGCATATAAAAACATGTTTGACGGTTGGATCGTTGAAACTAGTTTCGTAGAATGCGTATCCCATCAAAACAATAGATTCACTAACACTTAAGAGTTTATTCATACTTTCATTAAGTATAACATAAGATTTTGTTGTATCCGCTAGTGTAAATATTTTAAATTGAAGATCAAATTCTTTCATTGTATTCATATAGGGTCAAAGAGTGTAGCTGTAAAAAAATCATTAAAAATCGGAGTTAAAATAAACGTTAAATCGTGATTTTTCATTTATAACCGTCGAAAAGTTTTGTCTCGTTACTTGATCTATGAATGTTTGTTCCTTTGCAATTTTTTGCTGATGCGATATCGAAGCATATACAAACAAGTTTGACAGTTGGATCGTTGAAATTAATTTCGTAGAATGCGTATCCCATCAAGTTCAATGGTATTTATATATATTTATTAAGTAGATTTGAATCTATTTATTTTGTATGTATAATTATTATAGTTTTTAGGGGTATAAAATTTAATATATATATATATATATATATATAGTATTTTGGGGGTATAATTATTATTGTATGTATAATTATTATAGTTAATTTAATATATATATATATATATATATATATATATCTACTAATTAATGAAACCCTCTTTGTCAACCAAAAGAGGGTGAAAAGACAAATTAGTCTTCTATCACACAAAAAAAAGATGGGCAATAATGTAATTTCACAGGTCCAAATTTTACAGTTTTTTATTGAAGTCTCACTTACATCTGATGTTAAAATAACTCCAATATTAAAAATAAAAAAAATAAAAAGAAAACAAAAACCTCCCACTCCCCCACGTTCTCTCTCTCCATCTCTTCTTCTCATTTTCTAAAAAAATGTCTTCATACACACAAAGTGTGTGTCCATATGCTTGTATATATAAATATATATATATATATATATACACATGAATCCTTTCACAAGAGGGGATCCTCATTTTTCTAAAAAAATGGAGACACCCTCTTTGACACACCCCGACCGAGATCGAGGCATAATGACCGTCACGTGAGAGTGACCTAACCATGTGCACAGTGCGGAAGCATTAATATAAAGAGAGTTACGAATAAATAAAAACCAAATTCCAGAAGTGTTAATACACAATAAGAGCATTAACGTCTAGGTGCAGTCGAAAATAATGAGTACTTAAATAAAACACCCCAAAAGGGTCCTACATGAGTGAAGGTCTGTCAGAATCACTGCTGCTGCCTCGGATGCCACCAACAACGCTACCTAGAACCTGGATGGGCGCAAAACAAAAGCGTGAGTGGGCAAAAACAAATCTTTTCAAAAACCATTTCAAAAACAATCTTTATAACCCCTCGCCGTAAAACCTGTATACTTTCCCAGAAAATAGTATATAACCATATACTATAACTCAACTGAATCATCATTATACTCAATGCATAAATCAAATCATAAATATGCTATAATATGCCATTAACTCATGAATATGCCATAGTGTGCCATAATATGCCATTCCATTATAATCAACTCATCAGGTAAGTATATCACATGCTATAATCACTGCAACAACTCGTCAGCTGATCTCTAGCTTATACATCATGCCTGCACACGAGTCGAACCCACTTATAGTGATCTATACGACAGGACTGGGTGTGAAATCGTACGCTCTAGTGCTACAATCACGTGAAGACTGTGCGAATGATCGTGGGTCTGAGTCAAACCCACTTTCAATGATCGCGGGTCACCTACGAGTCGAACCCACTGAAAGTGGTCTATACGACAGGACTGTGCACCTAACTTGGATCCAAGATAAGCGTATGGTGCGGGAGGTAAACATCACGTGAAAGACTGGCCCCTAACTCTGGGCGGGAGCACTAACACCGGGGTGCAGGTTTATGAGCTCTCAACGCATCTCATTATACTCTTCTTAACTCAACTTGTATTTAACCACACATAAGCTTACCTGATACTTACCTGAGCGTCCACAGCACCAACAATCATGCGCATACAAATTCATGATGCATAACCACTCCATAATGCATGACCATTTCATAATGCATAACCATTTCATAATGCATAATCATTTCATAATGCATAACCATTTTATTATGCATAATCAGACGTATATAGGTATTGGCATGGCATTTCATTTATGAAGCATATAAAATGCACTTTCTGGGAAAAACACATAGTATATAGGTATATACGGAAAACAAAAGCCCACTCACTGGTAAGTAGATGGATCGTAGCCCCCGTGCCTAGCCTGGCTACGCTCGTCCTCTGGATAAGCCTCGCCTATGTGAGAAACAACTATAAATACGTTATTTTAAAGCACAAAGACAAAACTAGCTAATAACTTCTCATACAATGCTCAAATGAGGTATGTGAATATACCAAAATGATCTACACAACCTCAAGATCAACCCCAAAATGATCTCCCACGCGCGGCACGTCCCTGGCGCACGGACGGCTGCAGTTCACGCCGTCAGGAATATTCCGTTAAAAGCTAACGGTAACCATCAAAATTGACTGACGCCGTGAGAATATTCCGTCAAAACTGACGAAATATCTCTTTAACCTTCAGCTCGGGCGACCGTCGCCGTCGCAGGAAAACTGGGAAATTTTTAAAACCACTAATCTCGCTCGAAACTAAACCATTTTCTACGCAATTGGTACCAAATTGAAGCTTGGAACCTAAAGAGTCGCGTTATACCTGTCTCAAGGTCCAACGTCGACGAAAACTCGTCGGAAAGGCCTAGATTCTCCGATGACCTCTGCAACTCCTAAAAACTGGGGTTCCCGTGATCCAAATCTTGCAAACGAACCACTCCGAGGTTCGTGGGAAGGTCCTAGAGCTCCCTATGAGCTTGAAATTCAAAGATAACCATTCATTAAAAACTTGATGAATAGTGTTTTTCTCGGAGGTTCGGTTTCTATGGTTTTCCGACATCCAAACTCAACCAAAACTCAAGCATTAAACTTAGGAGGAAGAGATGGTACCTTTGGAAGTCCTGAAATGGCCTGAAACTTCCACGATTGTGTGGTTGTTACTGTACCTCGATGGGGTACTTAGATTCTAGGGTTTTTCGAAGCTTCCCTTGCACGAAAATGGTACTACTCTACTCGTATGAACACGAGGAGTACAATGGTGTGGTCTGTACGTTTTCAGAGAGAGGGAGAGTGTGAGAGAGAAGGAGGCCGAGAGAGAGAAGAGAGAGAATGTCCTTTTCTGTTTTGGGTGCAAGCATGTGGTTCTCCCACTCACATCTAATCCAACAAAACTAATTTTGGTTCCTAATTGGTCTTCTACTAAGTTTACTACAAACCCTACTCCAAAACTAACTAGTTTAGTTCCCACTAACTTGGAACTAACCTCAATGGACCAAACATACTTTTGGGCCTCTAACCTTAGCCCAAATTATAAAACAACCAACGAGCAGGGGTAATTCCGTCAATTCTCACTTTAGAAAATAATAAAATACATAATTTGGGACGGGCTGTCACACTCTTGATCGTTGGATTTGACTTTAATGAAATTATGTGGTTGAGATTGTGTGACCTGTGTTTTAATCTCAACCACACAATTTCATTAAAGCCAATCCAATGGTCAAGAGGGAGTCCCCATTTTTTTAGAAAAATGGGGATCCCTCTTGGTAAGGAGCCTGTATATATATATATATATATATATATATATATATAATTATAGTTTTTAGGGGTATAAAATTGTTAAATTAATATATATAATTATTATAGTATTTTTTTTAGGATTATAAAATTATAAAATTAATATTCTGTTTATCGTGTTACCCACGTGTATACCCGAACCAACCCGTTATCTTAACAGGTGCTTATCGGGTTACCCGATAACAACCCGATTTGTTATCGTGTCGACCTGAACACCTGTTAATTTCGTGTCGTATCATGTCGGGTTATCAGATCGTGTCAGGAATTGCCAGGCCTAGTGCTAACTGTCATGTAAAACTTGTTTAGAGGATTTTGAATATGAATTTTTTGGTTCTAACCTTCATTTTGGGAAGACTTGCATGAAATCGGTTGTGAGCCAAAAATGTACTGAGCCGTGTTCACGACACTGAAAAATCTCTACTAAATTAAAAAGGAAATGCAGGATCTTTCGACTACGTGTCATAATCGTGCGTGTAAAACACTACGTGCGTTCAGACACTCACGGTCTCAAACTATTATTTACAATAAACGACATGTGGATGCGCTGGGCCAGTACGGAGTAAGGGAGTAAACTGATTCGTTCATGATTTTCCTTTCCTAATTTTCCTTACCGCCACATATATAATGGGAAATTCAAATTTCGTAGCAAAGTGGGGAAAGTGATTGACAGCGTTTGAGGACGAAGATAGGTTTTTTCTTCAATCCAATCAGGTACACAATTGTTCAATTCCCATTTTATTTTTTTAATTTTCCTTTTAGGGTTCAAATTAAAAGCAAAAATTATCAAATTCGTTAGTCCAATTTCGACTTTGGTTCCAAGAATTCCCGATAATTCTATTAGCCCTGGCTAGAACCCAATTCTCAATTCGATTCTGTAGCTTTTATCTCCCTCTATTTTCTGTTGATTTTTGCACTGTGGTTAGGCGCTGTACTGCTCTGCATTGTTAAAAAGTTCATTGTTTGATTATATGTTTAGGTGTGAATTTATAGTGAGAGTTGAATTAGGGCATGGAATCGTCGGATGATGAGGCGGAGGCGGTGCCGCAATCCATTTCAAATTACCATTTTGTAAATGACAAGGATGAACCCATCTCATTTCACGCTTTGCCAATTCAGTGGAGTGAGGGTGAGAGGCAAGACGGCAAGAAAATGCAGATATTTGTGCGTGGCACTGCCGATAATGGGCTTCAGAAACTGTATAAGCATGTTATCGCATGGCGGTTTGATCTTTCCAATGTCGATCCTGAGATATCCGTGCTCTCTAAGGAAAATAACTGGCTCAAGCTTCAGAAGCCGAGGAAGAGCTTCGAGGAAGTAATAAGGTCAATCTTGATAACAGTGCAGTTCCTTCACTATGTGAGGAGAAATCCTGAGACATCCGGCAAATCTTTGTGGGATAACTTATCTAAAGTTTTCAGGTATCTTTGGATCTTTTAAACATCTCTTCACTTTCAATCGTTTTCCTACACCGAAGTTTGACGGTTTTTCTCATTTTGCAGCTTGTACGAGGTCAGGCCTTCTCAGAATGACCTGGTGAATCACATTCCTCTAATTAGTGAAGCTGTTAAACGGGATGATGAGTTAGCAAAGTGCAAGGTTTTGTCTATCTTCTTTTCTTATCATTGTAACTGTACCATGTAATTAGTCATTTTTCTAACAATTCATAGCAGTATATAGTTTCCAGATATTTCAGAGTACTATTTTCTACTCTTTTGCCTTCTGTGTAGTGCAAATGAACGTTTAGTCGAATTCCTAATGCTGGAAGCATGTCTGGGAAAATTCAACATGCGTAGTTTAAGTAGACGCCATCTGTTAGATGCATAGTATGCGGGTCATGCTCTTCAAAGTTCTTGGAGCCATCTTGAGAAAATTCACCAAAATCGTCCTTTACCTGATTTTTGTATTTTAAATGCTCTGCTGCAAGTTTTTCTGTTCTGAATGAACGAACAAGGATTTTTGCCTGAGATAATCTGTGAGATACTTCTCATCAATGTCAAATCACATCAAGTTGTTTGAACATATAAATTGTATTGCAGTAATAGGTAGAAGTGGCACACTGCATAATCATTTATTCAGCTGGGGTATTTTGGTGGTTATGGTTGGTATTCTTCAATATAGGTTTTCAATCTGGATTTTGGAGCAGGCAAACCAGTACTGTTTCATCCTTCCCCTTTCTTGTTTTAAATGTAAAATTAAAACTTATAGATTTGAGAACCTTTATGTGAACATGTTGAGCTCTAAGTACTACCTGTTTATTCATTAATTGACTATATGAACCTTAGATGGTGAATCAAACTTTCTGTTGTGTGAATTGTATTATGATTCAACCTTTCTCTTTGCTTGCTCTTCTTTCACTTGATTTTAACTTCGTTTTGTTTTCACTCCGTATTATTTTCTGTTCTTATCGTTCTGCACGAACTACAAACTGTCCTTATGTTTATGCATGGTTGAATAAAATTGCAAACTGTGTTTTGAAACAGTTTTTAGTCAATTTACTTGAAGAGAAGACCAACAAGAGGAAACTGTATGATCAGGTCATCTTCTACTGCTTACTTGTTTTCTCTTTCATTAGCACAATTTTATCCTTTAGCTCTTTAATTTTTCTTTTAGTTTCATGTTATTGTGTTTGAGCCAGTTAACTCATTGGATTTTCAGGACATTCAAGCTACAACAAAACCTGGATTTATAGTTGATGATACGGAAGAAGATATGATTGATGCTGAAGACGAGTCCAATGACGATGATAACCTGTTTGATTCTGTTTGTGCTTTTTGTGATGATGGTGGCGTTCTTTTGCGGTATGCTCTGTTGCTAATACTTATGACAGCTTCATGATATCAACATTTTTTAAATAACTTGATTTCCTAGAAGTTACTGCATCCTCATATATATTTTTTACTCTGCAGTTGTGAAGGGAGATGCCTAAGGTCATTTCACGCAACTGTCGAGGATGGTGAGCATTCTATGTGTGAGACCCTTGGCTTTACCCAGGACGAAGTAGAAGTATGCTCTTCTTTTTCACTTTTGATGTGAATCTTTTTCTCTTTCCGTTTGGTGGTTTCTTTTTGTTATTGATATTATGATTATTTTATTTTATGCTCTGAACTTGGCAGGCAATTCAAAACTTCTTCTGCAAGAACTGTCAATATAAACAGCATCAATGCTATGCTTGTGGGAAGTTAGGCTCCTCTGATAAATCTTCAGGGGCTGAGGTATGAATTATTTTCTACATAGCTGGTGTTTACATACTAGCTTGATTAGTTTGAGAATGTAATTTCAGAACCATGAATTTTTCAGTTTTTCTACATTGTTCGTAATGAAGCAATACTGACATAGTGTTCTAATTTTGTTTGTGTGGCAACATGATGTATTGTTCTGAATTTAGCTGCCTGGGATCAGTTTATAGTGTTAGGTATACTCGCTTGAAGTCTTCTGCTACGCTCTGTTGATCTCTTTCTTTGACTATACTTCTTTTTGTCTCCTTTGTTGTGCTTTTTATGATGCTATCTTAGGTTAGCACGTACATCTTTTCTTCAGTGTGTTGGTAGTTCTTCATCTTTTGAGCATCATTTCTTGTTGGAATTCCTTTTTTGTTTTTATTTTTATTTTTATAATATGCTTTCTTCCTTCTTGATTTTCATTCTCCTCAACATTTTCCATCTGGCCCATCGTTAATTAATGGAATCTCCCTGGTGCTGATACGAATTTGAGCATGGTCATTTTAGTCAGAGTTCTTTACCCATTTATTTTCCTGGTTAATTTTTTTGTTCTTTCAATGAGAAATGTATTTTGGTAATAGGAGAGGTGTAACACAGAATGATAATTATCCTTAAATCATCTGGAAGAATAAAAATATGAATAACCTTCGGCAATGCAGGATAATAATGTAAGACTAGCCTTTTGTGAACATATAGAGAGACTATTATCATAAACAGAGTGGTACCCCTTAAAACTCTTTGAAGTGGAAACCTAAAGAGAAGTTAAAACATGTAGTTTTATCCCAAATACAGTTTCTTGGAAAAACTTGGCATTTCTCTGCATACATGGTACCCTAAGAATGGTCATCACTCATCACAGATTCACAACACACCTTTTTATTATTTGAGCTCTATTACTTTGACCAAACCCAGTGAGTCAATTTCCAACAATGCAAAGGCAACCGGGTGCAAAACCAACGCAAACCAATCATTTCAAATACCACCTGTGCATCCAAGAAGCCACTGGTTAAATTGGGGTTTGTAAAGCAATTTAATTTCTTTAGTAAAGGGTCTGGAATTTTTAAGGTTTCGTTAATTTTACTGGGAGGATTAGTCATATGTTAGATAAGCTTAATTGAGGGATCTCTTAAATGAGCTTAATTGAGGGACACAAGATAGTGCCCACTCCGCATTATATTTCAATGATCCGAACGGTCTAACTTTTAGGTCCTTCCCTCAAAGAACATCGTTGCAATGGAACACCCAAATTGGAAATAGTTTAACCATTCAATTAAATGTTGTCATTTTAGTGTTGTCTTGGAACTGTGACCGCCTTTTTTTTTTTATTCTAGTGATCCCTCAATAGAAGGGACTCATACACACACACACACACACACACACACACACACATATATATATATATATATCATAATCAAAGTATTATACTGCCTTTTCTACCTTTTCCTATTGTTTTCATCAGTCTTATGCTGTTTTCTGCCTTTTTGTATTGTCTTCATCAAAGTATTACTCTTATGTTTGGTTTACACTTAAAACATTGTTATCAATTCTGTTAGGTCTTCCCCTGTGTTTCTGCAACCTGTGGTCAATTTTACCATCCACATTGCATTGCAAAACTCATTGATAAAGACAATGGAGTCTCTGCTGGAGAACTTGAGAAAAAAATTGCTCTGGGGGAGTCTTTTACGTGTCCGATTCATAAATGCTGCATTTGTGAACAAGGAGAGAACAAGAGGGATCCTCGGTTGTGGTTTGCTGTGTGTCGGCGTTGTCCTAAATCCTACCACAGGAAATGCTTGCCAGAGTAATCTTCTTAATTGTTCTTTTTTTGTTTTTATTTTTATGTGCTCTTAGGAGACCATGCTTTGGTCTTTTTTTTCTGTGTATAGATGGCTTATGCTTAAATTGCTTGTATCAGGGAGATTGTATTTAAAAAAACAGAGGAAGAAGAAGAGGAGGAAGACGAAGGGGAGGAAGACACAGAGGATGAAGGTACAACAACAAGAGCTTGGGAAGGTCTATTACCTAACCGTGTACTAATATTTTGCACGTAAGTATTATTTTTGTGAGCTGATTTTGTTCATTATTTTGTTTGATTTAATTTTTCTGAATGCTTTTTTTTCTTTTTCTTTGGATTAGAAAACATGAGATGATTAAAGACATTGAAACGCCAATAAGGGACCACATAAAATTCCCTGGAGTTAAAGAAAAGAGGACTACTTTTATTCGAAAGAAGACCCATTTTGTAAAGACAGAGAAAAAACAGACATCAGAATCCCTTCAAGATAGAGAGCTATCTGTGATGAATAAGAGAAAGCTTTCCGCCAAAGAATTCTCTAGGGGCCAAACTGCTCCTATGATATCTAAAGAGAAGCTGAAGTCATCTTCTACAGCAAAAGTGGGTGGTAGCAGAATTAGTAAAAAACTACCTGCTGGGTTAGATACATCAAGAAAGCTGAAAGTGAATTGTGCTTTGAAAAAGAAAGCTAAGATTTCTGTGGCTGGGGAACAAAATACCTCATCGGGTGATCAGCTATATGCCTATAGGAAGGAGTCTTTGCAAATGAAGTCGGGGAAGCAGGGCAAACCTGATGGGGAGCGTGATTTGGCAATATTTAATCCTGCCTCAAAAAAGTTGACCAGCGCACCACCATCTTTAGATGCAGCTACAAAGAGGAGGTAACTTAAGTTGAAATTATTTACCAATTCTGTTCTGTTTATGCTTTATAACTCGTTAAAGCATTTGTTAATAGCATTACCTCTTTCATTTAATATATAAGGGAGAATGCCTTGAAGGTGAAATTCAAAATACTAAAACTACACCATTTAACTTAATTTTCTAAGACAATTAAATATACTGGGGGTAAAGTGTAAATAACTAACAAGAATTCGAAAAATCAAAGTAAATTAAAATACTATGATCAAACCCCACGTAGGTTGGGCTAGTGGTTACCCCCCAACCCACGTACCCATCATCTCCTTTTCATTAGTTTTGCGTTGAGTTTTTAAAAAATAACAAAAAACTAAAATTGGATTATGTGTGAGTGTGTTCCTAGGGACTAGTATATTCGAGAGTGTGTGTGTGTGTATTACTCTCTCTCTCTCTCTCTCTCTCTCTCAACACATGTGTGTGCACACACACGTATATGATTGGATACTTTACAAGGACAATTGATTTAAGGTTTGAGTAGTTATTTGATTTATTTCTTGCAATTCAGGTTATTGTCTTTAATGAAAGATGCTGCGTCTTCAATAACTCTGGAAGATGTTATAAGAAAGCACACAGTTCCATCGACTCATCAATCCTCATCCAAAAATGCTGTGGAAAGGAACATTACAATGGGAAAGGTAGAAGGCTCAATTGAGGTACATCACTGGGAAATTTCAACTGCTATTTTGCACTGCAAAAATGTGTGGACTTTTGATGATTTCTCTTATCATGTGTTTGATAATGATATCCACGTGTATTTTAGGCTGTTCGAACGGCGTTACGGATACTAGAGGAAGGATGCAGTGCTGAAGATTCAGAGGCTGTTTGTGCTCCTGAGGTTGTTCACCAGATTTACAAGTGGAAGGTGGTTTTCTAGTCCAGTCTCGCTATCCTACAACTTATGATTAGGCAAAGATTTTTCATCTTGATATTGTTTTAAGCTTTAGTTTTCCTGCATTGATGTTTGCTATCCGTGTGCCATGTGTACTAGACTTACACATCTGTCTATTCTTTTAGTTCAGGTATGCTTGGTTAGTGGTTTGGGTGTGGGGTTGTAAAATAGCCAAGTGAAACTTAGTATCATAGTGCTAAAACGTAATTTGCTGAGTTTTAGCAAACTTGACTAACTAGGCTCTAAGTTGGGCTTTGAATGTTGGTTTCAGGCATGAGGTTCGCTTGCATTAGTTTAAGCTGAATTTAGAGCAAAATGAGCTTAAAGCGTGACTTGACATAATGACTTTAGGAAAATATAGATACATAAGTGAATAAAGAAATAAATAATCATGTAACAAATATAAATCTTAAATAGAATAGCGAAGGATATGGACCTCGCACCTGAAGCACAAATAAATGAGGCAACCTCAATTCAAAGAGGGGTATTCTTGTGATGAAATCCAAGTTAAGACACTATCTTGACTAGTTTGACTTGTATTTTTAATTTAATATCAAGCTGTAGTAATTTTTTTGAGTGGCTTGTTTCTTTACAAGCCAAGCTCAAATGAGCCAATAACATTTAAAAACATGAGCTGTATTAAGCTGACTGACAACCTTACTAGGTTGGTATATGCTGTTATTCTTCATCCACATTGTTCTAGGGTAGGCAAAGTTAGTCCACACTTTGATATGGAAGTCATTTGGTACATGCTTAGAGGCTCATTCACATATGAATTCTATACATTATTGTAGCCAAGTTTGTGACATGTTACATTTTCAAATGTGTAATGGCGAGCGTTTTGTGCATCCCTGTGCCTGAACTCTATATTAAGAGCTATATTTGTAGCATCTCTCTCTCTCTCTCTGATCTTAATTTTTCTTTGTTTCCTGTTTTCTCTTCCTTTTGTGGTTGAGTTTGTTATGTGATTTTATTTGTACGTAATATGTGTATTAAAGGTTCACCAGATAACTGTTGTGTTTTCTAGTTTCCCATTAATTTATTGATTCATTTTCATGCAGAACAAGCTGAGAGTATATCTTGCACCTTTCATGCATGGAATGCGCTACACGTCCTTTGGTCGTCATTTTACAAAGGTGGACAAATTAAAAGAGGTAATTTGGTTGTCTTCAAGTTTTTTATATTTCAAAGTTATGATGGACTCTTTTGCTAACTTATTACTGCTTATACTTTCTTCTCAGCTTGGGTTTTATTGAATTATTTATTTAGAGGAAACTTGCGTTTATGAAGATGTCCAACCCACGCATGTTTGGTGTGGTTGCTTATGCTTAAGCTCATCTTGACATTGAAAAATTCGTGGTTGTGTTATCCTTCCTCCAGTTTTAAAGATAATGAGATCCCACATGACTTTTGGATTTCTTTAATTTGTTTTCTGTTGAGAAGGAAAACTTTATCAGTAGACAAAGTCAAGAAGTTGCAAAATAATCTCCAGTATCGGATAATAGGTTCACCAGTTAGACAAAAGAGCAAAAATATCTAAGCTTCGAAATTCTAGTGTGACTTGCCACCAAATCACCCAAAAATTCACAGTGCTGCGGACTTTTGGTTTACTCGTGCTTTCACATATCGTTTTGTGAATTAAACTCTGTTGGTATATACTATATGGTTATTCAATTTTGATTTACTCTCACATAGTTTTACCTCTTATTTATCTGGTCTGCAACTTGAGCCTTTGAGCATGTATTATGAACTTAATGAAACCTTGAAGAATTTTAAAAGCTTGAGTTAATATGCAGATTTCTGATAGGCTCCATTGGTATGCAAAAGATGGAGATACGGTATGGATCTATATGCTTTTATCTGTGAGATAATTTTAGTACATAGGTGTATGTCTTTTGGATGTTTCTTTTAGTTGTGCAGTTGATGACTCTTGTTTGTCTTACTATATGCGTAATTTTTTGTTTGCACGATTGGACTTTTTCCTGGGTGAGACATTCCTCTTCTTAGAAGCTTCAACCTGAATGCTTTATTTTACTGTTCACCTAAAGGCCAACTGAAGTATAAATCTTATACTATGTTCGGCATCTGAGTTTGTGACGACATGGATTATGACGATGGCACAAACTGTGGCAAGCTTGCAGCATTATTCATATCAACATAGAGTTCTTTCAGAAACTACTTCTAGGACCTGACATCTTTACAATAGCAGAAGCATCAAAATTTATTGTCAAAGGAGAAAAACTTCAGCAGATGAATGGTTTACCTGATGACAAACCCTATCAGGGTTCAATAAGAGTACAGCTGTAATGTCAATAAGGAACTGTATAACAATGAAACTAAAGAACAGTGCTGCACTTATTAGAGAAAAGTTTTTCGAAATGGGATGATCTAGTGTACTTCTGAGGACTATTCCTTGACTGTGCTCGGAGATGTTTCCGTTCAGCTTTTTTGCGTTTCTGTTAGTTAAAAGTTTCTACTTAGGCTGCTTTTAGATACATTTTATTTAGTGGACTACCCGGTCTAAAGTATTTGTATGGGATCAATAAAATTGTTCTCTCATAAAACAAATGTTGAATCATAGTTGTTCTTTTTCTGCAAAACTGCAACAGAAGCATCGAGCATCTAGTACCCAAAAAGTTATCATGATGATCTTTATGAACTTTTGTTTGACTTTACACAATTGAACTTGCAATAAGTATATTCACCGCAGAAGTCATAAGCCAATTAATTGTTGGATGACTGTCTTCTTGTTCTCAAAGTGCATATTATATGATAAGAAAGAGAACTGTTGTGGTTGTGATTCCTTATTGAATGTGAAATTAATGTTGGATCATGAGCTTAGGTTATTATGTAGGATTAGCCTGGGTTTCTTTATTATTACGTAGGCTTTTTTGCTAAAATGGTCCCTCAGATTGGCATAACTCCTCACTTTAGTCCCGACAATGAAAATCGATAAAAGTGGTCCCTGAGTTTGTCCACTGTGAATCATTTTGGTCATTCCATGAAAAATCTGTCCATGTCCTTGTTAAGGGGTTGGTTTGACAAAAATACCCTTAAAAAGGTGGTCATGTGGTCTTTCACGTGACAATTTAACAAGGATATTGACGGATTTTTCATGGAATGACCAAAATGATTTATGGTGGACAAACCAAGGACCACTTCTATCGATTTTCATTGTATATATATATATTTTCATTGTTGATTACCTCGACATCAAAATAATGTTGATTGGGTAGTACCTGATTACTTTTTGTTCCAATGTACAGATAGTGGACTTCTGTTGTGGTGCCAATGATTTCAGCATTGTAATGAAGAAGAAACTTGAAGAGACGGGGAAGAATTGCTTTTATAAAAACTACGACTTTATTCAACCGAAGGTAATAGTCATTCATATAAGTCTTTAATGTTGGTCAATCCGCATCATTCATTTTATCTATGACATATGCAAACATGGTTGCATTGTTCACCACAGATGAACGTGGGATATGATGTAAGGTAGAAACTAGAACGGTTTTTGCAGCATTAGAAGTTATTCACTAACTGTTTATGATGGGTCTGAACCACTTAGTAGAAATATACACACCCGATGTAGCTTTATAGTCTATCCCTGAAATTTCAGTTGATGGGATTTCAGAGTAAGTGAGATTATGGGACACGCGCCATATAATGAACAACAAGTAAATGTACCCGGAAAAAGAATGATGGATGAACTACTTTTTCTTTATCAGATGCATTTTCAGCCACTAAATGATAAAGTTTGAAGAGTTTGAAGTAGCTATTCATTATATTTTTGCACTTCACGTCTGATGGAAAACGTAATAAGGGATGAGGATGTGGTCAAACATGTAGTTGGATGATAATAGCCCATAGGATATATACTTTGGGGTTCCACCATAATACCATTTGGCAATATGGGGAGTTGCCTAATTAGTTATAAGCACATGCAAGGTCCCTTCTTTCCACGACATGGGATTAATATTCTCAACACGCCCCTCAAGTTTGGCGAATTTTCAAGCCTAACACGTTGACAACACAAATCGCTGACGTGGAGCACGTGTGGCCGTTGGGCTTCACACATTGGACAACGGCTCTGATACCATGAAGAAAGTTGTGGTTCCACCATAAAACCAATTGGCAATGTGGGGAGTAATTACTTATAAGCGCATGCAATGTCCCTTCTTTCCCCGACATGGGATTAATACTCTCAACGGTATGCAAGTAACATTGTGCTTCCACTGTGAAGACCTATTGTATTTCAGATTTGGCTTTTATGAGGTTTATACTTACAATGGAATGCAATTTATACAACCAGCACTGGGAGTTATATTGCTCGCTCTTGATTCTTTTCATCCTCATTTTTAAGAAAAAAACATATCGCGACCAATTTTGTCTCTTAAGATTGTTTTCATTTCTTTCTCATTCCCTATGTTGGGTATAAGGCTGTTAAGTGTGCATTTTACTGGCTTAAAACATCAAAACTGGGAAACTGATTATTTTGTGTGTATTTTCATTTGGCAGAATGATTTCTGTTTTGAGAAGAGAGATTGGATGAAAGTAAAACCAAAGGAGTTACCGAAAGGGTCACAATTGGTAGGAAACTGGTGGTTGTTTTTATTTCATCAAGACATTTGAATTTTAGAACCTTTATGTTAACTGTTTCAGTCTCCGCAACTTTTCTACTTGAGCAGATCATGGGGTTAAACCCTCCTTTCGGAGTTAAAGCAGCTTTGGCAAACAAGTTCATCAACAAGGCTCTTGAGTTCAATCCAAAGCTCCTTATTCTTATTGTTCCACCAGAAACTCAAAGGTAGCTGCTTGCCGTTGTTCATCTCTCTCTTTCTTAAACACAAAGGCATACATAAATGTGGCCATGCTTTTGAGTTGGACTTCAGTTTGCATATAGTTTCTTGCATTTGTGTCTTTCATCAGGTTAAATGAAAAGAAATCGCCTTATGATTTGATCTGGGAGGATACCCAGTTTCTGTCAGGAAAGGTATGTGTTTATCCAACTGGCTGAATCTTAATATCTGTTTTGAAATTTTAGAATGTGAGTTTACTGGTGACTTGTCTCCATTCAGTCTTTTTATCTCCCCGGATCTGTTGATGCGAATGACAAACAATTGGATCAATGGAATGTAACGCCACCACCACTCTATCTCTGGAGTCGTCCTGATTGGTCTGCTGACATCAATGTTATAGCCCAAGAGCATGGTCACATCACTGCATCACAAGGGTATACGAAAGATCATTCCGACTCTTTAAATAACGGTCGGTCAATAGGTAATAATGATCAATATGGTGAAGCGCCTATGCTGATTGATGGCGGCATAAAACCCGAGAGTCCTGGGGATGGGAACAACATCATTGATAAGATATGCAAGGAAATTCTGCCACGCATTCAGCCTGCTGAAAAAGGAGATCAGCATTCTGAACCTGGCAACTCTGGTTCAAGCATGCAGTTCAGAAATACTTATGCTGGGACAAAGTTCAACATTGCTGATAACACAGGTAGAAGGAGCTTCTCCATGAGCAGTGGTGAGCCTTACTCGAGTCTTACTCATAGATGGTCTACGGGTCCCAATTCTGGTTATAGGGCTACAAACTTGGAGGGACCGTTTGTGGGGCACGCGAGAGAGAGATTGGATAGCTTTGGTTGTAGACCATATTTGAATGAGGCAGAAGATGCATTTAGAAGGGAGTCTGACGTATGCTCTCAGATTCGCCTTTATGGTCAGCAAGATTTTGATTCTTCAAGAAGTAATTATTTGGTGGGTCAGGATTCTGTGAGTAGACAGATTGGATCGTATTCATCTACTGACAGCCACAGTCATCCTGGTCCAGCGGCTGAGTTATCGTACAGAATGAACACATCAGTCATGCAGCGGTATTCACCTAGGTTGGATGATTGAACCACACGAGGATGGGCCGCTTAGGATCTGAACCTGCTTTAGGATATCAACCGCACATGTCCAGTAGCGACGGCACTTATGATCCCAGGGCACCCCGGCCTGGTCAACATGGTGGCCCCATGGGTTTTGCTCCCGGTCCTCACCAAAGCTATTCGAACCAAAATTCAGCAGGTTGGCTGAATGAGTAAAACAGGTACAGTGTGATCCGTAGGTTCTCCTTTTTTGTACATAAGAGTAGTAAATGCTGGTGTATTAAATACAAGTGTTTTGGCAACATTGGACGTCATGCCACTTTATTATTTTAGTTGCATCTTGAACGGAAACTTGTGATATTTTACTAGTTTGTTCTTCCATCCTTTTGTCTTCTTTCTTACTTTGGCTAAATGATTGAGTTTGCCTTGTTACCGAAGATATATTCCCATGAGACGCTCATATGGGCTATATATCTCTGGTTACAATCGAGATAGCCACTTAGGCAGAAGAGTTTGTATCCAGTTTTCGTCTTGTTGCCCAGATCAAGATGCATGGCTTTTTTTTTATCTTCCCAAATTACTTAAATCCTTTTGTTCGGTACACTCATTGGTCACGGTTGTTTGTTAATAAAACATTGTTATTAATAAACTGATAAGTGAAAATCTAGTTCTAAATCTAATACCATTTTAGAAATAAAAATTTGCAGACTCGTGAGTTGGGGATTCTGCCTTTGTTTCGTAGAACTAGGATTTTTTTTTATAGGTTTTTATTCAGTTCTCATCTTCTTTTTGGTTACATAGTCCATACAGGATGAATTTGAATTTGGGACCTCGAGTGCTAGGAAGAAGACATGAACTCACGAAATACATACAATTCAGATCCAACAACCAAACTAACAAGGCCCAATGAATATAAGCAAAGGGCCCATGTGTATTGCAATTATGGCCCAACTAACAAGGTTTAACAGAGGTTTTAGCTTCCACCGAACCCATACGTTTACCATAATCCCCTAACTCAAACACAACTTGAATACTCCTCCCTTCCCTATATCTTTGTAGAGAGAGAGAGGATACAAATCTGGAGAGAGAAAGAGACCAGACCAACCCAGAAATGGAGGATGAAATCTACAACTTCATCAAGGTATGTTTCCTAGCCAACATATCTCTGTGTTATTGTTTCTACATATCAGCCAGAATCCCAAAGGGCATCCTCAGGCTCATCTCTCTCCTCCCCATCCTCTGCCTCTTCATCCTCCTCCCCTTAAACCTCCATTCCTTCCACCTTGGTGGGCCCACCACCTTCCTCCTCGTCTGGCTTGCCACCTTCAAGCTCCTCCTCTTCTCCTTTGATGATGGCCCTCTGTCTTCTCCACCCCCACTAACCCTCTTCCAATTCATCTCCCTAGCTATCCTCCCAATCAAAATCAAGCAAAACCCACCTCAAAAGTCACCCCCAAATCAAAACCCAGATCACAAAATCCCCCCAAACCCCACCAAATCTGAGAACCCAAGTTACCCAATTGGTAAAAAGTCAATTCTGTTTGCTGTAAAAGCCTTGCTTTTGGCTTTGGTCGTCGGATCATATGACTATAGGCAACATTTACACCCGTATGTTATATTGGCTTTGTACTGCTGCCACCTGTACCTGGGGCTAGAAATTATGCTACCCCTGTTTGCGACCCCGGCTCGAGCCGTTTTTGGATTTGACCTCGAGCCGCATTCCAACGAGCCTTACCTTTCCACTTCGCTTCAAGACTTTTGGGGCCGTAGATGGAACCTCATGGTCACAAACATTTTACGACCCACTACGTACTACCCCGTACGCAATGTTTTCAAGCGTGTAGTCGGGCTTCGATTGGCCCGATTTCTCGCTATGATGTCTACTTTTGCGGTCTCGGGTCTAATGCACGAGATGATTTACTACTATCTGGCACGTGTGCCTCCGACGTGGGAAGTGACATGGTTCTTTGTGCAGCATGGGGTGTGTGTGGCAATCGAGGTGGAGGTCAAGAAGGCAGTGGCCGACAGGTGGCGGTTAAAACCGGTGGTTTCGGGGCCGTTGACGTTGTTGTTCTTGGCTGTGACGGCCAATTGGCTGTTCTTCCCTCAGCTGCTTAAAAATGGCGTGGATGTGAAGGCTATAAATGAGTATCCAGTTATGGTTGATTTTGTCAAGTCCCACCTGCCCTTAAACTTTTATTGGTGGAAAAGTTAGTTGATACACGAATAATTTGTAGGTTACTTTGATGAAAAGACCTATTGCTTCAACTTGTTTGTTTTTTTAACAAAAGTACGATCGTAAATCTTCTCTCTTTTTATTTGTCGTATGAGATATGAATTCAGAAGTTCCTTTGAGAAAGCAAGTTCCAGTGTACGAAATGACACTATAAATCTATTACCGTATACAACAATCGCTTCATAGTTTCGAGCCAAGCTCGTATTGGCAGACAAATTTGTTGTTTTATTTATATTCCGTTGTGAACCTTGTGATTAATTATGATTAAATGAATATGGTGTTTGAAGAAATGACCTTTTGAAAGTATAATCACCCGACTCACCCCAGATGCATATACGTTGCATATTGCAACATAAACTCTTCCAACCGAGGCCCATAAAAGGAGCACAAGGGCCAAGGGAATGGAGACAGAAATCTTATGAGAAGAGCCGAAGAAAAGTTGAGAGAGAGAGAGAGAGAGAGAGTTGAAACGCTGATGAAAAAGAACGGAAGTCAAGTCTTCTTCCAAGACGAAATTCGACGACGAATTGTAGTTGGTTCTCTTTTATGGATATTTCTTTTTATGCAATGAAGCCTTCTCTCTTTATTATTTTACGAGAAACGATAAGATGATATTTCATTCATCAAAATACAAACAAGTATAGCTGTGTCCATTAGGTACATAGCTCTAGTGATCAACAAATTGAATTGGAGTGAATTTATACAATTAAACAATTAAGAGAACCCCTATACAACTGCCACAAGCACATACACACGTCACCGGTATAATTATGTCGCAAAATAACTATAGATGCAACATATCTTTACCGGCAACCACACGATCATTGTTAACAAGAGAGACCATAGAAAGTCATCGCAGAGGTGTGAGACCACATAAAATCATTGCGGAGAAGCGAGACCACATAAAGTCATTGCGGAGGAGCGATACCACATAAAGTTATCGTTGGAAGACAAGACCACTGTTTGGGCCCAAAAT
The DNA here is from genome assembly GCA_036320875.1 of Cotoneaster glaucophyllus. Taxonomy (NCBI): domain Eukaryota; kingdom Viridiplantae; phylum Streptophyta; class Magnoliopsida; order Rosales; family Rosaceae; genus Cotoneaster; species Cotoneaster glaucophyllus. Next base: position 26,310,603 of record CM070058.1, read on the forward strand.
GACATTGGGCCGAGCTCGGACTATCCTCGGCCCAGGACCTGCGCAAAGGCGGTGAGTCGGCGCTATGGGCCACGGATTAGGAGGAATCCTATCTGGAGAGGGAAGGAGGAACAGATAAGTATAAGAATGTGATAAAGGTTGAGACCTATTAGGAGAAGGAGTCCTGAGGAAGCCGAAGTAAAAGTGAATCGAGCTCGCAATTGAAGGCAGGTTCAGAGTCCTAGTTGGATTGGGATCGGCCGAGATAAAACTGGATTAGTATCGGCTAAGGTAGAGTTAGATTAGGAAGAGGAAGTCCAATCCGAGGACGGATTGAAGTATTCGCGGTACTATAAATAGAGGGGAGAGCACAACATTCAGCCCTCTCCAACTCAACACACAAAACTGCCCTGCGCAAACTCTCTCAACCTTTGAGATTTTTATTTTCTTGTCCGCCAACACATCTTCAGTTTGGATAAACAGCACTGTGAAGGCAACCGGTGATATCTTCAGTTTGGATAAACAGCACTATCGCCGTAGAATCAGTCGATCGCGAAACACCTTCAGTTTGGATAAACAGCACTGCGTCGAGGCCGGTTGGTTACCTATCCAAGTCTCGGTCGAGAAGGATTTTTGAATCCTTATTGGCAGAGGTTATCTCACCAGCCTTCTCAGCGAAGTGAGGTATTACGAATTACCGAGCTCGGCACATCGAACGCCGAGTTGTTTTATGATTAGATACTCACAGGTTGGTTTTAGAGTTTGGCATTTAGACGGCCGAACCACTTTCACAATCAAGACCTACATCTGTTTCGAGTATCTGTGCCCTTATACGTTGGTGTCGATTCGGCATGCTTATACCTTTACGAATATAATCATTGTGACCGAATCCGGCGCCGACGAGTCGTGAACTTCGCAAGACTAGTAGCCTTGTCTTCACGCTCTAGAACCCAAAGGCCGAGGAGTGTTCCTTCCTCGGCCGTAGTCGCAAGATTCAGAAGTCAGCCGCGCACACAACGCAACATCAACATTTTACTCACTGGTCGAGCTCGGCCGTCGAGTTGGCACGCCCCGCATTCAACCGAAGGACGTAGTTAGCTCATAGATTATTCGGCCTGCGCGCCACGTAGGCTTGGTAGTTTTTAGGGTCAACATTTTGGCACGCCCAGTGGGACCAAGTGCTAAACCTTCGAAGTTCATGACCATTGAAACACGGTCAGTAACAAAGAAATCAACCATGGGAAAATCGGTCGCTACCCACTCGAGTCAGAACCCCGGAGCCGAAGGTTCATTACGGATACAGCCCACTGCTGCCGGAACACCTGAGGCATCGAAAGGGACACGATCAGAAAGAGAAACGAGCGTTGGTGAACTACCTCGAGACACAGGGACCCTCGCAAAGATAACAAAGGGACCCGTGATCGAAGGCATAGTGGAGGATTGTGATGAAGATGGTGGTGAGGGATCCGACCCACCAACCAGATCATTTTTTCGACGAAGGCTCGAAGAACAGTCTCGGCAGTTCGAACAGACATTCAGTCAAGGAATAAGAGGAATACTTGAAGAAATACATAGTCAAAACGCCATGCATACGAGATTGCTCGAGGCCGTGGTTAACAACACCCAGCATATTGGCTATTCTGATCATTCCAGACAACCTATGCCAAAAAATAATTTCGTATCAGTATCACCGGCCGAGGCAGGACCTGCTCGGCTCAAAATGGTCAATCTAGATAAGAGAGGTGGTTCAGGCAGTCGGACAGGCGATGTTGGTTCAAGTATGGGAACAACGTCTGTGGACGTCGTTGAAGTTCAGAGAATGATTGATTCGGCTCTGAAGAAAGGGCCGAAGTTCCCAAAATTTATCAACCCATATCCAGCTTATGTGGAGAAGTTCGAGTATCCTAAAGGGTTTAAAATCCCAGATTTCAGCCTTTTTGCTGGGGAATCGTCTCTGTCCTCCTTAGAGCATGTCGCCCATTTCACTGCACAGTGTGGAGACGTCAGTAATGACCTCTATAAGTTGCGACTGTTTAACTTCTCACTCACAGGTTCGGCATTCGCGTGGTACATTAACCTCCCACCCAATTCCATTCAAAGTTGGGAAGAATTGGTCGAGAAGTTTCACGAGCAGTTCTATCGGCCGGGGATGGAAATGTCAGTCACTTCGTTGGCCCGAATGGCACAAGACTCCGATGAATCGCCGATGGATTATCTTACGAGATTTAAATCGGCCAGGAACTGGTGCCGAGTACCCCTACCAGAAGTCGAGTTTGTTCGACTTGCGTTGAACGGTTTGGATGTGGAATATAAGAAGAAATTCCTGGGGGTAAACTTCCGCGACATGTACGAATTTGCTCAGCATGTCGAGCAATACGATTATCTGCTCCGCGAAGAGAAAGTCTCGAAAACCCCATCCCGAGGGACCATCTATAAAAATCCTACGGTCAGTTATGCATCGGCAGAATCTGAAGAGTACGCCAACATCGATGCAGCCGAGATAGTGATTGATAAACCATATATATGCAAGGCGTTGACCCACATCAATCCTAAGGATGTCAAAGCTCGACCAATATCTGAAGAAAACGCCGTCAAAACGACAAAAGTATATACGTTTGATATTACTAAGGCCGACGCTATCTTCGATCAATTGCTACTCGCCAAGATTATAAGACTTCGGCCGGGACACAACATTCCCAAGGTCGAAGAGCTGAAGGGGCGGATATATTGCAAGTATCATGATTCGAGCAAACACACGACAAAAAATTGTGTCGTGTTTCGAGATACCATTCAGAGATGGATCGACGATGGAAAACTTAAGTTTCCAGAGAAGAGAATGGGAGTTGATACTGACCCTTTCCCTACAACGACAGTGGGTATGGTCGATGCTCATTTACCTCGAGACAAAGGAAAAAGAAAGATCGAGATCGTCTCGGCACGACATATCCCAAGAAAGGGGACCAAACCGCGGCTTCAGATCGATTTGTTCTCGAATTCCCCACCTCGAGATTTGATCGGACCAGCCATCGTTGAACCCATGTCAAGTTCAAAGGTCGAGATCGTCCCAGCTCGGCACTTCTTAACAAAAGGTGGCTAACCTCGACTCAAGATCGATCTGTTCTCGAATTCACCACCTCGAGATTCGGTCAGACCGGCCATCGTCGAATCTATGTCAAGTTCTGGCGCCGAAGAAGCCATTGAATCTGCAGCCGTGTGCACACAGTGCAAAGCAGATGTCCCGATTAAACCAAGAGCACGACGACATGAAACAGAGGTGCCACGTGTGCGCTCAGTCACGACGACACTCCAGAAAAATGCCCCGCTCGAGTTCGCGCAATACCGTTTTCAACAAGTTCGGCCCACAAGAGGTTAAGCCATCTTCGGCCAGAAGACGACTCGACTTTGATACTCCATTCTACAATGAAGAGTATTATTCCCGCAATTCTAGTAGCTCGAGTTCTTCCGCAAGTCGAAGAACCTTCAAACCTCCTGAGCCTCAAGACCAACGATGGTATACTTATCACTCGCCTAAGGGTGTGTACACCGCGTTATCCAAATCACAGAAGCGCCGACGCCAAAGAATCGATTGCCTGGCCCGCCGGCAAGCGGCACAAGAGACTTCGGCTACTTCAGGCCACAAATGGCAGCCGAAAGAGAAAGTCGGTGATAACGACAACCGGCAAACCCCTACGATTATGAGAGAGTTGGTACAAGGTAAACAATCGGTTGATGCCGCCCTGGAAACCACATTTGAGGAGGCCGAGAAGCGAATCAAACTTCTTATTCGACCTGGAGAAATGAAGGCACGACTTGAGCATTTTAAGAAGGAGGCCGAAGATAAACTTCTTCCATTGCCTGTAGAAGAACCGTTGATCAAAGTCCGGTGAAATCTACATCCACCATTCCTCGGAGAAGCCTTACAGTACATGCGAGAGTTCCACAAAACTCATTCGGCCAATGATTTATATGGTTTGCCGAAAGCATGTCAAGACACGATCGACCTTGTTCTAACCTGCCCAGATGCCGAACGAATCATCCAAAAGAATTTCGATCTCGGGTTGAAAGCTAGGTTCCAACACATACGCGAGGCCCGAGTTCTCGGCTTCAGTGTCGATCCATATATGGACATTAACCCAGATGAACTTCCTTTTTCCCTAAAAGATCTCCAGTACTTGCGATATCATTTTGAGGTATTTTCGACCGTCTCCCTTTTCGGCCTTACGATCAATGAAATACGTCGTGTCGAACGTTTGGACGCCTACCTGGACATCAGAAATGCCTGAATAACATATCAAGAACGAATCCAGGTCACGGCGCAAGTCCCAGACCCGGCGCCAGTATCAAGGAACCCAAAGGACAAGGAAACGAGTCAGGAGGAGAACCATGGGGATGAGGAGGAAAACCTTGGGGATGAAGAGGAGAACCTTGGGGACAAGGAGGAGAACCCAGGGGATGAGGAAGAAATTTCGGAGGACGAGACTCCGGAGGAAGAGGAACCGATGAAGGAGGAAGATCCCAATTCGATGGGTCCTTCAATCATCGATAACATGGAAATCAGCATGGTCCATGTCTTGTCTGCCGATTTCCAGTCAACCACGTCCCAGCCGAGCTTCTTAGACGGCGATGTAGTGGCCGAAGAAGCTACCCAAGTTGACTTTGCTTCTTTCACCAACCTCGAGCCAACAACTAAGGATGATAATCTCAAGGCAGCTTTGGCCGAATTGTTTCCTCGTTCTTCGGCCGCCAACCTTCGTCACCTCAAACCTCTATACATCACAGCTCACATCGAAGGATACCCAGTCTCAAAAATCTTCGTCGACTGTGGAGCCACTGTCAATATAATGCCTGTATCCATCATGAAGGCCTTACACCGTTCCAACGACGAACTTATCCCATCAGGCATTACCATGAGCAGCTTCGTCGGGGATAAGTCTCAAACCAAAGGAGTGCTACCGTTAGAAGTAAGCATCGCTGGTCGTAACCACATGACAGCTTTCTTCATAGTTGATTCGAAGACCGAGTACAATGCACTGCTCGGTCGAGATTGGATTCACCAAACCAGTTGTATTCCTTCTTCGTTATACCAAGTCCTCGTCTTTTGGGATGGTAAATCAATCGTCGTACATCCTGCCGACCATCAGCCCTTTGAGGCCAACATGGTCCAAGCACGGTACTACGACGACCACGTCGGTTACATTACTCTACAGGGACTCAATGAAGAAGGACGACTGACTCGCATTTTCGTTCAGAAAGCCGTCGAGGTTGGCGCCGAAACTGTTTATCAGGATTCGGCGAGACTCGGACTGGCTAACTTTATCACCGATCCTGATGTCTGACACCAGTCAAACCCGACGCCGAGCTGCGGTTTCATCGATTATGGAACGACTGCTGGCTCATTGGCATATCATATCCAAACAGTCTCATTCGGGTATTAATCTTGTGGAGTTCCTGGCAGAAGACGATAGCGGTCCCATGCTCTATTTTGACAATATTCCGGCCGCTCCGGCCGACCTTGAAGACATTCGGCCTCAGGTTAAGGATCCATTGGAGGAGGTGAATGTTGGAACGATCGAGGACCCTCGGCCATTATTTATTAGTGCTCTGCTTCCCCAATCTATGAAAGCGGAGCTTTGCAAGCTACTTCATGAAAGATTGTTTCGCTTGGAGCTATCATGAGATGCCGGGTCTTGATCGCACACTCGTCAAGCATGAATTACGTATCAAGCCTAGTTGCAAGCCCTTTCGGCAACCACCTCGACGATTCTCGACCGAGGTCCAACTCGGCATCAAAGATGAACTCGTTCGTCTTTTAAACACCGGGTTCATTCGGACAGCTCGATACGTCGAATGGCTCGCAAATATCGTCCCCGTACTCAAGAAAAACGGCGCTATCCGTATATGCATCGATTTTCGCAATCTGAATCTGGCAACACCCAAGGATGAGTATACAATGCCGATCTCAGAGTTACTCATTGACGCCGCGGCCAATCATGCCATATTATCCTTCATGGATGGACATGCCGGTTATAACCAGATTTTCATTGCCGAGGCCAACGTCCATAAAACTGCCTTTCGTTGCCCCGGGGCACTCGGCACTTATGAATGGGTAGTCATGCCGTTCGGCCTTAAAAACGCTGGTGCCACATATCAACGCGCCATGAACGCCATCTTTCACGATCTGATTGGCACGACCGTTGAAGTATATATCGATGATGTGGTAGTAAAATCCAAGAGTCGCCGAACACATCTTGATGATCTTCTGCAGGCTTTCCTTCGTATGCGCCGACATCATCTCAAGATGAACCCTGCTAAATGCGCCTTCGGTGTGTCGGCCGATAACTTTTTGGGCTTTCTTGTCCATCATCGGGGCACTGAGATAGATGAGAACAAGGCACGAGCAATTTTGAACGCTCCACCACCAACCACCAAAAAGCAACTCCAGTCGTTGCTCGGCCAAATCAATTTTCTCCGCCGTTTCATAGCAAATTCGGCAGGCAAAATGAAGACATTCTCCACACTTCTGAAACTCAAGGATTCAGACAAGTTTGAGTGGCGTGATGAACATCAAGCAGCTTTCACGCAAATCAAAGTCTCTCTTACAAAACCACCTGTTCTCGTTCCCCCTCGGCGCGATAAACCTCTAAAACTTTACATATCCGCGGCCGAGGAATCCATTGGCTGTCTCCTCGCTCAAGACAATGACGCTGGTCGCGAGCAGGCCGTTTTCTATCTCAGCCGGAGGCTTAACTCGCCAGAGATCAATTACTCCCCCGTCGAGAAACTTTGCCTGGCTCTCTTTTTCGCTGTATCCAAACTCCGGCACTACATGCTACCGTCGGTCACTCAGGTCATCGCTCAGACAGATGTTATCCGATACATGCTCACTCGGCCAATAGTCAAAGGCCGAGTTGGGAAATGGACGATGGCGTTATCCGAATTTAGCCTACACTATGTTCCCTAGAAAGCAGTCAAGGGACAAGCTCTAGCCGATTTTCTTGCTCAACACCCCTCACCATACGATTTCGGCGAAACTGACGTCAAGATCGGCATGGTGGAAGCACGCGATAATTTCTGGACGCTTTACTTTGATGGTTCTAGTACCTCCACAGCGGCCGGCGTCGGCATCGTCATCCAATTACCACAACACCATCGTTGGTATTTCTCGCTCAAACTCGACTTTGAGTGCACTAACAATCAGGCCGAATATGAGGCCCTTGTCATCGGGCTCGGCGTTCTCCATGAATTACGAGCACCTCGCGTATTTGTTCTCGGCGATTCTGAACTTGTCATCAACCAGCTCAATGGCACTTTCCGTTGCATGAGTTGCACTTTGGCACCATATCACATGGTTGCCTGCTACCTGGCCGAGTCATTCGACGGTATTGCATATAACCACGTGTCTCGAGATCGAAACACCGTAGCTGATGAACTCGCCCAGCTGGCCTCCGGAGCACAACTCTTGGGGGACGAGGTAGGCCGGACGACACCCACAGTACACCAGTCATATCCGGCCTTGGTCAATCAAGAAGTCCTCCATCGCGACCAAGTAATTCAAACTAGCGTAATGTCTTTACCATCGTTATTGGAACGAGAAGAATCGGTGGTTGTTTGCACGGTCGAGGCATTACCAGACGATTGGAGAAGACCACTTATGCAATACCTTGACAAACCGAACGGCAAGCATGATCGAAAGACAAAGGTGCATGCCACGAACTACGTCATCTATCAGAATGAGCTATATCGAAAAGGTGAGGACGGTATATTACTATTATACCTAGGACCACGGGAAGCCGTCCAAGCAGTTGCAGAAGTGCACGAAGGGATATGCGGAGCCCATCAATCAGGCCAAAAGATGCGATGGCTGCTGCGCCGCCAAGGGTATTTTTGGCTGAGCATGCTAAAGGATTGCATCGAGTTCGCCCGAGGATGTGTACAGTGTCAAATCCACGGCCCCATACAAAGAGTACCAGCCGAGACACTACATTCAGTGACTAAACCTTGGCCATTTAGAGGATGGGCTATGGATGTAATTGTCAAAATTACACCATCCTCCGGAGCAGCAAAACATGCATGGATATTAGTAGCGACAGACTACTTCACTAAATGGGTCGAGGCAAAATCGTATGCCGAATTAACATCCAGAGAAGTTTGTAATTTCGTGGAAGAGAACATCGTGACAAGATTCGGTGTGCTAAAACCAATCATAACAGACAATGGTACAATTTTCACATCCGACAGGTTTAAGGAATACACGAGTGGATTGAATATCCGACTCGAACAGTCTACGCCGTACTACCCACAGGCGAACGGACAAGCCGAGGCGAGTAACAAAGTTTTGATCGGTATCCTCGAGAAAATGGTGAAGGAAAAGCCTGGTATGTGGCATCTAAAGCTAAATGAAGCTTTGTGGGCTTATCGAACCTCACCACGATCGGCGATTGGAACAACGCCGTATGCCTTGGCTTATGGGCATGACGCGATGCTGCCAGTCGAGTTAAGTGTATACTCGTTACGAATAATCGAACAGAGTAGTTTGTTCAGCGCCGAATACAGCCAAGCCATGAGGCAAGAGTTAGAAGATTTAGAGGAAGCTCGACTTGACGCTTGCAACCTATTAGCAGCGCAAAAGAAGATTGCCGAACGAGCTTATAATCAGCGGGTTAGACATAAAACATTCGGCGAATGTGATTTAGTTTGGCAGACTATATTACCGGTTGGAGTTAAAGACCCTAGGTTTGGCAAATGGTCGCCGAATTGGGAAGGACCATTCGTTGTTTACAAGGTTCTCGGCAAAGGAGCATATCATCTCAAAGACCGAACGGGTTTAATTCATAAATTACCAATTAATGGGAAGTTCTTAAATAGTTATTTTCCGGTTACTTGGGAAATGCGAGAATAGTAAGTAGGTTCTCGGCAAGGGGGCAGGTCGTATCAAGAACAACAATATCCAGGATCCAACGAATGCAAGATTTGATAAAAGTTTTTTTTCATTAAGATTTGCAAAAAATGGAATGCAAGCTGTGTTTACAATTGAAAACTCTAAGGCGAAGAGGGGAGAACGGATCCTAGGAAGGCCTTTAACTCCAGCCATCTCACCCCGCCCATCGTCACCTCAGCTTGCCTAATCTTCTTGTCCAGTTTCAGCTGCTCGACCCGTTTGCCGTTAGACGCGTATTCAATCAGGGTAGATTTGCCCGTTTCAAACTCTTGTTCAAGATCAGAAGCAAATGCCGATCGTCGACTCTGAAGTTCGGCAATTTGACGGTCGACGTCGGCAAGTTGTTCCTTTTTTGTTATGAGTGCCTCCACCTTCGGACGAATAGCTCTTTCGAAAATACCGAAGTATTCTCGAGTTCGCTCTAGCATCGACGAGGCTCGAGTGACGGCAGCGTTGTCCAAGTGGCCGTCGGCAGCAAGGTCGTTCAAGCAAGTCCCGACAACATCAAGTCATTTTCGCTCAAGGATTTGGGAAGCCGAGAGGGAAAATAGCTCTTGTAGCTTGGCCACAGAATCTGGGTCAGCCGAGTCCCGTGCAACGGAGATGGAAGGCCCGGCCGCTGTCTTCGACGTACTGGCCAGAAGAGCGTCGAACTCGGCCTCCCAGGAAGGCTGCATGAAAAGAAAAGTGTTAGCATAAGTTAAGCTGTAAAGGATGAAAAAAGGGGAAGGTAATAAACTTGACGTGACGAGACCTCAGCCACATCCCCTGGGTCATTGCTCGAACCCAGAAAACTTAAAGGCCGAGCCCAGTGTTTAAGACAGCTTCTTAATTCACGCGGCCGATGGAAGTTATCTACATTCGATGGCCACAGAGGCGGCCAAGAGATATAAACAACGCCCCTCGGCGCGTAGAATTGTCGGTGAAAAGAATGAGGGGGCACCTAGCAGTTAGTACATCCTTGGTTCAGAAATCTAAACGGAAAGTATAGCTAAAAAAAAGAAGGGTGGGAATCCTTACATAAGTTGACAAAACCTCCTGAGGTGGGATGCCGAGATCGACGTCGTGCGGGTGCACTGGGGTCTCCGCAGTCGCCTCTGGCTCAGCAGGAAGAACCTTGTCCGGAGCAGCGACTCCTGTCTCGACTAGAGCAGTAGGTTTCGCCCCGGTCGTAACGACAACTGGAGCAGTGGGTTCCGCCCCGGTCGCAGCGGCAACTGGGGCAACGTCGGCCGCAGCCGGAGGGGTCTTGACCGTCTCGACTACAGCAGGGCCAGAAGGTTGGACGACCTTCCTCAACGGTTGGGAAGAAGGAACCACGAGCTTGGACGGGCGAGCTCGACGAGGGCGGTGTGCCAGCGGAATTTCCTCGCTGGCGTCATCTTGAAATAGTGAAACATGTTAGAATCAAGCAGACTTTGCCTTCGTATATACTTCAAATTATTGATACCTCTTCCAGGACGGTCGTCGTTCATTTTGGACGAGGTGGGGTTGGCCGCTCGACCAAAATGGGTGCTATTTCTGGAACAGGTGCGACGGGTGGCGCTGTGGCGGCAGGTTCCCTATCCTGTGCAGCAGCAGGAGGTTCGACCGCCCCAGAAATGATCGAGACGGCAGCTGGCTCGGCCACTCCCAATGCAGGTGACGCTTGAGAGGGCCGGCTGGCATGAATTGGTCGTTTCTGGGCAACAGGAGTAGTGAGGAAGTCGTCAGATGCAGTCGCCTTGGTCGTTTGACTATTAATCACGTGAACCTCTCGTTCCCCTTTCTTTGCTAACTTCTTGATATGCTTTTGGGGTCGGGGAGCTTCATTGACCTGCTCGTCCTCCCGGCGAGGCCGTTTACTCGGCTGAGTTCGCACGGCGTCGGCCTTCTTGGAAAGAACCGCCCTTTTCTTGGTCGCGGCCGCAGCAATCACGGCCGCCTGTTTTAGCGCTCGACCACCTAAGAAAAGAAGATAGAGTTAGAATTAAGGGATAAGAGTTGAAAGAATCAAAGTAGAAGTCTCGAGTTGAAGACAATCGATTACTTGGATTCTTCTCCTTAGCAGGTGGGGTAGCCGTTTTCAGGGGACGGTCGTCGAAAATCTTGGCGACAATGTCCTCGACTGATCCCCCGAAGAATTCGTGGGTGTATGTCTCCCACCAGTCTCCAAAGGTATCGGTGCACAAGGTTTCAAGTATGGCCGGCCAAAGACGGAAGCGTGCACACCTCTTCTGGAACTCGTCCTCAGCGTCCCGGCACTCTTTCTCTGAAGAACCAGAGAGCCGCCCTCGGTTGAGAAGGGAGTGAGATAGGAGTAGGGGCACTGGGCAGCACTGCGAATAGCCGAGCTGCCTGGCTGTGAAGTGTGGGTGGTAGACTTCCCAGCTCGCTCGCCGAGCGTCGCAGCCGAGGGGGAGGTCACGCGTCAAAACAAATGACCCCCAATTCTGGCGAAGGACAGCGTCCTCCTCTTAGCTCCAGGCCGAAGACGGAAGCTTGATAGAGGCAGGATATTCTCGACGGCGGCATATCAAAAACTCGTCGTCAGAGAGATCCTCAAGGCCGAAAAAGAATCTAAACACGTCCTCGGCTTGGTGTGGGGGCACCGGTCGAGAAGCCAGTTGAAGACCGAGCGGTTCAGTCTGTGAAAAGGTGAGAACTTCTGGCCGAAGCGTAGCGAAGTATGTCTGCAACCATAGCTGAAAGACCCAGAAAGGCCCGCTCTGGTGCAGATCAATCTTCTCGGTTGTTGTCTCGGCTTGACAGCGCAACAGGTGGGCAAGGATGGCTGAACTGAGCCATAGAGTATGGCCGCTGGCCAGGGCTTCGGCCATGGGCATGTTCTCAACCAAGCACTTATTCGACTTGGTACAACAGATAAATTTGTTGTACCAGTAGAATAAGAAGGCTGTGTTCGCCCTTGCGGAGACTCGCCTCCCCTCGGCCAGCGAAGTGGACGATAAGGGTGTTGTAATTGAAGAAGTTCTTGTGCAACTTTTGAACTTCGTCCTTGGAAGGCTCGTGGCCATCTCGGCTCAATGTCTCGATAGCCCGGGCATCAAACAAAGCCTTAAGGTCAAGATTCGACGAAAGCCCAAATAGGGCAGCGTCAACAGGAAGACCAGAGGGGGATGTTCCGAGAATGGTCGAGATGTCGAGAATGGTGGGGCCGATAGGACCAAGAGGAAGAGTCATGGTGTTGGTTGCCGAACACCAGAAACTGAGGGCTGCCATCAAGAGCTCTTTGTCCATAGCCATCTCTACGGTCGAGAGCCTGATAGCGTCGTAGATACCGAGAGCTCTCCATTCCTGGCCGAAGAACTTCTCCATCCGATCGACCCAGGCCGCCCAGGTAGCAGTGGTCGAAGGCCAGGTTCCTTGGGGCTTCGACGCGTCCCACTTTGACCATTCGAACCCTTGTCGCAAGGGTGACAGGTAATTCCCTTTCATAAGGTTGGTAATAGAGGAACAGGTTTCTTGAACAGAGGACCAAGGATCTGATGGGTGGCGCTTGAATCGCCATCAAGGCGGAGAGACCTGATGGCGCAATGGTTGATGATTCTCTCGCAGTTGTTGTATTCCTTAGAGATCTGAGAGATGAAGGAAGCCATTATTAATAAAAATGAGAGATGAAGGTGCTGGGTTGAAAATGCTGAAGAAGGAAGTTCTGGGTTTCTAGAGATTCGAAATAAAGGAACAAGGTAGTTTCAGAGATTTGGAAGCGTAAAATAGAAATGAAAGAAAATGGGGGTATTTATAGGCATTTCTCAGGAACATCAATCAGTCAGTTTTTTGAAATTTGAATGGACCAATCAATGCGACTGCGCGCCATGATTTGTTTCAGAAAATCCAGGTGAAAGGACCGAGAATCTCGCAGACTGACGGCGTATCGCGTGGTTTGAGGACACACGATTGCGTGTGACGGCCATAATTAATGCAATACGACGCTTCGACGGTTGCGTGCGTCCAGATGGATGATTGCGAAATGTTGGGATGATCAAGGACTGACGCGTGGCGAGTTCGGGAAGAATTCGAGGGAAACATCATTGCTCATAAATGGGCGTGGCGTTATTTTTTGGGACAACTCATCAGTCATCGCGAGAGGAGTAATGTCGTTTCGCTTCTTCAAGGCTGAGGCTCGACCATAGGCTATGGGTCGACGACCTCAGAAGCGAGGGGGCAGTGTTTGGGCCCAAAATGACATTGGGCCGAGCTCGGACTATCCTCGGCCCAAGACCTGCGCAAAGGCGGTGAGTCGGCGCTATGGGCCACGAATTAGGAGGAATCCTATCTGGAGAGGGAAGGAGGAACAGATAAGTATAAGAATGTGATAGAGGCCTAGACCTATTAGGAGAAGGAGTCCTGAGGAAGCCGAAGTAAAAGTGAATCGAGCTCGCAATTGGAGGCAGGTTCAGAGTCCTAATTGGATTGGGATCGGCCGAGATAAAACTGGATTAGTATCGGCTAAGGTAGAGTTAGATTAGGAAGAGGAAGTCCAATCCGAGGACGGATTGAAGTATTCGCGGTACTAAAAATAGAGGGGAGAGCACAACATTCAGCCCTCTCCAACTCAACACACAAAACTGCCCTGCGCAAACTCTCTCAACCTTTGAGATTTTTATTTTCTTGTCCGCCAACACATCTTCAGTTCGGATAAACAGCACTGTGAAGGCAACTGGTGATATCTTCAGTTTGGATAAACAACACTATCGCCGTAGAACCAGTCGATCGCGAAGCACCTTCAGTTTGGATAAACAGCACTGCGTCGAGGCCGGTTGGTTACCTATCCAAGTCTCGGTCGAGAAGGATTTTAGAATCCTTATTGGCAGAGGTTATCTTACCAGCCTTCTCAGCGAAGTGAGGTATTACGAATTACCGAGCTCGGCACATCGAACGCCGAGTTGTTTTATGATTGTATACTCACAGGTTGGTTTTAGAGTTCAGCATTCAGACGGCCGAACCACTTTGACAATCAAGACCTACATCTGTTTCAAGTATCTGTGCCCTTATACGTTGGTGTCGATTCGGCGTGCTTATACCTTTACGAATATAATCATTGTGACCGAATCCGGCGCCGACGAGTCGTGAACTTCGCAAGACTAGTAACCTTGTCTTCAGGGCTCTAGAACCCAAAGGCCGAGGCGTGTTCCTTCCTCGGTCGTAGTCGCAAGATTCAGAAGTCAGCCGCGCACACAACGCAACATCAACATTTTACTCACCGGCCGAGCTCGGCCGTCGAGTTGGCACGCCCCGCATTCAACCGAAGGACGTAGTTAGCTCATAGATTATTCGGCCTGCACGCCACGTAGGCTTGGTAGTTTTTAGGGTCAACAACCACATAACTCATCGTCCAATGATAAAGACAACATACAGCTATCGCAGAAGCGCGACCACAATACGACAACTACGCTACTCTGAGAAAGGAATCATTGGCATCTAAGTGGAGGATAAAGACATTTTATCCAACGCCATATTTAGATTCACCGCACTACTTAGATCCAAAGTTTCTATGAGTCACCAGATCAAGTCACACTGTCACACAAGCGGGTGGAACCACCATCTCTGACCGTAGAAGGCGGCAAAGCCACCAAATCTAAACATACAAAGTAAGAAGCTGCCAGATCTGGGCACATAAGGCGGTACAACCCCATAATCGGCCAATGAGAGCATAACCACCGTAGAATCACGTAGACGAAAATGGATCAACCCTCCAGCAGCCACAAATCCAACTCTCATTCTCACTCTCTCTCTCTTTTTCATTTCTCCCTCACTTTGCACTTTCTATTTCCCTCAAACTCTCATTCCCTCTACTCTCTAACTCTCTATTCTCTATGAAAACTTAGAGAAAACCCGCAGAAACCACCATCACCCTCCTCGTTTCTTTGTCCTTCCCCAAACCCATAAACAAATACCACGAGTTCGAAACCAAGCCCGAGGCCTTACACCGCACAGTGGCTTCTGCCATTGTACACTGTCTTCCCCGAAAAGGGCAAGTTCTCGATGACTCCGACTAAGGTAAACCTCGAAAACCGATGTCAATCGTCTTATATCATTGTTCTGTGTAATTATAGTCTTACATGTGAGAAATGATGGGGTTTTGGTGTAGATCGACTTAAGGGAGAACCCTTTCCAGTTTTCCGGTGTTTCACCATGGATTCCAGGCCATTTTGAGGTTGTCTCCGGCCACTATTCGACCCTATTTTGCTACTTCTCCTCTTTCCTAGCTTTAAATCCATATATTGCATGTTAAATATGGTTGTGAATCAAGCTTGTGACGAGTTTTGGAAATCTGCCCAGAAACTGGCGGATTCACAGGCCTCGCCAAGCGAGTATGCCTGTACGATTGCATGTTGATATATGTTCTAGCTTGATAGCCAAAAGTAGAATCTCTACTAATTAATGAAACCCTCTTTGTCAACCAAAAAAGGGTGAAAAGACAAATTAGTATTCTATTACACAAAAAAAAAAGATGGGCAATAATGTAATTTCACAGGTCCAAATTTTACAGTTTTTTATTGAAGCCTCACCTACATTTGATGTTAAAATACCTCCAATATTAAAAAAAAAATAAAAAAAATAAAAAAATAAAAAAAAAACCAAAAACCAAAAACCAAAAACCTCCCACTGCCCCACGTTCTCTCTCTGCCTCTCTTCTTCTCATTTTCTAAAAAAATGTCTTCATACACACAAAGTGTGTGCCCATATGCTAGTATGTATTAGAAAAACCTAGCCTTCAAGTTGCATGTGTAATTCATAAGTAATTAGTAAACTACATATGATTGTTAAGATGATGGCGGAACACTAATATCCTTTTATCACTGTTTTCTACAATTGCTTTCTTTCAAAATGGTTTCTTTAATTATTTTCTTTAAGTGTTTTTATTAAAATTCGTTTTTATTTTTTCAAAATTCAAAATCAATCTTTTCCAAACTTTGTTTTCAAATAATTAATTCAGATTTGGTTTTTACATAAATTATTCATTCAATCCCTGTTGATGACGACCTTGCTAGAGCCAACCATATTACGATTACCTTGTACTATTGCAAGTATTTTTAAGTGTTTGTTATCTCTACTTTTGCTGGTGGTAAAAATTATATTAGCAAGACACCCAAAGACCTTCAAGTGGCCATAAGAGGGGAATTTACATAATTTTTCGGAAAAGGGTTTTCTTTGAAAGAAGAAAAGTACGTAAACGTTTAATCAAGTAAACTGCTGTGTAGAAACAATCTTCCTAGAAATGAAGAGGAAGATGTGCTTGAAAACGCAAAGCCTGGGTGACTTCAAGGATATGGCAGTGTTTGCACTCGACTACCCTGTTTTGTTAGAGAGTATAGACATTAGTAAATGGCCCCTTGTGCTAGGAAAAAATCTTTCAGCGAAATGAACTCTCACCCATTATCCACATGGATGTTTTGGATAGTAGTATTAAAGTGGGTACGGACCATAGAAGAAAATAATTTGAGTAGGAAAACACAAGTGAAATGGGTATAATCAAAATAGCGTGCCCCGAAAATGGTAGGAATTTTATGAGGACTTGAAATGTCACAATGAATAAGGAAAACTGATCTTGAAGTTGAGATTGAACTAATGGGAAAGTGAAGTTTGTTTAGCCAAATGACAAGCATCACACACTATTATAGTGCGTAGAACAATTTAACAATGATCTTTAATGATGACTTGGCTAAAAATTGCAAACAGGAAGAAGAGATGTGTCCTAAATCACGACGCCACAAAATCAGTAGGAGAAACAGCTAGGTGATAGGTTGAGCTGGGGATGGAAGGTGCTTTGTCAGATGCTAATGCCACGAGATAATAAAGTCCGTTTCATCCTTTACCCAACCCAACCGTCATCCTCGTAGCCAAGTCTTGCAAAATACACCAACGAGGAAAAAAAAGTCACTAAACATTGTAATCTTTTAGTAAGCCAGCTTACAGACATAAGATTAACTTGAAAGGTAAGTGATGAGTCGATATTATATTATATATTTTACCCTATTCTTGGTAATAATCTATTGGTTATTTTGGTGAGGTTTTGATACTTTTTATTTATATTTGTAATGTAGGACATGAGACTTCCTCTTGAGCAAAAAGTGATCAAATGGATGAATTTTAAAGTGGTAGAATCTTTCATGTCCACCCTTCGGTGTGAATGAATCTTTGCAATCAAATAGGGCTATTTCTAGTTTGGCTTATGTCTCTGTCGAACTGACTTCCACCTTGTATTTAACATCCACAACTTTGCACTGGCGGAATTCCTCTATGAAGAATTTGGCTGCTATTAAGTTTTTTCTTCCTCTCCTTGTAGATTTTAGCCTTCTTGTAGGACTCCGCATGAATTTCCTCATGTGTAGATGCACAGTACAATTCATCAACCAAATTTTTTTTCTCTATAGCTGTCTACCTTGTATCCAAGTTCGTCAGTGTGTTAGAGGGCCGACCTTGTGACATACTAGATGCTAAATTTGTGTGAAACTCCCTTAACACATTAACTCTCAAGTCTTCCTGCAACTTTTCTGGAAAAGATTCTTGTGGCATATAAACTTGGGTAGCCATAGCTTCTGGGAAGATTTCAGGATCAACATGTGATGTTTATTCCCTTGGGCGTGAATAACTAGTAGATTTCTCCTCAGTTCCTGTGCCAATATCCTCTTGATCATCATAGCTTTTACCACAGTTTAATGCTTGAATCTGGAATCCTTGATTGGTTATTTCAATGTACAACTCAATTGATTCCAACAATTTAGAGAGTTTTTCGTTAGGCTGCTCAAAATACTGCTCAAGATGCTTTTTCAAACTTGGAGTGTAGGACTTTGAATTAGGATCGTTCCAATGCCTTTTTTAGTCATTTCTCGTATTGACATGCTCCTGGACATAGTTTGGAAAATATTCTCTCAAGACACTATAAAATATTATGATTCTTCAAACAACAAATGGCACAAATTGTAGGTTTAAATCCATAAAAACCTCAGTCCATAGATCTGACCCATAAAGGTGGTCCTCCTGATGGTATATTGAATCCAGGAGAAGGTACAAATTCCATCATTGCACTGCTCTCAAAATCAACGCCCAAATTTTACCATTCTGCAAGAAAAACGAAAATAAAAATAAATAAAATTTTATATACAAATAATCAACTAAGAATATGATAAACACAAATTATTTAAAAACAATCTCCAGCAGGAGCGCCAATTTCTTGATAGGATTTTTATCACCTACAAAAGTAGGGATAAAAACACTTAAAAATACTTGCAAGAGAACACGATAGTTGTAGTAGGAATGCTCATGCAAAGTCGTTCCTACAAAGATTATTTAAAATAATTTATGTAAACCCAAATCTTAATAAATTATTTAAAACAAAGTTTGCGAAAAGGTTGATTTTGTAACTTAAAATATTAAAAATGAATTTAAATAAAAAATAATTAAATTAATTGGCAAAGTAAAATTAACTAAAAGGAAACGATTTTGAAAATCAATTTAAGCACTAGGGTTCCGCCGTAACCTTAATAATCCTACATAGTTCTCCCAATTACATAGGACTTATACATGCATATTTTGAAGGTTAGGTTTACCTAAAGTATGTTCTACTTGAAGCCTCAATCTAGAACGTATATCAAACATGAAATCCGTTTGTGGTATTTAGAACAAATCTAAACATGCAATATTCATTAAGTTTTGTGAAAACCCTTTGAAAAATCATGCAACCCTTGTCCTAATCACAACTACTAATCACAAGAAGCATTCGCCAATTTTAGGGACAGCCATCGGACCAAAATTGGATCAAATTACTTTTCTAAATATCCTAATGATGATAAAGCATTAAGACAAATAGATAGTTTAAACACGGTGATTAATAATTCAAAACTTGCATGCATAATATCATAAGTAAATTGAAAAGAAACTACATATTCTTGCTAAGGCTCGTGGCCTCACCCTAACAAAAGAGAATTAGTTACAAATAATCATAAAACAAATTTTTTATTGAAATAGAAAAATGATAGAAAACACCTTGAAAGGGGAATACAAATTGTCAAAGCCTAAAGGATAGAAAACACCTTGAAAGAAGAATACAAATTGTCAAAGCCTAGCCAAGTTCTCCAAATTGATGCATAGAATGGCTAAATAGCCTTCTTTATACTAATACAAAATAAAATCCTTCTTGGAAAATGTCTTCTAAGAAGTAGCAAACAAAATAACTTGAGAAAACTAGGAAACATAATCCTAATCAAATAGGGAAACCTGCCCAACCACAAATTAGCCACGTTTCTGGACCTTCAGGGCTCTAAATCAGGCCCAAAATGATTTGAATTAAAGCTTGAGATGTCTCGAACATAATTGCAGGAAGCATCAAACCCAAAAGACATCATCTCAGATGCCAGAAAGCCCAAATATGCCCAAAACGTTAGTTTGACAGTACTGCACGCTGCTCCTTTATTTCATTACTATAAATTATCATGGTAGAAAAATCTGAAACATTGACATTAACAAGCTGAGAGACTCACGAACATTCTCTGATTGTAATCACTTCAAAATTCATCCATTTTGGTCACTTTTTGCTCAAGAGGATGTAACATGTCCTACATTTGATCACTTTTTGTGTTACCAGGTCGCTTATATATCTAACTTTTGAACCTTATAATTTTGTCATAGGGAACAAATCTTGTTGAAGGCATGTTCCTATGCTTGCCTGAGACGAGACAAATAAAGTTGGATGCTGACCCATTCTAAAAAATGTACAACCTAAGATTGTTGAAGATTTGTCATGCAAACTTTTCTGAATGCCCTGAATATTTCTCTAAGAAGTTACGGTTTTTGGAATGGCATGAATATCCGTTAGAATCTGTGCTATCAAGTTTTGGACCACATCAGCTTGTTGAACTCAAGACGCCTAACAGCCGCATTAAGCAGCTATGGAATGAAAGGGTAAGACACTCTTAACTATGCCTATTTTTTTCTGGCAGTGAATCATGCGCATAATTAGTGGAGGAAGATCTTCAGGTGAAAAATGTTTTTTTTTCCTTTCCTAATATCTCATAACAGCTTCTGCTGATGGAAAATTTGGTGCAAATCGATATTTCCAACTCACAAAGCTTGACAAAGACTCTGGACTTCAGTATGGTCCCAAATCTTGAATTAGAGCTTCACCCGACAATTGGGAGTCTCCAACACCTTGGTTTATTGAATTTAAAGGGTTGTGAAAGTCTAGAGAGCCTTCCCTCTATCAGCTGGAGATCTCTTAGAACTCTTATTCTTTCTGGGTGTTCAAAACTCGCTGAGTTCCAAGAGATTTTGGGAAGTGAGAGAAAACTGTTTGTATATTTCTTAATCAATAAGATTACATTCTGGTGTATATATATGTACAAGTGAGATAGATCCTTCTAGCTAATGACAGCTCATCTAACAAAATTACAATTAGGAAACTAACAGAAGACTAACAAAAAACTATCTTTCCTAATAGAGGACTAACAGAAAATTATCAACTTGATTTTACAATGCTACCCTTAATATCCCCCCTCAAACTGAACTGAGGATCTCGAAGTGAAAGTTTGTCTCGGAGAAGCTTGAATCGAGCCTTTGGGAGAGACTTGGTGCATATATCAGCAGTTTGGTCTTGAGTGCAGATAAAATGAACTGAAATAGCTTTAGATATAACCTTTTCCGAATGTAGTGGTAGTCAATCTCGATATGCTTTGTCCATGCATGGAAAATAGGATTCTTAGCTAGGGAGATAGCTGAGATGTTGTCACACCATAGCTTGGGAGGACATGGGAGTTGCAGACCAAAATCAACTAACAGTTTGCAAATCCATGTAATTTCAGCTGTTGTGCTTGCCAAGGACCAATATTCTGCTTCAGTAGAGGATCTGGCCACAGTTGGTTGCTTTTTAGCACTCCAACTGATGAGAGAATCACCTAGAAAAATGCAGAAACCACTTGTGGATCTCCTATCAATATGACAACTTGCCTAATCAGCATCTGAGAAAGCATTAATGCTGAGAGAATTGGAAGATGTTGGAAACCAAAGTCCAAGTTCCAGAGTCTTTAAGGTATCTTAAAATCCTTTTGACTGCTTGAAGATGAGCCTCTCTAGGTTGATGCAGAAATTGGCAGACTAAATTGACTGCGAAGGAGAGATCAAGCCGTGACCAGGTGAGGTACTGCAACCCACCAACTAAGGATCGATATTCGGAAGGATTTGATAACAATGGAGACTGATGGTCCAAAGATGATGTGCTAAGTGGAGTAGTACATGGTTTTGCCCCAATCATATTGGACTTCTGAAGAAGATCAAGAATGTACTTTGTTTGGGAGATAAAATCCCAGATGAAGACCTTTTGACCTCAATGCCAAGAAAATAGTGGAGAGGTCCCAAGTCCTTGATAGGAAAGAGATTGTTGAGCTGAGAAATAGTGTCCTTGCAAGCTTGAGGATTTGGACCGGTGTGACTAGTATATCATCAACATATACTAGGACAAAAATCAAGATTGGGTCCTTTTTAACAAATAAAGAATGGTCATTTTGAGAACTAGTAAATCCAAGAGAAAATAAGGCAGTGTGAAGCTTCTCATACCAAGCCCGAGGGGCTTGTTTTAGTCCATACAGAGATTTATGCAGATGACAGACATAGTTGGACTTGGTAGGATCTTCAACGCCTAGAGGTTAGACCATAAAAACAGATTCTAATAAGTTGCCATGCAGAAAGGCATTGATGACATGCAATTGATTGAGAAACCAATTGAATTTTGCTGCTAATGTAAGAAACAATCGAATGGTGACAGGTTTGGCTACGGGACTAAATGTCTCAGTATAGTCTAAACCTTGTTGTTGGTGAAACCCTTTAGCAACTAGCTGGGCTTTGTACTATCAATTGTGCCATCTGGTTTTCTTTTGATTCGAAAAACCCATTTACAACCCACCAGATTTTGAGAAGAGTTGGGGGGAACAAGTGACCAAGTACCAGTGCTAAGCAATGCATTAAATTCCTCCTGCATTGCTTGTCTCCAGTGAGGGTATTTAGAAGCTTGAGTATAGGTAGATGGGACATAGTCTAGGTTAAGGTGAGTAGGAAGAGGATGGTTTGTGGCAGAATAGGCCTTAGGTTTAATAATTCCAGACTTGGATCGGGTTTGCAGAGGATGAGTGTTAATAGGATTGGAATTTGGTTGAGGTGAAGGTGTAGGTGAAGTTGGAATAGGAGGAGAGGAAGGTGATATGGTTGTAGTAGCTGTAGGGGTTGGGGAAGTTGTAGTGGTTGGTGAAGTCGTAGTGGTTGGGGAAGTTGTAGTGGATATAGGTTGAGGAAAAGTTAAAGAAAGAGGTATAGGGTTGAATAGAGAACTAGGAGACTGAGGTATGACTGGAGAACTTGACAAATGATGAAATGGAAAGTGAGTTTCATCAAAGAGCACATGTCGTGAAATATACACTTTCCCAGTGACATGATCCATACACTTGTAACCTTTGTGGTGTAGGCTGTATCCCATAAAAACACAAGGTTGGCTCTTGGGATCAAGTTTGGAGTTGGTATATGGCTTTAGCCACGGGAAACATTTGCAGCCAAACACCCTAAGATAATTGTAATCTGGTGGTTTATGAAAGAGAGACTCCTAATGAGAGCATTTTTGAGTTGTGGGAAGCCGGTTGATGAGATATAGATCTGTGGCAAATGCATCTACCCAAAATGCATAGGGAACTTGTGAAGCTGCAAGTAAAGTGCGAGCTGTTTCAACTACGTGTCTGTGCTCTCTTTCAGCATAGCCATTTTGCTACGGAGTGTGAAGGCAACTGAGTTGATGACTGATTCCATGAGCCCTTAAGAAGTTTGAAAACTGATTGCTAAGAAACTCTCCACTAGAATCAGATCTCAAGGTAACTATTTTAGTGCACAACAAGTTTTCAACCATGGACTTGAAATGAACAAAAGTGGAGAAAGCCTCAAATTTGTATTTAAGTGGAAAGAACCAACAGTATTTCGTAAAGTCATCAACAAAGATGATGTAGTATCTGAAACCTTGTACAGAAATAGTTCGTGATGGCCCCCATATATCTGTATGTAAAAGCTCTAAAGGCTTACTGGCAGAACAAGAAACTGTAGAGAATGGCAATTTGGAACATTTGCCCATAGCACAACTAGAACACAAATATTTATGAATGCCACCAAAAAAAGAAATACAAGAATTTGATGCAACTTTATTTAGTATCTTATAAGAAGGATGGCCACAAGTCTTTGATGCCATATATCCTAAGTTGCTTTGGAAGTTGCTGCAAAAGCATGGTGCTGTCCAGCAATGGAGTTTGTGGTGTGAAAAGGATAGAATCCATCTTGTACATGTCCTTTAAAAAGCACTTTCTCCGAAACAAGGTCCTTTACAACAAAGTGAAAAGGATAGAGATGTACTGAGCAGTGATTATCAAGAATAAACTTGTTTGCAGAGAGCAAATCTTGCTTTAATGCAGGGACATGTAGCACATGTTTAAGATCAAAACAATGAGTAGTAGTAGGTACATTAGAAGAACAAGATGCAGGATAGGCAATTAAATCTAGGTCAATGCGGTCTTGAGGAAGGAGCCATCCCTGATGATATTGACCGCTTATCTTCATTGTTGTGTTTGGAATTGAGAGAAAACAATTTTGTGAGCTTACCAGCAGGCATCCCTCAACTTCCTGAGCTTAAACAACTTTCCTTGTCTAGGTGCAGAAATCTAGAGTCGTTACCAAAAACTCTTCCACCCAAGCTAACTTATGTATCTGCCCGTGAGTGCCCAATGTTGAAAAATTATTCAAGTAATTTGACAATACGGGCTGATAACGGTTTTTGTCACATAGATTTTGGAAACCCTTGCAAGAATGAAGAGGACGAAGACTATTGGGCGAACCATTTTCCACTTCCACTTGAAGACCATGCTGAAACACACTTTCCTAAGTTCATTGAGGTACTCACTCACCACATTGATCTTTCAATCTAGCAAGCTTTCTCACACTTCTATATCATATAGACACACTGACTTCTTAATTTCGTCTGATTTTTCTTTTCCAAATTTGCAGGAGAAAATAAAAAATGAAGAGTCATTTGAATTTCGTTTTCCTCACAGTGCTATAATTCCCGACTGGTGTAGTGAACATTCAAGTTGGCATTCTGTAACTATCCAACTATCCGATAGCACATGGATAGGGTTTGCCCTGTTTGTTGTTTTTGAACTTCTCGTGAAGGAAGATTTTGATAACAGTTGGGAAATGGAAGGCACTTCTTGCCATTTTAGCACCTCGGAAGGTCGACTTAAAGATCCTCTAGTCCTTTACAAGTTTAATAATTTCAGAAAGGGGTCGTATGGACTTTGTTGCTATGAGCCACGAGGCGGGAAATTTGCAGGGCAATTGAATACAGAAAGTAGGCTACTTAAAGCTTTAGTTTCAACGAATAGACCTGATCTGAAAGTAAAAGGGTGCGCATTACAACTAATATACCAAAAAGATGTTGCAGCGTTTGCTCACAATTTATCAGAATCTGCTAATGGACATCTGAATTTGAATTTTGGTCGACATTGTAAGGGAATATTGGATCGGGCAAGGGAACTGAAGAACTTGTTGTAACACAAGTTAGATTAAACCAAGAACAACAACAGACTTGAACAATAGAAGCTCACTTTATTAATAAATAAAGGATTACAAAAGAACTGTCAAATACACACACTAGTTCCTATGCCTTACAAGTCTCTACTCTCTCTCTCATCCCTCAAACTGAGGTTCTCATATTTATACTAGAACAAAACCTAACCCTAGACTACTTAGGAATCCCAGAACCAATATGAAACTTGCGTCCAAGTTTCCCACACACACATAAACTCCAACTCGGACTCCTATGTTAGATAGGAAAGAAGACCTGATTTCATACCAATTCCATCAATCTCCACCTTGGTACGAAATCTCATCAGAGACTATCATCTGCTTCCACTGCTCCATATTTGCCAAGTTATCAAACTTGCTTAACATGCACCAAATCCAAACAATGTTGGAACTTTGATGCACCAACAACCTTTGTTAACATATCGGCAGGATTATCAGCTGTGGCAATCTTCTTAACCAAAATATCACCCTCGGCTATAACCTCTCGTACAAAATGATATCTTACATCGATATGTTTGGTCCTTGCATGGTGTACCTGATACTTTGCCAAGTAAATAGCACTTTGACTATCACAATACACCTCTAACTTGGGTTGATTTACCCCCAAATCTTCTATTAAACCAAGTGTCCAGATAGCTTCTTTAATGGCCTCAGCCATCGCCATATATTTAGCTTCTGTGGTTGATAAAGCAACGGTTGGCTGAAGAATTAATCTCCAACATATAGGACCTTTCGCCATAGTAAATACATACCCAGTGGTAGATCTCCTTTTGTCTAAATCACTAGCAAAATCTGAATCCACATAACCAATAGAGAATTTATCAATTCCTCCATTGTTTCGTTCAAAACAAATACCTGTATTCCTTGTTCCATGGAGATATCTCAGCACCCATTTAGCAGCGTCCCAATGCACTCTTCCAGGGTTATGCATAAATCTGCTTATAATTCCTACTGCATGAGCAATATCGGGTCGTGTACATACCATAGCGTACATTAACCCTCCAACTAAACTGGAGTAAGGAATATCTTTCATTTTAGTTTTCCCTTCATCACTCTTAGGGCATAGTTGAGAGCTCAACTTAAAATGAGAAGCAAGGGGTGTACTTACAGGTTTAGTTTGCTCATCAACGCCAAACTTGTGAAGTAATTTTTCCAAATACTGCTTCTGAGATAAACACACCAGTCCGTTCTTCCTGTTGCGTGTGATCTCCATCCCCAAAATCTTTCTTGCTTCACCGAGATCTTTCATCTCAAACTCCTTCTGCATCTGAGCTTTGAGCTTCGTAATCTCGATTATATTACTGGAGGCAATAAGCATATCATCTACATAAATTAGTAAGTAGATACAGATACCTTCACTTAGTTTCTTGTGATATACGCAATGATCATACTGACTTTTAGTGTAGTCATTATCCTTCATAAACTTATCAAACCTCAAATACCATTGTCTCGGTGATTGCTTTAAACCATATAGTGATTTGTTCAGTTTACAGACTAGGTCCTCTTTACCTTTTTCTTCATACCCTTCAGGCTGCCTTATGTAAATTTCTTCAGACAGATTTCCATGCAGAAAAGCAGTTTTTACGTCCAACTGAACTAACTCTAGATTGAATTGTGCCACAAGTGCAAGTAGAATTCGAATGGATGAGTGTTTTACCACCGGAGAGAAGATTTCGTTATAATCTATCCCTTCCTTCTGTGCATATCCTTTAGCTACTAGTCTAGCTTTGAACCTCACCGGACTTGCTTCATTCATTCCATCCTTCTTCACATATATCCACTTGCATCCGATAGCCTTTCTTCCCTTAGGTAACTCCACCAGTTCCCAGGTGTTATTCTTCTTGAGTGACAACATCTCATCATCCATTGCTTCATGCCACTGCTTTGCTTCTATACTTCTCGCTGCCTCAGTGAAATTGGTAGGGATATCACTTTCAATTACTGGTAATGCAAACGCCATACATGCCACACAGTCTTTGAATCTTGCAGGGAGCACAACCTCTCTTTTTCCTTTCCTCTTGGTAATGCACTCTTCTTGGACTTGACCATCATTGATTACGGCTTCTTCTTCTTGTGTGTCTTCTTGATCGTCACACTCTTTTTCTTCAATCTGAATATCATCTTCGGTGCTTGTTTTACTGGATGATAGCTCCACCTCATGGACAACTTTCCTTCCTTCACTAAGATTCATATTAGTTTCATTGAATGTTACGTCCCTGCTTACTACCACCTTCTTAAGTTCTGTGCTCCACAACCTGTAGCCTTTGACACCATTATTAAACCCTAAAAATATGGCTTTCCTTGCTCTTGCATCCAGTTTGTCTTCTTTCACATGGTAATAAGCATCACATCCAAACACCCTTAATCTGTCATAGTCTTGAGCTATCATTCCTGACCATAATTCCATTGGAGTTTTATCATTTAAAGCTGCTGAAGGTAGTCGATTTAAGATATGACAGGCATAATTTAATGCCTCTGCCCAAAATCTCTTACTCAACTTTGATTGTGAAAGCATGCATCTTACCTTTTCCAACAATGTCCGATTCAACCTTTCGGCAATGCCATTTTCCTGGGGAGTTCTTCTAACACTAAAGTGACGTGTGACCCCTTCCTTTTTGCATATCTCAAAGAAGGGATCAGATGTATATTCCCCTCCATTATCACTTCTTAAGACTTTCAACTTCTTACCAGTTTTCCTTTCAACCATAGTTTTCCATGCCAGAAAAATATTCAATACCTCATGTTTGTGTTTCATCGTATATATCCATGACCTCCGTGAATAATCGTCGATGAAGGACACGAACCACCTTTTCCCTCCTAGAGATTCATTCTTCGCAGGTCCCCAGACATCCGAGTGTACGTAGTCCAATATTCCCTCAGTTTGATGTATCGCCGTGCCAAACTTTACTTTTGTTTGTTTGCCGAGAACACAGTGTTCACAGAAATCTATTCTTCCACTTTTGGCTCCCTTTAGAACACCATGTTTGATCAGGTTTTGTAGTGCTTTGTTGCCTATGTGCCCTAGCCTCATATGCCAGAGGGACGAAGAGTCAATTTTATCACCTTCTGCCACCATTGCCAACTGTGTTTCCATGGTTTTGCCTTCAAGTAAGTACAGCAAACCTTTTCTAGGGGCCTTCATCATCACTAATGCTCCTCTTGCAACTTTAAGTATATTATTCTCGGAATAGAATTTGCAGCGTTGAGATTCAAGAGTGCCTAAAGAGATTAAGTTTTTCTTGAGGTTTGGGACATATCTCACTCCCTGTAACTCTCGGATTACACCGTCATGATGCTTAATCATGACGCTGCCAATGCCTTGTGTTGAGCATGGGTTGTCATCACCCATATACACGGTTCCATTAAGAGCCTTGAAGGTTGAGAACCAATGACGTTGGGAGGTCATGTGATGGGTGCATCCGGTGTCAAGCACCCACTTATTCATGTAGTCTACATTTCCTGATGCTGTTAGGGCACAGATAAAATCTTCATCATCGGCTTCAACCAAGTTTGCTTCTGAATCTTCATGTTTCTTCCCTTTATTTTTCGCCCTGATTTTAGGACAATCCTTTTTCCAGTGACCTTTCTCATGGCAAAACGCACACTCATCCTTGTCCAGGAATTTCCTATTGCTTGAAATCCCCCTTGTGCGAGACTTGTTTTTCTTTCTATTTGCAGGGTTTCTCTCCTTTGATCTTCCTCTCACCAGTAAAGCTTCAGAACTGTTTCTTTCTTGTCTATCAAGATTGTGAACTTCATGATTCATCACAGCACTGGAGATCTCATCAAACTTAATGGTTTCTCTACCATAAATCCATGTCGTAACGAATGATTCATAGGATTCAGGTAGAGAATTCATCAAGATCAAAGCTTTGTCTTCATCCTTGATTGTCTCTTCTAAGTTCAACAATTCAGCAATCATCTTGTTAAACTCTTCGAGATGATCAATCATCTTTGTTCCTTCCTTATATTGGAATCGATAAAGCTTACTTTTAAGATAAAGCCTATTTTCTGCACTTTTTTCAAATATTTGGACTCCAGCGTGTCCCATAACTCCTTGGCCGATGAAATATTCATCACACCATACTTTTGTGCCTTGCCCAGACATAACCTAATCGTGGAACATGCATGCGCATTTAGTCGTTGCCACTCCTCCTTCTTCATTGACATAGGCATATCTTCAAGTACAGCGAGTAGTCCTTGTTGTATCAGCACATCCTTAACTTCGCACTGCCACATAGCGAAGTTATTTGTCCCAACGAACTTCTCAATCTCGAACCTAGCACTTTGCACCGAGGTTTTGGTTACCTCAGCACCCTTATCATCTCCATTCTTACTGGAGTCTCCAAATTTTGTCATTGCTTGGCTTAATCACCGAAACCTTGGCTCCTGATACCACTTGTTGTAACACAAGTTAGATTAAACCAAGAACAACAGCATACTTGAACAATGGAAGCTCACTTTATTAATGAATAAAGGATTACAAAAGAACTGTCAAATACACACTCTAGTTCCTATGCCTTACAAGTCTACTCTCTCTCTCATCCCTCAAACTGAGGTTCTCATATTTATACTAGAACAAAACCTAACCCTAGACTACTTAGGAATCCCAGAACCAATATGAAACTTGCGTCCAAGTTTCCCACACACACATAAACTCCAACTCGGACTCCTATGTTAGATAGGAAAGAAGACCTGATTTCATACCAATTCCATCAGAACTCTGGTGAGGTGACAGTAATTGGCTCTAATCTACAAGAGCTAGGATCAACTTCAACTTCAAATCAAGGCAGCAGTAGTCAAAGTACTACTTGCTCTAACATCGAGCAGTCAAATGGGGAGTTAGAGCTGTTGCTTTCAGCACTGTATGAGGTCTCTCTCTCTTTCTCTCTCTCTCTCTCTCTCTCTCTCTCTCTCTCTCTCTCTTTCTCTCTCACTAAAAGTTTAATTATGTACTGTGTAGGGATGCAATGGACGCGGGAAGAATTTTCATTTTATTTTTTCCTATCCTATAATTTTACGCTGGTTCATCCATCACTATGCCGGAGGTGTAGCACTTTGTCGCCTTCCTCCCTAACTGATTGTTGCAACTCTCTCTCTCTCTCACTAAAAGTTTAATTATGTACTGTGTAGGGATGCAATGGACGCGAGAAGAATTTTCATTTTATTTTTTCCTATCCTATAATTTCATGCTGGTTCATCCATCACTATGCCGGAGGTGTAGCACTTTGTCGCCTTCCTCCCTAATTGATTGTTGCAATCAGATGAAGACCAGGTAAGGACAACATATAGTTCGAATCCTACCCATCTCTTGTCATCATATAAGTGTTGAGGAAGGCGACAAAGTGCTACACCTCCTGCATAGTGATGGATGAACCAGCGTGAAATTATAGGATGAGAAAAAATAAAATGAAAATTCTTCTCGTGTCCATTGCATCCCTACACAGTACATAATTAAACTTTTAGTGAGAGAGAGAGAGAGAGAGAGACCACATACAGTGCTGAAAGCAGCAGCTCTAATTTCACGCTGGACCTCCTTCTTTGACAATTCAGACCTCATCCGTCAATTCGTAGAAGAAGATGAAATTATTCAGTCGAGTGGTTGATAAATTTTGAGCAAGGAACGACGTTCGGAAGACATATCCAGGTCTTGTTGCTTTCTCTGTTACTCTATGATATTCCCTTCTTCCTCCTCTCTCTCACGTCAAACTACAGCATTATTATTACTTACTGACATGATACTTGTAATATGCAGGACCATGGATCCGTCGGGATTTTCATAAGCATTGCCCCGGGTTTAGGGCTAGTTTGGTGCTTGCTGTAAAATAAAACTGTTGTAAATAAAAAGTGAGAATAAAAGGTTATAAAATAAAACTACTGTAATGTAAATAAAATGTGAGAATAAACAGCTGTAAAATAAAATTGTTGTAATATAACTGTTGTATGTTAAATAATGAAAAAATATACGATGTGGATGTAATATAATATAATATTTCATTCTGTTTATATTTATAATCTTTCCCTTTTTTTGGACTCACTCTCTCCTCTCCCTCATTTTCTTTGTCCTTTTTTTTTCTTTTTCGAATTTGAATCTCATCCAGATCCAAATAGTGCAGATCGTAAGGATCCTCATATCCTAACCGTTTATCATATATCGTGCAGTCAGTTTTCATCAGGTGCTATTTGTGTTTAATTTTAAATAAAAAAATTATTTATGACCGCACGATATATGATGAACGGCTAGGATGTGAAGATCCCTAGAATCCCCACCATTTGGATTTTGGATCCGAATAGGATCCTCATCCTTTTTTTCATCTAACCTCTCCCCTCCTTCATTTTCTCCACAAAAAAAGAAACCTGACAAGTCGAAACCCAATCTTCCCCAATTCGTCCGTTTTCCGCCAAAGGCTTTGAAAAAAATAGTAATTTACTATATTGACCATAACTTTTATTTTAGTTATTTTCAATAGTTTTATTGACAAAGTTAATTTGGCCAATGTGATGGAGATTATGCCTTGTGTGTCGGGTAAGGTAGGGCAATTGGAGGATAATTTATTGATTGCTCAAGTGACGGATGCGGAGATTGAGATCGCTATTCATCAAATGCATCCAACGAAATCACGGGGTCCTGATGGATTTAATGCGGGGTTCTTTCAACATCATTGGGAAATGGTGGGAGGAGTGGTTATAGGTGTGGTAAAATCCTCCTTTCAGTCGCAGCGGATGATAAGTGAGTTGAATCATACTAATATTATACTCATCCTAAAGTGGATAATCCAACGAAAATGTCTCAATTTAGATCGATTTCTTTATGTAATGTGGTGTATAAGATTATTTCTAAGGTCCTTATGAATCAGTTAAAGAGAGTTCTCCCCGAAGTGATAAGTCATAATCAATCGGCGTTTGTAGCAGGTCGACAAATTTCTGATAATATTTTGGTTGTTCATGAGCTATTACATTCTATGAGATGTGGTAATGATGAAGGTATTAATTATGTGGCGCTAAAACTGGACATGGCAAAAGCTTATGATAGGGTGGAGTGGTCATTTCTGAATGCCATGTTACATAAGTTAGGTTTTAATGATTTATTTTGCCAATGGGTTATGGAATGTGTTCAAACAGTGTCTTATAGTGTGGTTATCAATGGTGAGGCTACGAGATTCATCAAACTGAGTAGAGACCTTAGACAAGGGAATCCTCTTTCGCCCTTTTTGTTTCTTATTTATGTTGAGGGTTTATCATCCTTAATACATAATGAGGAACACGTTGGTCATATTAATGGGATTACTGTTAACCCCAGTGCCGAACCCATTTCTCATGTTTTCTTTGCGGATGACTTGGTTTTGTTCTGTCGGGTTACGGAGGTTGAGGCTCAAAATGTCAAACGGTTGCTCCATCAATATGTCGGAGGGTCTGGTCAATTTTTTAATATGGAGAAGAGCTCGGTGAAGTTTAGTGAGGGATGCTCTCAGCGATTGAAGGGTATGTTATCGCAGGAGTTGGGTATTCGTCATCAGGAAGGCTTTGGGAAGTATTCGAGTATTCAAGCAGATTTTGGGGCACCAAAGAAGAAAGTGTTTGAAGATGTTCAGAATAGATTAGATGATAGAGTAAATGGGTGGACAGAGCAGTTTTTGTCTGTTGCTGGAAATGAGGTATTAATTAAGAGTGTAGCGCGGCTTTGCCTAATTATACAATGTCGTGTTTTCAACTACCAATTCAGTTGGCAAAGGAAATTAAGCAGGTTATTGCTTGATTTTGGTGGAAGGGTATTCATTGGATGGCTTGGAGTAAAGTAGCCAAACAAAAGTCAGTGGGAGGGTTAGGGTTCAAGGAAATCATTGCATTTAATGTAGCAATGCTTGCAAAGGTGGGTTGGCGTATAATCTATAAACCGGATTCCTTACTTGCTAAAGTGTTGAAGGCTAAATATTTCTCTTCTTCTACATTTATGGATGCTTCGATGGGTAGAGGAACATCATGGGGATGGAAAGGGATATTGCAAGGGAGGAAAGTTTTAAAAGCGAGTCTAAGTGGAGAGCGGGGGATGGTAGAAACATTCAAGTGTTATCGGATCCATGGTTGCCTACACCAATAACGTTTAAGCCTCTCTCAAGACATGCTGACATGTCTAGAATGGTTTCAGAGATCGTGGCTCCAGGTGGGAAATGGAGGAAGGAGGTGGTGGAACGGTGTTTCAATCCAGAGAAAGCTCGTATTATTTTATGTATGCCGCTAAGTCATTTTGGATGTTATGACCATCTCATTTGGCATTATACTCGGAATGGGATATATTCGGTGAAGATATTTAGTTGCTCAAGAAATGAATATGAATGGGGAGCTCGGGCGTAAGGGTGCTGGTCAATCAAGCTGTGATACCACTAAGGATCTATGTGGATGGCACTATGGTGTTTGGGGGTTCCCTCTAAGCTACGTCAGTTTATTTGGAAGAGGTGTAGAAATGTCCTAGCAGTTCGTCATAATTTAAGGAGACGAGGGATTCGATTGGAGACCTGTTGTCCTTTATGTGAAGACGAGGATGAAACACTAGTTCATTTATTTTTCCGATGTTCGTTTGCACGTGTGTTTTGGTTCGGTTCCCCATTGCAACTGGACATAGGGACAGTGGAGGGTGGTGATTTTTTGCAATGTTGGGAAGGATTATGTAATAAATATGGTGGGGAGAAGGAGTAGGACCATATTTTACGATGGGTAGCGTGTGGACTATGGAGGATATGAAAATGTTGTAATAGTGCAGTCTTTGATAAAGTGGCTTGTGAGCCCCGTGCTGCGCTGGATCTTTTGCATCTACACTGGAGGGAGATAACAGATAGTTTGGGGGATAGTGAGCTGCGCCAGTGCAGGCAACAGGTCGTTGCGGGAGAGACGCAACAAAGGTGGGTGAAGCCTCCTTTTCGTACAATTAAGGTAAACTGTGATGAGGCTTGGTGTAAGCAAATGAGTATGGGTGGCATTGGATGGGTTGCTAGGAATTTTGCTGGGATCTTTCAATGTGCAGAAGGTATGGGAGATTTATTATATGGCTTTAGTTTGATGGTGGAAGCAGAAGCAATAAGATCGGCTTTGATGGCTTGCGTGGAAAATGGATTCGAGTTTGTTCAGTTGGAGACAGATTCGAAGGTCTTGGTGGAGATGCTAAATGAAGTCTTGGCTCCGGAGGCCACAATGGAGGGTATGCTATGAGATATTCTTCATATTCGACAACAATTGTGTTCTGTTGAGTTCTTATTCACTCCTCGTGCCTGTAATGAGGCTGCGCATCATGTGACTTCTTTTGCCATGCGTATGCGGGGGCATCATTTATGGAGTCGCTTTGAGCCGGAATGGTTGTTTAATATTATGGTTTCTGATGTAAACATTCCAATTTATCTTTAATAATATTTACTCTTCGACAAAAAAAAAATGGTCTTTTTAGTATCATTTTGTTGACAAAGAAGATTTTTGTTAATAGGTAGTTTATGTTGTTCTTTTGTAATAAAATAAAAATGAGTTCGTCCAATAAATTTGCCATTTTTATTAATTGTATGTAATGGCAACATGGAAATTTCATGGGATAAAAAAGTTTAAGGGCTAGAAAAGAGAATTATGGGGTTTAAATAAAATTCCTTTTAACATCCAGTCGAAAGTATATAGGAGAGTCCATATATATATAATTTTTGGTATTTTTGTTTTCGCTACAACAACAAAAACACATTTTCCAGATGAAAGATTAGTTGGGCAAAATAACATTTTGCTGCCTTAGATTTTGCTCGACAACACTTTGCCAGGCAAAGTTTTGCCAAAGTAAATGAAAAACCGTCAGGCAAAAGTACTTTACCATACTGATTTTTCGACGACTTTTTCGTTGAGCAAAAGTTCATTGACCAACTTTGCTCTACGAATGTAACAAGTCTGACCAAACTCTATTATCAAATAAAGTTTAATTTTACGAAGAAAAAAAATATAATTAAGCCAACAAAATTTTTGACGGGTAAGCTTAAAAAGAATATATATATCTTGCCCGCAAAAGTATTTTCAATATTTAAAAAAATTATTTTATTATTAAAACTATAATGTTTATACAATTATATCAAAATTTGTGTTACCATATACTAATGTCCTCTTTGCTGTTTTGTGTTAGCATCTAGTAATGTGTTGCTCTAATTAATTTGGTCGCCATCCATTTGGCAAAGAGAGCTTATATTTCTCTATGAAAGCACCCTACGTTTTTTTTTATTATTGTAGGAGGTAGAGTGTCACATCCCGGCCCGGGCCCCCACCACATCCCGAGCTCAACTCCGCCGTAGCACGATATTGTCCGCTTTGGGCCCCTGCCACGCCCTCACGGTTTTGTTTATGGGAACTCACACGAGAACTTCCCAATGGGTCACCCATCCTGGGAATGCTCTGGCACATTCTAGCTTAACTTCGGAGTTCCTACGGAACCCGAAGCCAGTGAGCTCCCAAGAGGCCTCATACTAGGTAGAGATGAGAATATACATATAAGGCTTACACGATCCACACCCCTGGACGATGTGGGATCTTACAATCCACCCCCCTTAGGGGCCCGACGTCCTCGTCGGTACACTTCTGGCCAGGGATTGGCTTTGATACCAAATTGTCACATCCTGACCCAGGCCCCACCACATCCCAGGCTCAACTCCACCGTAGCACGATATTGTCCGCTTTGGGCCCCGGCCACGCCCTCACAGTTTTGTTTCTGGGAACTCACATGAGAACTTCCCAATGGGTCACCCATCCTGGGAATGCTCTGGCCCGTTCTCGCTTAACTTCGGAGTTCCTACAAAACCCGAAGCCAGTGAGCTCCCAAAAGGCCTCGTACTAGGTAGAGATAGGAATATACATATAAGGCTTATAGGATCTACACCCCAAAAAATGTGAGTGGGCAAAAACAAAGCTTTTCAAAACCATTTCTCTTTCCAAAAGTAATAACCCCTCCAGGTTCTAGGTAGACTTCGGTGTTAGTGGCTTACAAGGATTCTACGACGGTTCTGACAGACTTCAATCAATGTAGGGATTTCCTTCGTATCATGTATAATTAATACCTAATCTTCTGGACTGCATTTTGACTACGTATGATCTGATTATGTGTATTTATACTTAAAACACCTACACTCGCACTTACATAGTTACCTAGTATTATGAGCTAGTTGGTTTTTATTTACCCACCTTTTCGTATCACCTTCACTTCCGCATAGCGCACATAGCTACGTCACCCTCACGTGACGGCCAGCATGCCTCGATTTAGATCGGAATGTGTCATAGAGTGGGTGAGGTGAGGGTTTAGACATAATAGAAGAATGTAGGAAAGAGGTTACGTTTAGGTGAGAGTTTTGATTACTGGATATAGAATAACAACAAACACAACAAAAAAGCCTTTTCCCACTAAGTGGGGTCGGCTATATGAATCCTAGAACGCTATTGCGCTCGATCGTGTGTCATGTCCTCCGTTAGATCTAAGTACTCTAAGTCTTTTCTTAAAGTATCTTCCAATGTTTTTCTAGGTCTTCCTCTACCCCTTCAGCCTTGGACCTCTGCCCGTGGTTGCATCTTCTAACCGGAGCGTTAGTAGGCTTTCTTTGCACATGTCCAAACCATCGTAACCGATTTTCTCTCATCTTTCCTTCAATTTCGGCTACTCCTACTTTACCTCGGATATCCTCATTCTTAATTTTATCCTTTCTCGTGTGCCCACACATCCAACGAAGCATCATCATCTCTGCTACACCTATTTTATGTACGTGTTGATGCTTCACCGCCCAACATTCTGTGCCATACAGCATCGCCGATCTTATTGCCATCCTATAAACTTTTCCCTTGAGCTTTAATGGCATACGATAGTCACACAACACGCCGGATGCACTCTTCCACTTCATCCATCCAGCTTGTATTCTATGATTGAGGTCTCCATCTAATTCTTCGTTCTTTTGCAAGATAGATCCCAGATAACGAAAGCAGTCGCTCTTTGGTACTTCCTGATCTCCGATCCTCACTCCTAACTCATTTGGGCCTCCATTTGCACTGAACTTGCATTCCATATATTCTGTCTTTGATCGACTTAGACGAAGACCTTTAGATTCCAACACTTCCCTCCAAAGGTTAAGCTTCGCATTTACCCCTTCCTGAGTTTCATCTATCAACACTATATCGTCTGCGAAAAGCATACACCAGGGAATATCATCTTGAATATGTCCCGTTAACTCATCCATTACCAATGCAAAAAGGTAAGAACTTAAGGATGAACCTTGATGTAACCTTACGGTTATGGGGAAGCTCTCGATTTGTCCTTCATGGGTTTTTACGACCGTCTCTGCTCCATCATACATATCCTTTATAGCTTGGATATATGCTACTCGTACTCATTTTTTCTCTAAAATCCTCCAGAGGATGTCTCTTAGGACCCTATCATATGCTTTTTCCAAATCTATAAAGACCATGTGTAAATCCTTTTCCATATCTCTATATCTTTCCATCAATCTTCGTAAGAGATCGATTGCCTCCATGGTTGAGCGCCCTAGCATGAACCCGAATTGGTTGTCCGAAACCCGTGTCTCTTGCCTCAATCTATGTTCAATGACTCTCTCCCAGAGCTTCATTGTATGGCTCGTTAGCTTAATACCCCTATAGTTCATGCAGTTTTGTACGTCGCCCTTATTCTTGTAGATAGGCACCAAAGTGCTCTTTCGCCACTCATTTGGCATCTTCTTCGTTTTCAAAATCCTATTGAATAGGTCTGTGAGCCATGCTATACCCATTTCTCCTAGGACTTTCCACACTTCAATCGGTATATCATATGGGCCCACTGCTTTTCTATGCTTCATCTTTTTCAAAGCTACAACCACTTCTTCCTTCCTAATTTGGCGGTAAAATGAGTAGTTTCTAGACTCTTCTGAGTTACTCAACTCCCCCAAAGAAGTCCTCATTTCATGTCCTTCATTGAAAGGATTATGAAAATAACCTCTCCATCTTTCTTTAACAGTGTTTTCTGTAGCAAGGACCTTTCCATTCGCATCCTTGATGCACCTCACTTGGTTTAGGTCCCTTGTCTTATTTTCCCTCGCTCTAGCTAGTTTATAGATATCCAATTCTCCTTCTTTGGTATCTAGTCGCTTATACATATCGTCATAAACCGCGAGCTTAGCTTCTCTCAGAACTTTCTTCGCCGCCTGCTTCGCTACTCTATACCTTTCACCGTTTTCATCGGTCCTATCCTTGTATAAGGCTTTACAACATTCCTTCTTAGCCTTCACCTTTTTTTGTACCTCCTCATTCCATCACCAAGATTCCTTTTGGTGTGGGGCAAAGCCCTTGGCCTCTCCTAATACCTCTTTTGCTACTTTTCGAATACAACTAGCCATGGAATCCCACATTTGGCTAGCTTCCCCCTCTCTATCCCACACGCATTGGGTGATTACTTTCTCTTTGAAAATGGCTTGTTTTTCTCCTTTTAGATTCCACCATCTAGTCCTTGGGCACTTCAAGGTCTTGTTCTTTTTTCTCTCTCTTTTGATATGCACATCCATCACCAACAAGCGATGTTGATTAGCCAAGCTCTCTCCCGGTATAACTTTGCAATCCTTACAAGTTATACGGTCCCCCTTCCTCATTGGGAGAAAATCTATTTGTGTTTTTGACGACCCACTCTTGTAGGTGATCATATGTTCTTCTCTCTTCTTAAAGAAGGTGTTGGCTATGAAGAGATCATATGCCATTGCAAAATCCAAGATGACTTCCCCATCCTTGTTTCTCTCCCCAAAACCATGGCCACCATGAAAACCTCCATAGTTGCCTGACTCCTTGCCCACGTGTCCATTTAAATCTCCTCCTATAAATACCTTCTCCGTCTGAGCAATTCCTTGCACCAAGTCTCCAAGATCTTCCCAAAATTTCTCCTTCACACTCGTATCCAAACCTACTTGAGGTGCGTACGCACTAATCACATTGATGAGTTCTTGTCCTACTACAATCTTGATTGCCATAATTCTATCTCCTGCCCTCTTGACATCTACAATATCTTGTGTCAAGGTCTTGTCCAAGATGATGCCAACACCGTTTCTCGTTCTATTTGTGCCCGAATACCAAAGTTTAAAACCTGAGTTTTCTAGATCTTTTGCCTTAAGACCAACCCACTTGGTTTCTTGTAGGCACATAATATTTATCCTTCTCCTCACCATAACTTCCACTACTTCCACAGATTTTCCTGTTAAGGTTCCTATATTCCACGTTCCTAAACGCATTCTACTCTCTTGAACTCCACCTTTATGTCCTAGCTTCTTCGCCCTCCCTCGTCTAATAAGATCAAAGTACTTCTTTTTGTGAGTCCTGTGTAAAGTTGATAGGAGCATAGGCTTCCAAACAACTTTGAGTGGAGTCGTTCAAAAAGAAGTTTCTATGGCCCCTTGCTCATTTAACACTGCATCCGGGTGCTGATGGAGATACAGCGACCCTTGCTCACTTATCACTGTGCTCGGGCCACACAGCGCTCCACTTACGGGTGACGCCCTAGCTTTAGCGCGATTTCTTTCTGAATTCATTTTCATAAGGATTCGACGTAACCTAAGAATGCCGACTGTCGACTACCTAACGCCCTCCCCCTCCTCCTTGTAATTAGTTTCAAATTTAGTTACATCTTGCCTCTAACAGTAATTGTGTAATAGAGCAGAAAACAAATTACACAAATTTTAATTTGATAACAAAACATGAGTTCGAATAAAAATCTTGGGACCACTTTGACATAAAAACAAAAAGCTTGGGACCATTTTGACATGAAACCAAAAAACTTGGGAGAACCGGAGGGTTCACAAAGATCCCAAATATTTTCTTTCTCTAATTCCTTTTCCACATTTTCTCGGTAGCCAAACAGCCGGTAGGTTTCCATTTTCCTTTTTTCAAGCTGAATCATTTGGCCTTCCTTTTTTTCTTATTAATCAAAATTAAGTTAATAAACCCTAAATCACGTTCGAATTCTTTGTTGTTTCAATCTTGTATTGCAGAAATTGAACTTCTGT
Source organism: Cotoneaster glaucophyllus (assembly GCA_036320875.1). NCBI lineage: Eukaryota > Viridiplantae > Streptophyta > Magnoliopsida > Rosales > Rosaceae > Cotoneaster > Cotoneaster glaucophyllus. The sequence goes on from CM070058.1 coordinate 26,350,155, forward strand.
GGTTGTGTGGATCAAGACCGAAGAGAAATCCAACATGGGGTTCTTAGTTACGACCCTAATTTTCGCTGTGATTGGTATCATTGCGTCATTATGTACCAGAATTTGCTGCAACAGAGGACCCTCTGCTAATTTGTAAGTTTCCCAACCATCCGATTTCCTTTTTTGCTCTCTATATCCCTCAAATTATTTGTTTTTATTTTTTATTTTTGTAATAACTTTGTTTACCAAAATGTATGTAGCTGCTGAATTTGTTAAGTGTATGATCACACAGATACTAATAAATGTTTTGTATTTGGGAGGTGAGCAATTTTACTCATGTAAATTTGCTTGCTAGTACTATTTTCCAAGTAAATTGGTTATGTCACTGCTAATTTATGTAGATATCTGATGTTAGACAGTTATGCACTTCTCATAATGTAAAGAGCCAGGCTTTTCGATACGAACGAACTTGTGTGCAAACTGGTTAAACTTGTTTGGTTAGTTATTTGCTAAATTTTAAGTATCATTGGATAGTCTAGTCTCAATGGTCTATATGTCTTTACTAAGACATTCAGGCGTGGAACTAACGGATTCATCTGTAAATGTGACTCAAAACCTTCATTCCACCTGGGATGATCTTTAGAGCTGAGCCACTGACGTGGGGGCCATCACGACCCTTGGCCTCGCATTGTCCATGTTCAAAATGATAGCATTTATAAGGATGAGTAGACTTAATATTTGGCTTTAACAGTTTAATTGAGTCTTTATGTTATGCCTGCTTACAGATATGATATCGTCATTCAAAATAACAGTTTTAAAAGTTTATCATTCAGTATCTTAGATTGGTTTGAGAAAATGCCTTGCAGTTTCTTTTAATATAAGATCATACTTGTTTGTGCAAAATATTGAATGCTATATCTATTGCAGGTTCCATCTAACATTGATTATTACAGCGACGATCTGCTGTTGGATGATGTAAGTTCTTCTGTAAATATATATCGTATATCGTTTTCTTCGTCATCAGTAACAAGGTAATTGATAATTAAGAGTTAATGGAACATAAGACTTTTGGTCCAGACTCTAGATCCAGAACAAGCAGTTATGCTCGATGAGAGAATTATTTCCATTTTATTTTCAAAATAAATTCTTCAGAAAGTCGTTGTCTGGATTTGGGAAAATGAGAATATTATTGAGTAGCTCATTGTGCATGATAACTTAATGCTTATTCGAGTGAACCTTCATGCACTCCTGCCTTGCTATAAAGATATAAAGACTAGACGAATTGGTGCCTGCTCAGTTTACGCATTTTCTAAACTTTGATATGATTTCTCTGTGTAATTCTCATGGGATGAAGTTTCTTCGATGATATCAGTCAATTTTTGTTTTTGGCTTACTGTGTGTAGCTCGAGAGATTGCATTCAGTGGTTTAATTATCCACCTGACATCATATTTGTGTTATCTTTGGTTTTGTTAGGTGGGCAATTGTATATCTTGCACAAATGAAACCGCTCATAGTCCCTATTCTAAACGAAGGAGAGTAAAGTTGCATTTCGTAAAGCATATATCGCCTCCTTTGGTTACTTCCCGCTGGGATGATGGAGTCTCGGAGAACATCAAGTTTTGGTCCAATTGACTATTTTAGTATCTTCTGGTGTTGGATTTGTATGTAAATGTTGGGAGTTTAAACGTCGAATTTGTTTGGAATTGTTATATATGTACCCTCATTTTAGAATTCACTGTCAGACATTCAAAAGCGGATAAATGTGAGTTAATTGAAATAGGGTTGTTTTATTAACACCCCATGTATTGTTGAATACACCCACATACTAAATACATCCCGCATCTTCTTTTTCAATTAAAATTTATCTTAGTATACCCACATACTTTCTTATACTACCCTCACACCCCTAACTTTCTACATACACCCCACATTCTCCATACATTCAACATTCTCTTATTGTTCATTCTCATCACATCTCCAAATTTCAACTCTCGCTAAACATGTAAATGCTAATTATGAGGTCGACTACATGACATTCGATTGTAGTTTTATTTTACTGGTAGAGCACAAATCCAAAATTTGTACCCCTCTTCGTTACTCCTCTAAAGTCAATCTCACAAAATTTTAACCCAAAAAGAATGATAGGACATGGGTGAATGTTTTTTATTTTTTATTTTTTTATAATTATAATGGGTTCAATTTTTTTACTATACAAAACTTAAAAGAAAGTAGTACCAACTTCCAAGCTTATCACTTAGAGAAAAATTTGTTTATATTATAATGGATTTATTCCTTTTTTTTTTTTTTTTTTTTTTGAGAAATCGAAAATTTGTGTTGGAGTAGTTTTAGATTTTGATAACAAAAAAATGTTGTAGTTCTTACAAAATCCATAATGAAGTACGTCTGGTTACGAATTCGTAACATTTTTCTTACTTTTAGGGTTTAGGTTTCTATTCATTTGGGGGTTTTCGTCAATTAGGGGTTTTAGGATTTTAGGGTTCGGGTTTAGACAACCAATTTAGAGTTAGGGTTCATATTAGTAAATAATTTGTGTACTCAATTTCTTTAAATTTTTTGGGGCTAAATAGTCATTTCACGTTACGATACATGAGTGATTTGATAATACATATTTATATGAGGTGTATTTGTGAGATCCCACATCGTCCAGGGTAGTGATCCTTATATGTATATTTTCATCTCTACCTAGCACGAGGCCTTTTGGGAGCTCACTAGCTTTGGGTTCCGTAGGAACTCCGAAGTTAAGCGAGTAGCGCGCAAGAGCAATCCCATGATGGGTGACCCACTGGGAAGTTCTCGTCTGAGTTCCCAGAAACAAAACCGTGAGGGCGTAGTCGGGGCCCAAAGCGAACAATATCGTGCTACGGTGGTGGAGCGGGCCCGGGATGTGGTGGACCCTGGGCCGGGATGTGACAATTTGGTATCAGAGCCAATCCTCCTGGGGAAGTGTGCCGACGAGAACGTCGGGCCCCAAGGGGGGTGGATTGTGAGATCCCACATCGCCCAGGGAGTGATCCTTATATGTATATTCCCATCCCGAGGTCTTTTGGGAGCTCACCGGTTCGGGTTCCGTAGGAACTCCGAAGTTAAGCGAGTAGCGCGCGAGAGCAATCCCATGATGGGTGACCCACTGGGAAGTTCTCGTGTGAGTTCCCAGAAACAAAACCGTGAGGGCGTAGTCGGGGCCCAAAACGGACAATATCGTGCTACGGTGGTGGAGCGGGCCCGGGATATGGTGGACCCCGGGCCGGGGGGATGTGACGTATTCAACAATACGTGAGGTGCTAATAAAAAAACCCTTGAAATAAGTTAGCCACACCATTGTTATGAATTTTGAACTAGCTTCCGCACTGGATTCTTTACATGTGATACATTGATACCTTCAAGTTTATACCCATTATTCACATTTGACAAGTCAAAGCTTATTTTATATCTACGTTTAACAAAAGAATCTCGTTTTATTGTCATGCTTTACGTTACAAGTCTACCCTACAAAGTTTGGCAATTTGAATACTCAAGATAAAACCCTCTGTTTGGAACTTTTGATTTTAGAACCTTGGCTAAATTTTACGTGTAGTTGTCTTAATGTTGCTTAACCAAGAGTTGTAAATATATTATTAGTTACTAAGCTTACTAAGCTTTGAAGTTTAGACGACGCCCACCTTTTTTCTTCCCTTAAAAAAGCTGACCAATTGGAGGGCTCGTCACGGGAGGCCAATCTTTTGGGGGCTGGGCATTTCATCCTTTGAGAAAGATAAATTGGAGGGCTCATCACGCTGTTTATCATCGTAATTGTATTACACAAAGGATACAGGTAAAGAGGGGAGAGATATTGTTATTACTTTCACTCTTGTGTGTTGTAATGAGGTTACAAACACACCTCTCTATATATGCGTTTTGATCCGACACAACCTCACATGCATTAAAGAAAAATCTTACTTTTCACCTAAAACTTCTAAAATTTGTCACCAAAGTCTAATTTGGTTTGCTTCCTCGTATTATTACATATGTGATCTTCACGCTAAGTTTCACAACAGTTTATGTTCATCTTTACTTTGAATTTTGGATAATTATATTTTTGGATGTGAAAACTAATTATTAAAACTTTAAAGTTCCACTTGAAAATCCCTAGCCGCTCCAGCTTCTCTCTCTCGCTGGAACCCTCCAAACCCCAACCTTCGCCGCCGACTCCTTCCTCTGGTTGGGGTCAGCAGACATCCACTTACTGCTACCCTTTTCTTCCTCCTCTCTAGTCCGCTACCCACGCCCTAAAGTCCTCCTTCCCCCTCCGCCCCTCTAATCTTCTTTCTCACCCCGTACCCCCTCATCCTTTCCCTCCCCTGTTTTGGTCTCCACCCCTCTCCCCTTTTTATTTTCCTTCCTTCCCTTCTTCCCTGGGATTTGCTTCCCAGTTTCATCCTCTTCTTTTTCTCTCCTTGGCCGAGGGACTCATTTTCCTTTTCACTTCTGCTTTTCCATTATTTTCTCTGCATTTCTTTCTTGCGTTTCTCTAGCTTCCTTGACCTTGTCTCAATCTCCCTGAGCTTGTCTCAGTTTTGGGTTTATATGCCCCTTTTTACCCCTGATGTTTCTCCCCGTCGTCAATCTTTCCCGTCGATCTCCGCTACTTGGCCCATTGCGTGTCTCCCTCCGGCGGTACACCTTGGTATTGGGTGGTTATTAAAGTGCGCTTAGCACTATTTGGTAGGATTATGGGAGCGCTTTTTGCACGGGTGGCTAGCTCACCCCCATTTTCCGTTCATCCAGTTTGTTTGTGGGTTCTTTCTCTTGATGGTGGTGACGGATCGGCGATAGCGGCGCAACTGGTGTGGTGGAGTTTGCTTTTTTCTAGATCTAGGGTTTTTGTTGATGTAAGCTTGCTCTTTATGAGCTTGTCGGTTGCTTTTACTTTTAGCTTTTACTTGTATTTGGTTTGCCTCTGGGCCTTCCATTTCTTGTATTAGTTTTTATTAATGAAAGCTCTCTGTTTGTCCAAAAAAAATAAAAAAAAAAGTTTTAGAGGTGGTTGTGTTGGCATGGGATTTTTCTTTTACTTTTTGCTAACAGAAACGGTTCAATTTCTAATTTTGTAAAACCCTAAAAAAACCCAAAACCCCATTTGTATATCTGTGAAAGTGAGACACTGAGAAGCAAACACGAAAACGACGATGGCTGCATGGACGAACCCGAACGAGCTAATCTCGACGACGTCGTCCTCAATTCCTGCAGCATTTCACCACCACAAGCCACTGCCTTCCCTCAGAACGTGCATTCCTCTGAGCAGCAAAAGAAGAAGCGCATGGAAGCGTCACTGTTTCAGGGTTGTCAGCTGTTCCTTTGCTCCCATGGAATCGGCCAAGATTAAGGTCGTTGGGTCGGCGGAGGCGGCAACAATGCCGTTAATCGCATGATTGGCAGCGGTTTACATGTGGGTTTTCCCTGTACTCTATCTCTCTCTGTGTTTGTGTAACTGAGACTGGAATTATGCATAAATATGTTTGAATCCCATTTGTAAATATGCATAAATATGTTCAGTAAACATGTATATTTTATTGGGTTTTGCAGTGTGTTGTTGTAATTGTGTTTACTTTACAAACCCAATTGTGTTTTTAGTTGTTAAGAACCTGAGAATTTAAATTTCTTTACTTGTTGCTGGTACTGGATTGACTTTTCTGAGTAACCGACTGTAGTATGGCGTCGAGAATTGGCAATTTAGGCTTAAAGGAATTTTTCTGAATGTGTTACTAGCAATGCTTTGGCAATTACTTGCAATTAATTGGTTCCTGAAGCTTTGCTGCTTCTTTTGACATTAGGGTGTTGATTTCTATGCCATAAACACGGATTCTCAAGCGCTCTTGCAGTCTGCTGCCGAGTACCCGCTGCAGATTGGGGAGCTTTTGACTCGTGGGCTAGGTCAGGCACTCTGCTTTCGATCTGGGAAAATCTTTCGTGGGGGTGTGCATATATATTGGGGCATGATTTATGCATTCATATACTATGTGTAGCACCATATTTTGTATCTATACCTGAAGTGTTGGTGTTTATGGCATCACTGGTGGTATCACTGGTGTGATTTGTTGTATTTTCTATGAGGCCCTTTGACTTTGATGGATTTGATAGAGATGCAGGTACTGGTGGGAATCCACTTTTGGGGGAGCAGGCGGCTGAAGAGTCAAAAGAGGCTATTTCTAATGCTCTAAAGGGCTCAGATCTTGTCTTTATAACAGCTGGGATGGGCGGTGGAACAGGGTCTGGAGCTGCTCCTGTTGTTGCCCAGATATCCAAAGAGGCGGGTTATTTGACTGTTGGTGTGGTTACCTACCCTTTCAGCTTTGAAGGGCGTAAAAGATCATTGCAGGCAGGTGTCAGTTTGGTCCTCATCTATATCTTGAATATTTGTAGCTGCACAAATGGATCTCTGCCGATAATTGCTTTATGCACTTTTCCAGAATTGTATAACAACAAATGTTTCCTTCCCAAGTATGCTTTGACATTTGAATGATACCATGATCTTATAGTTACTACTTAGCGTTCACATCTTGTTAACTGTTCTATGGTTTGGAATGTTGTTTTTTTAATCCTGCTTTATGAGACTGCATTTTACATTGGCTAAAGTCATTTATTTAGGACAGCAATTGAAAAAAATCAAAAGATCATCATAACATTTGACCAATTAAAATTTTACCGAAATTGGAGCTGACCCTAGTACTTCTGTTACTGGTAGTTGGCCCTAGGTCCAACTACAATAATATCCAAGTTCCCTAGATCTGAACATAATTGAAAGTTTATTAGTTTACATAATCGAAAGTAAACTAAAATTTATTATCATTGGATTTCCCCACCATTATGCAGTCCGTGGATTGGGGAGTAATCTTACATGCATTCATTGGCTTCTACCAGGCATTCGAGGCCATTGAAAAGCTGCAGAAAAATGTTGACACTCTAATAGTGATACCGAACGATCGCCTTCTTGATATTGCTGATGAGCAGACACCCCTTCAAGATGCTTTCCTTCTTGTTGATGATGTTTTACGTCAGGGAGTGCAAGGAATTTCTGACATAATCACGGTAAGTACTATCTTGAGATGCTGAAACATGTCAGAGTTCAAATATATTGAGAACTATTTGATTTATAGCCTTGCCCGATTATAAATTAGATTATCTTTGGTGAAGTACATGATAATTTGCAAATACAAAAGGACAAAGATGCTGAAACTAGTCCAGTTCTCAGAATAATCTTATTTTCATCTCTTTGTACTGAATCAAATTATAGTACCACAAATTTTTTTCTGATTATCTCAGGCAAATTAAACTGCTGTTTCCTTTTAATGCAGATACCCGGACTGGTAAATGTGGATTTTGCAGATGTAAAGGCAGTCATGAAAGACTCAGGAACTGCAATGCTAGGAGTAGGTGTTTCCTCCAGCAAAAACCGTGCAGAAGAAGCAGCTGAACAGGCGACTTTAGCTCCTCTGATTGGATCTTCAATTCAATCAGCTACTGGTGTTGTGTATAATATCACAGGAGGAAAGGACATAACCCTGCAGGAAGTGAACAGAGTTTCTCAGGTAACAGCATGGAGTTTTATGCTTTAATCTTTACGGAAGAAAGGGACCCCGAAAATTTTCTGCTTCCATTTTAATCTAATGAGAGCTTTGACTATATTGAAAAGTGCTCTCTTCAGTTTTATGGAATGAGGGAAAAAGTAATTTGTGAGCTCAAACCGGCTCCTCAGGATTCTCATCCTACATTCCCCATATTGGGGAATGAATTGCCCTACCTTTACATTTACATTTTCAGAAACGAAGAGAAAGTCGTAAATTGCTGGTTAGCCCTTTTTTCTTTTCCATTTCCTTAGTCTAATGTGGTCTGCAAACTTTTGTAAATTTTTTCAGGTCGTGACGAGTTTGGCAGATCCTTCTGCAAACATAATATTTGGGGCTGTTGTGGATGACCGCTACACCGGAGAGATTCATGTGACTATAATTGCAACAGGGTTTTCACAGTCATTTCAGAAGACACTACTAACAGACCCCAAGGCGGCAAGGCTGCTTGACAAGGTTGCAGGGGGTCAAGAAAGCAGGGGGATTCCGCTTCCCCTTAAGTCCCCAACGTCGTCCTCTACCATTTCATCAAAACCGTCTCCGAGAAAGCTTTTCTTTTAATTCAGTTTGGTGTTTTTCTTGTCTCGTGCATTTTGCCTTGTAATGATACTGGAGCTCCAATCTATGAGATGTCACTATTTTCAGTCCAATCTATGACATTGCAATGTTTAAAACATGAGGTATGAGATTGTAGTGTGACCCATAGTTGAGGTAGTTGTGTAATTTACTCAAAATTTTAAAAGATCTTTTAAAAACTTGGTGAACTTAGAACCATTCTAATTTTGATTCTCACTGCACATATTGAAAGATTCTTCGTGCTAAAGATGCACGAAGATTCTTTTTATTACAACTTGTTTATTGTTTTTGTTAGCATATGAGAATCCTAATAGGCTAGGTTTTGTAAATCTCTGTGAACTTAAGATTACTTGTATCTCAAACAATTAACTCGTCTATATATTTGTAATATTGTGACATCAATACAATCAAGGAACTATATGGTATCACTTGTTTTAGGTTTTCCCTTCCTAAACCCTAGCCTAATTTCTCCTTCTTCAACTTTCTGCCGTCCCTCCCTAGCTAAATTTACCATTACATATGATAGTATTTTTGTCAATAAGCTATATATATCATTTGAAGCATACACACATTATAGTGGTTAGTGAAGCACATAATGACTTATTTAATAGGTCATGGGATTAGAATATTAATTGAGTCCATGACCTCGCAACTAAGACAACAAAACCCATAGGTGTCGATTATACAAGAAGCTAAACAACAGGGCATATTGTAAAAGGTTTGGAAGCTAATGGCCTCTGAGGCCAAGGAATCAAAATATTCCTTCAAAACTACATTCCAAAGCCAAAAATTATTGAAGTCCGCCATGACTAAAAATAAATTACTTTAACAGTTGTCGAGTTTGTAAATGACGTTTTACCGCATAGGCAAAAAAAATCATGTCTATGCACCTTGATGTGAGTTTGATCCCCATCAATTCCCCTCCTCCTAACAACTAACAATTTAACTCATCAACGCTTCGTTTAATTGTCAAAAAAAAAAAAATATCAGGTTTATCTTAAAAGTATTTCCTTTTCCAATGTTTTTTCATTAGAATTTCCCTAATTTCTCCACACTCCACTTATACTACGCACCTCTCTATATTCTCTGATTGTTGGTTTTGGACAAACACATATTTTCCAATGGAACTAACGTCTCATTTGATGTATAATCGTTTTGGTTAATAAGTCAAACCTGAGGGCAAATATTCTATAAATTACACGCCTACACTGCATGTTGGCAGCTTCCAACAGTGGAACCCATATTCTCCATTTCGTGCCATTGACACTTAAAGCAACACTCGAGGCAAATCGCGTGTCTATCCGAATCTTTACTGCGCGCCAGCCGCTTCTTCCACGCAACAAACAACAATCATGTCTTCTCATTCCGCCCAGCCTTTTCTCTCTTCACCCTCAACTCTTCGACGAACCACCTCCTCTTCTCTTTCCATTATTAATCAATCACCGCGTAAGTCCCCAGAGTTACCTTTCAGTTATTTTTTACTATTTATCTCCATCCATGGCACACTTTGCACCATTCCAAGATCGTGGATCTTGCTTTTCTTTTCATTTTCTTTCCCGTTTCTTTTCCTAGAAAATTCAAGAAGGCTTGTTCAAGTTTTTTCTTTCTGTCGTGGATCGTTGTCGACAGACACTACTGAAGATGTAAAAAATTCCACATCCAAACATTGACAATTACGATCTTAATTTTCAGCGGCAAGAAAGTTTGCATGCGGATAAATATATCTTGATTTGGTTTAAGCGAGATTCTCTTCCATTCACCAGCATTATTTCTTGTCTTTTCAAAACTTATTTACCTTACGGTAATCAAATTCACACTAACTTTTAACACTAGAGACCAGCAATTAATTTGACTGCACTACCCTTTCTAGGAGTTTGGCTGTTCGGGGCTAAAGACAAAAGATTTTTTCGCTCCAAATGCAGTACGGTTTCAAAACCCCGAACTCAAGGTAATTCTTCTATATTATTTTACCTTTTCCATTGATATTTTACACATACTCTTTAACTCACGGTAGCATACCTCCTAGGCTTGGCAATTCCTGACACGATCCGATAACCCGACATGACACGACACAAAATTAACAGGTGTTCGGGTCGACACGATAACGAATCGGATCGTTATCGGGTAACGTGATAAGCACCTATAAAGATAACGGGTTGGTTTGGGTATACACATGGATAACACGATACACGATAAGCAAAATATTAATTTAATAATCCTAAAAAAATACTATAATAATTATATATATATATATATATTAATTTAACAATTTTATACCCCTAAAAACTATAATTATATATATATATACATATATATATTAAATTAAATTTTAAAAATTGGTGACCATTGGATCGGCTTAAATATACATACCATTTAATTTTTTAAGTGTTATACTTACAAAGAAATAAATTTAAATCTACTTCATAAATATATATATACCATTGAACTTGATGGGATGCGAATTCTACGACACTAATTTCAACAATTCAACTGTCAAACTTTTTTGTATATGCTTCGAGATCGCATCAGTAAAAATCGCAAAAAACAAACATTCAGAGATCAAGTAACGGGACAAAACTTTTCGACAGTTGTAAAACGAAAAATCACAATTTAACGGTTATTTTAACTCCAATTTTGATGATTTTTTACAGTTACACTCATTGACTCTATATGAATACAATGAATGAATTCGATCTTCAATTTAAAATATTTACACAAGTGGATACCACAAAATCTTATGTTATACTTAATGAAAGTATAAATAAACTCCAAGTGTTAGTGAATGTATCGTTTTGATGGGATATGCATTATACGAAACTAATTTCAACGATCCAACCGTCAAACTTGTTTGTATATGCTTCGAGATCGCATACGCCAAAAATTGAAAAAAAACAAACATTCAGAGATAAAGTAACGGAACAAAACTTTTTGACGGTTATAAACGAAAAATCACGACTTAACGGTTATTTTAACTCCGATTTTGATGATTTTTTACAGCTACACTCCTTGACCCTATATGAATACAATGAATGAATTCGATCTTCAATTTAAAATATTTACACATGTGGATACCACAAAATCTTATGTTATACTTAATGAAAGTATAAATAAACTCTAAGTGTTAGTGAATCTATTGTTTTGATGGGATACGCATTCTACAAAACTAATTTCAAAGATCCAGCTGTCAAACTTGTTTGTATATGCTTCGAGATCGCATACGCCAAAAATCTCAAAAAACAAACATTCAGAGATCAAGTAACGGGACAAAACTTTTCGACGGTTATCAACGAACAATCACGATTTAACGGTTTTTTAACTCCGATTTTGATGATTTTTAACAGCTATACTCCTTGACCCTATGAATACAATGAATGAACTCGATCTTTAATTTAAAATATTTACTAGTGGATACCACATAATCTTATGTTATACCACAAAATCTTATGGTAAACTTCTCATAATTTGAATAGTTTTTAATGTTTGGTTTTTCTATACTTAGTTTATGCGGAAGAGAGTTCTGACGTTGAAAACCTTACTGAAAACATCATCAGCATAACTCTTGAAGGCAATAGATCAAGCCAAAGTTCCAATACAATTTCCCCATGATGATCGATGAAAATTGAGGATTTTGTAAAAGGAATAACATGCAAACTTTGAGTTCCATTGCAAGGTTTAAACTTTTAAGAAAGGCTTCACAACCTTGAAAACAAAAACTCTTTCATTTTGCATATCCTTGCACATTTAATATTTTGTAATAGACTAGTAGTGTATGGATGTTTTTTTAGTAGGCTCTTATTTTCGAGTGTAGATGTAGTACTTAAACGACAAATGTGTTTTAATGTTTTGAAGTAATATTTATGTGGCAATGTGTGGTATGTGCAAATTTAAGAAAAATATATATTTTTCTTAACGGGTCATAACGGGTCGGGTCACTTTACCCGTTGTGTAATGTGACCCGACCTGTTAAGATAACAAGTGTGACACGACATGACCCGTTAAGATAACAGGTGTTACACAAAAAGTCACGAACACGACAGACACGACCCGTTTGTCGGGCCTCATACCTATGCAGATCTCGTGTTACAAAATAATGATTTGCTTTTGAAGTGGCACGACAGTGTGGAGGATGACATAGAAGGAGATGAAGCAGCTCCTATGGTATAGTACGTACTCTATGGTCTAGTTTGGCACACCGTATAAAACACCGGATAGTACTATATAATACGAAACAGGTGTTGGGTGAGTTTTGGACTAAATGAGCACCAGATTATTCATCCGGCCCCACCATTTTTATAAGGAAAACTAATGAAAAATGCTTGAAAACTTTGATTTTTAACGTTAAGGGCAAAATAAACGGTAAAGTGAATAGTACCAAGATCGACATTTTAGTGTAAATATATGATTTTTCGTTAAAATGAACAATACCGGGAGCTTTTCGTTAAATTTCCCTTTTTTATCCCTTATGCCCGCTTACTTATCCCGTCCAATACCTTGGTATTATTTATAGTCGGGTTCACGAACTTCATGCTAAAGCAAAAACAACTGCTCCAACCATCTCGCCATCTGCTTCTACACATCGGGAACTCCTTCTTAACTGAGGTATTCCTTCTTCCCTCTTTCTCCATCCCCACCTCCGATTAGCATCAAGCAGATTTTGAACAGAAAACCAGAGGTGGCAGATCGAATCCAAGTCACGCCATTCCTGTTGTGGAGAGACATTATATGGGTTTTTGGCTTAATTGTTATTTGATTTTGATGATGTTCGGTTATTAAACTCAAAAATGGAAAAATATTTCATCTATGTTTTGGTTTCAATGGATTAAAAACTCAAAACTGGGTTTCTTTATTTCACCTGGGTTTTTGGCTGCACCGACTCCCTTGTAAAGCATGGACATGGACTTTCTGCTTGCTGGGTGAGCAAGCTCCGATCAATAATTTGGAGATTTGCTTCTACAAATTTGATTGGTTGGTGGATGGAAGAAAAGGAAGACGATAATGATGGCGAAATAATTGATGATTTTTTATTTGCTTTTCGTTTTTTTTTTGTTTTGGATTGTGAACTTTTATTTTTAAAAAACACATTTGTAATTTTTTTTTGAATTATCAATTTAAAATATTATTAACAAGTACCAAACATAGTATCGGTAAAAAAGAAGAAGTACCAAACACAGTATAAATAATACGGTCATTAGTTCGACATTCAACAAACGTCCAACTAATTTAGTCAGTACTATCTGATGACTATTTATCCTATCCGACTGAAAGAGTCAGTATAGTCCAAACTGCCAAACGAGGCTTATATATATACTTCTATTTTCAATAATATTTTAACTTTCTTACAATTTCATCTTTTCTGATAATTTTTTTTTTCGATAGGATTTTAAATCGATTAAAAAAATCAAGGAACATGTTAAATCCATTAGATCAATGTTGGCTTCGATGGAGGACGGGGAGATATCAATCTCGGCATACGACACCGCATGGGTGGCTTTAGTGGAAGATGTTGAGGGTGAGGGAAGTGGTCTGCCTCAGTTTCTATCCACCCTCGATTGGATTGCCAACAATCAGCTCCTAGATGGTTCTTGGGGCGATAGTGAAAGTTTCACTGCTCATGATCGCATCATCAATGTGGAGCCAAAAATAATCACAAGGCGACACGTGGACTTTCAGATTAAGGAGACAAAAATGCCCTTGAGGTGCATCAGAATTCCTACGCGCGAGCAGCCGGTAATTATCGTCGGTCAAGTCAAAAGCGCCCATAAAAGGTAAATAAATCCGAATTATTTCATCCATCCTCATTTAAGGCAATTATCTCATAAATCTACCAATTATCCCACATAAATGAAGATAATTGGCAAATTAATGGGATTATTCTTCCTTGATTTGTCAATTAAATGAGCCTTGAAGACCAAGAAAATACCTCAAAGGGCCGGCCCTCTCTCTCCAAAGAGAGGCCGGCCACTCCCCTTTTATTTCCCCTATTTTTCTTCCCTTTTCCTCCTTTTTAAGCCAATTATTCAATTACTCCTTATTACCCCTTTTCATAAATACAAATACATACCCCTTTTGGTTTAATTAGCCAATAAATAGGCTAATTAAACCTAGATCTCCCACAAAAAACCCTAGATAGGCCGGCCACCCCTCCTCTCCTATAAATACTACCCCATTTTCTCACAAAACCTAATTCGAATCCTTTGGCAAAAACACTCTAAACACTTTTTCTCTCTAATTCTAACTTTGGCATCGGAGGTTCTTCGGCCAAAGCCCCCCCCCCCTATTCATCGTGGGCGCGTGAGGCTTTTGGCTTAACCTAAGGTGTTGATTGTTTTGTAGGTGCAAAATCGTCCAAGACCGAAGAGGAGAAAATTTGCATCCACAAATTGGTGCTTTCATTGAGAGAAGAAGTTTACGCTCGAAAAAGACTCTCGCACACAAAGGTTTTCCTTCGATCTCTAGTCCATTTGTATTCTTTCGTACGTTTTTATTATTAGAATTTTTTACTTGTAAAAAGTTCTTAGGTAAAGCGTATAAAAAACAAGAAAAATACATAATGGTTAGAAATCTAGAAAATTCGATGAGTAACAATTCAAACATTCAAGACGTGGGACCGCGTCGATCTACGAGATTGAATGTGGCTCTAGGGGAGATGGCGCCACTACCTCGAGGCTCCACCATGGGAACCACCGCGGTGACCACCCGCGGCGAGGTCCATGGTACCACTGCTGTAGTCCAAGCCTCACACTCGCGCGCACCTCGTGTTGAGCAGCCTGCTCCTGCAGCCAAGCCTGCCCATTGCAGCCTGCTCCTGCAGCCAAGCCTGCTCCTGCAGCCAGCCTGCCTGCAGCCAAGCCTTCCTGCAGCCAAGCCTGCCCCAGCAGCCCGGCCTACCCCAGTGGTGTCCCAAGCAGCCCGAGTCGTGCCCGGAATCAACCACCCGTCCACCGCTCAAGAAGGAGTCTTCCTATCCAGTTCATCCAATCTGAGCGGCGAGCAATACTTGTCCCGACAAGTCATGGAGTTGACGAGCGCCCTAGCACAACAGACAACCTTGGTGAATCGACTCCTGCAGCGCACCGAGATCCAACGCGCTCCGGACGAGTTATCCCGAAGTAGGACAAGGGCAGACGAGGAACCTTTCCAGCAACGTCCTGGCAAGCAGCCGATCAATCAGACTGAGCAGTCAGGCGGTGTGCAATCTCGGCTGGGCCCCCGAGACAGCGTGGACTCCCGTCTTAGCGCGAGGAGGAGCGTGCACTCTCGGTTAGGCCCGCGAGTGAGCATACGGTCAAGGTTGGGGCCACATGTTGAAGAGCCACGTGAGCAACCTTCCAGGCAGAGCGTCCATTCACGCCTAGGCCCGCAAGGAACATATTCCACATCACCTCGGAGGATGCCGCATGATGCACGGGGGCGAGCAGCCACTCGATCCGCTTCAAGTTCCACAGGCAGCCCACGAAGGGACCCCTCACCAGCTAGGCAGCCGAGACAACGACAAATGGAGCGCCCGGAGGAGCAGCCTAGACCGATAGACCAAGACTTGGGACAGTTTAGGGCTCCGCTGCCCCACCGGAGACAAATCCAAGAAGAAGTGGAGAAGCTCTTCAACGAGCGGCTGCGCGAATTCCGACGTGGCAACACTGCCGATGAGGCGTTGCGGCGGGAGATGGCCAAGATAAGCCGAACCCCCTTCACGGATGAGATCGAGCGGACGGAACCTCCACGCAAGTTTAGCATGCCGCACTTTACCTCATTCAAAGGAGATGGAGATCCAGAAAGGCACTTGAAGCATTACCGAAGTGCAATGGTCCTCTACCGGAGTAATGACGCCCTTATGTGCAAAATATTCGCCACCACCTTGCAAGGCGAAGCGCAAGATTGGTTCCATACCCTGCCGCCACGATCCGTCTCGAGCTTTGACGATCTTTCCTTGGTCTTCACCAAAGAATACTCGTCTTACCGCTCGATCAAGAAAAAATCCGATCACCTGTTCAACGTAAAGAAGAACCCGAGGGAATCACTTCGCGACTACGTGAAGAGGTTTAAGGCGGAGAAGGCAAAGATCGTGGGGTGTGACGACTCGATAGCCAGTGCAGCCTTTCAGAAAGGCCTCCCTGCAGATCACCCCCTATTTGGAGAGATGATCATGAAGGAAGACTTGACTCTAACCGATTCCTTAGCCCTAGCAGAGAAGCATGCCCTCTGGGACGAGGCCCGACGAGCAGACAAGGTGCCCGAGCAGCCTCAAAAAGAATTGGTGATGGCTCAAAGAAAGGAAGATGGAAAGCTGCCCAACAAGAGCGGGCAGGAGGCCAAGCGGAGGGACAGGCCCGTGACCAGAGACGGCTCGATGGCCAGGAATTACTCGAAGTTTTCAATCCCAATCCATCAAATCCTTCGCGACGTAAAAGACGAGCCGTGGTTCAAACCGCCGAAGCAGCCGATGGGAGATACTTCCAAGCTGGATCACACCAGGTACTGCGCGTTCCATCGAGGTCCAGGTCACACCACAGAAAACTGCTACACCTGGAAGAATTATCTAGAGAAGCTTGTGAAGGAAGGCAAAGTCGACAGGTATTTGGACAAGCCAGCAGCGCAGCCCAGACGGAACGCTGAGAGGGAGGAGGAGCCACCTGCCAAGATAATTCGGATTAATGGTATCTTTGCCGAATCCAAACACCTGGGGGCCACCAACAACTCGAAAAAGAGGAAGATCCAGCAAGCCTTATTGATCTCACAAGTCCAGACGGCCGGCGCACTACCAGGACCCATCATCGGCTTCACTGAGCAGGACGCAGAAGGCGTTGACTTACCGCATGACGACGCGCTAGTGGTGTCAGTCCAAATAGCTCATGCCATAATCGATCGAATGATGGTGGACAACGGAAGCGCGGTCAATCTACTTCAATTCTCGGTCATCCAGAAAATGGGCTTGGAGAGCACGATAACACGACGAGCAGAGGTACTCACTGGATTCAATGGGCACACCTCAACCGCAATTGGCCAAATCACGCTTGATGTGAAGACATCGCCAGTGGTCTCGAAGCAAACATTCACGATTGTGAACGACCCGTCTCCTTACAACGGGATCCTTGGGAGGCCTTGGTTGATCAAGCTAGATGCTGTCACTTCAGTCAAGTACCAAAAAATCCGCTTCCGCATCCCGGGCGGAGGAGTTGGAGAAATTAAGTCCGACCAAGCCGCATCCCGACGGTGCACCGTGCAAATGCTGAAAGAATCAAGGAAGAAGACCTTCACTCCCGCGGAGGTCACCGAGATTCAAAAAGATGACGAAGCTGCCAAATAGCAGTTACAGCAGGAGGATCGAGAAGACGGCGCTCAAGCAGACGGGATAGGCTGGAAACCCGAAGAAGACGCTGAAGAAATCATTCTCGATCCGCAGCAGCCAGAAAGGACCGCTAGGGTTGGCTCTCGCCTAAACCCAACCGAGAAAGAAGAACTCATTACCTTCCTCAGGAAGAACCGAGACATCTTTGCATGGTCACCCTCAGACATGCCCGGCATCGACCCAAATGTGGCTTGCCACAAGTTACATGTCGACCCCGCTGCAAAACCCGTGATCCAGAAGAGAAGGCACTTTGCGCCCGAGCGAGTAGCAATCATCGAGGCCGAAATAGACAAGCTGCTGGAGGCCGGATTCATAGAAGAGGTGGCATACTCCGCATGGCTCGCCAACGTCGTGCTAGTCATGAAGAAGGAGAAAGGCAAATGGAGGGTTTGCGTAGATTACACCGACCTCAACAAAGCATGCCCGAAGGATCCTTATCCGGTCCCCCGAATCGACCTCTTGGTGGACTCGACTTCTGGAAACCAGCTGCTCAGCTTCCTGGACGCATATTCTGGCTACAACCAAATAGCCATGCACGAACCTGACAAGGAGAAAACCGCGTTTGTAATCGAGCGAGGTACATACTGCTACAAAGTCATGCCTTTCGGCCTCAAGAACGCAGGAGCAACCTACCAAAGGTTAGTGAATATGATGTTCAAAAAACAGATCGGGGTTACCATGGAAGTCTACGTCGACGACATCATGGTGAAGGGCAAGCAGCGGTCAGACCACATTCGCAATTTGGCGGAAACATTTGACATCCTTAGGGCATACAAGATGAAGCTCAATCCTGCCAAATGTACATTCGGAGTATCTTCAGGCCGATTCCTAGGGTACTTAGTCACCCAACGAGGGATCGAGGCGCATCCCAAACAGATCCGAGCAATTCTGGAAATGAAGTCTCCCACAACCTTGAAGGAGATCCAAAGCTTGACCGGACGAGCAGCCGCCCTCAACCGTTTCCTATCGCGATCCACCGATAGATGCAAGCCTTTCTTCAAAGCCATCAAGAGGGCGCAGCGTGACAAATGGGATGAAGAATGCGAAAAAGCCTTCCAAGACCTGAAGAAGTATCTCACATCGCCTCCATTACTATCCAAGCCGGAAGCTGCGGAGGACTTGTACATCTACTTGGCAGTCTCCGAAGTAGCGGTGAGCTCTGCCCTCATACGAGAAGAGCTGGGGGCCCAACTACCGGTGTTCTACACTTCAAAAGCTCTCCTCGATGCGGAAACAAGATATCCGAAGATTGAAAAATTAATTTTGGCTCTAGTGGTGGCAGCTCGGAAGCTCAGACCGTACTTTCAAGCTCATACAGTCATCGTCATGACTCAATACCCTCTACGATCCATCCTGCATGGTCCGGATGCTTCTCAACGAGTAATGAAGTGGGCACTTGAACTAGGCCAGTATGGTTTAGTCTTCCGACCCCGTACGGCAATAAAGGCCCAAGCCTTGGCAGATTTCATAGCAGAGTTCGCACCTGGCCCAAGCAACGCAGCAGACGAGCCCGACGATGTCCCAAAAGCAGCCGAGACCCCAGCTCTGCCCGTTTCCCTCAATAGCGATAAATGGCATCTGCACGTCGATGGCGCATCCAATCATAAAGGCTCGGGGGCAGGCGTGGTTCTTGTTACCCCAGATGGCTCACTGCTCGAGCAGGCGATCACTTTAGGCTTCAAGGCATCCAACAACGAAGCAGAGTATGAAGCCCTACTGGCAGGCCTCCGAATGGCGAAAGACTTAGCGGTGAAAAAGCTGGCGATCTATTCTGATTCTCAGCTGATTACTAGCCAAACCGCGGGGGAATATATGGCGAAGCATCCAAGGATGGCGCAATATCTTGAGAAGGTACGCGAGCAGCTGAAGGCATTTCAGACTTACACGCTCACTCAGGTTCCACGATCGGAGAATGCCCATGCAGATGCGCTAGCCGGCCTGGGCTCCGCCCTTGATCACCAGCTTAAGCGGTCAATCCCGGTGGAATACCTAGATAAGCCGAGCATAGAGTCCGAGCCAGTGGCCGAGGTGACACAGGTTAGTGCAACTCCAAATTGGCAAAGTCCTATCATAGATTACTTGGTCAACGGCACGCTCCCTGCGGAGAGATTGGAGTCAAGGAAACTTCAAACCCGAGCAGCACGCTACTACATGTGGAGGGACATCTTAGTTCGAAGATCCTACACCGGACCGCACCTCCGATGTTTGGCACCTCCCGATGATTTGAAGGTCTTAAGTTCAATCCATGAAGGCGTTTGTGGGAACCATTCTGGAGGACGATCTTTGGCGCAAAAAGCTCTCAACGCAGGCTACTACTGGCCAACCATGCATCAAGATGCCCGGGAGTTAGTGCAAAAGTGCGACCGCTGCCAACGTTACAAGCCTGTACCGGCCCTGCCCGCCAGCGAGCTACATCCACAAGCAAGTCCCTGGCCGTTCATGCAATGGGCGATCGACCTGGTTGGGCCCATGCCGCCCGCTGCTGGGGGCAGAGGAATGATGATCGTGGCAACCGATTATTTCACCAAGTGGATAGAAGCGGAACCCATGACGACGACAACTCAAACAGACGTAGAACGCTTCATATGGAGGAACATCATTTGCCGCTTTGGTATCCCTCAATCTATCGTCACCGACAACGGCCCGCAGTTCGTAGGCAAAGACTTGGTGGGATTCTTCCAGAAATACGGTATAAAGCAACATATGTCTACACCAAGGTATCCGCAAGGCAATGGGCAGGCCGAAGCTTCCAACAAGACGATCCTCGACTGCCTCAAAAAATCCCTTGCCGACAAGAAAGGAAAGTGGCCAGACGCGCTCCCCGGATGTCTGTGGGCGTACCGTACCACCAAAAGACGAGCAACCGGAGAAACCCCTTTCTCTTTGGCTTTCGGTTCGGAAGCAATCATTCCTCCCAACATCATCATGCCAAGCATCACCACCCTGCTGCCAGATGTCGAGCAGAACAGAGAAGAGTGGCCACAAACCTAGACCTGGCGGAAGAAATGCGCGAGCAGACCATAGCCCGCATCGCATCCTACCAGCAGCAGATCCTCTCTAGCTACAACAAGAGGTCCAAAATACGGCAATTTCAACCCGGAGACCTAGTTCTGAGGAAGGCCTTCATCACTGCTCGAAGGGAGGGATCGAAGAAGATGGACCCCATTTGGGAAGGACCTTACAAGATCAGCAGAGTAGGCGGCAAGGGAAGCTACACCCTCGCCACCATGAATGATAAGGAGATCGAAAAACAGTGGAACGCCTACAATTTGAGGAAATACCACGTGTGATCTCCACCGACGCCCGAAGGCTCAAGCAGCTCAGACGGGCACAACCCTTGCAAGACGAGGACTACCAGTTGTTCCGCAATCTTTACAATTAAGTTATTTGTTCACTTGTTTTTCAATAAGGAACGCTTTTACAACTTGATTCCATTGCGACAACTGACAACTCCTGCGCTTCAAGAGAAGCTCGCGCCCTTCTTAGGGACTCACTGCAGGAACAACGGCCCCCGAGGGACCAATCTACTCTCCAACGGGGAGGATAAACTCTTCACTCCGAACATCCAGACGTGGATGAGCCTGATGGCCCTAGTGTAACTAGCTGCACGATGGCTTGCGACGGAATTCCTAGAAGTAGCCACAATGGTCTTTTTCAAGGCTTAGCTAATTGAAGGATTTTGGGTCTCTTGGCCTAATCCGCGGGAACCGGGCCCTAGAGACGGGGGGGGCACATTATCCCTGGAAACCCTAAAGCTGCTACCGAGCATACTAAGGTAGCCTACGGATCCCGGAAGACTGCCTACGGCTTGCCCTTCAAGCAGTGAAGCCATACTAGACTTATACAACCGCACATTCTTGTGAAAGGTTAAACAAGCTAGCAGGCATATGTGAAGTTTTATCCACTACCGACATGCTACGTAGTCGATAAGCTTCACTTGTCCAAAATCCTAAAGTGTTGTGACACTTGCTGCGCAACCTACGGAATTGGAAAAAACCAAGGTTAACGGCCTAGGGATCGCGCGGATGCGGCTGCTACAGTGAGTAAGGCATCCGGCTGCCGATCCTGCGGCCAACGACTTTGCAACGACTTATACCAAGTCCTAAAGTGTTGTGGCACTTTGCTGCGCAGCCTACGGAATTGGGAAAAACCAAGGTTAACAGCCTAGGGATCGCGCGGATGTGGCTGCTACAGTGAGTAAGGCATCCGGCTGCGATCCTGCGGCCAACGACCTTGCGGTAACTTGCACCAAGTCCTAAAGTGTTGTGGCACTCGCTGCGCAACCTACGGAATTGGAGAAGGCAAAGGTTAATAGCCTAGTGGTTACGCGGATTTGTCTGCTTCTGTAAGTAAGGCGTCCGGCTGCCAACCCTACGGCTAGCAACTTTGCAAGGAAAAGTTCTACACCAACACCTACGACTGTGTAGGCTACGCGGCCTGTCTGCTTATAAAAAAGTGGCGCGCCTGCTACTGGCCTATAAAGTCTAAAGGTTAAGGCATGAACAAAAGAAACGAAGGAGACAAGTTTATTAAATTTTCTAGCAAAATTGATAAACAACTGACAAAGACTGGAGGAGTTCAAACAAAAGCAACAAGGAAAAACAAATCCTAAAGGCTACCTAGAAGACTACTCTTCAGCAGCTTGGCCATCCGACGACTGCTCCATTGTCACACCTTCGGCAGCCACGGCAGCTCCAGCAGTGGTACCATCCGGCGCTTCACTTCCGACTGCCCCGTCGAGGATACTCCCATCTCCAGCTATTTCACCAATGGAGGACTCGAAAGTAAAGGCAAGCAGGTCTTCTGGAGAAATGGAGAAAGTCTCAAAGTCTTTTTCAGAAAACTCAAAATCAGACGGCCGCCCAAAGAGATGATCAACATAACCAAGTTTGTAGAAGTCGGACTGATTCTGAGTCAGCAAAGCCTCGAACCCGGCTTTCTCGATCTTCAGCTGCTCCATTTCCTCAAGCAGACAAGCACGGACCCGCTGCATTTCCTCCACCTCTTTTTTCAGACTTTCGTTGATCTTCAAAGCACCTTGAAGCTCCAGCACTTGAGGCTCAAGCCTGTCAACAATTTTCTTGAGGTGTATCACCTGGTTGTAAGCAGCGATCAGTTCTTCATCTTTAGCGTAAGCAGCGGAGCGAGATTCAGAGATGGAGCGTTCGAGATCCTGAATCTGAGGTATGTAACGTTCAATCTCCTTCTCTGCACTTTCATATTTTACTTGAGTCGCATCAAGCCTAGCCTTCAAGTTCGCGATCTCGTGGCGAGCGGTCTCAAGTTGCAGAGAAGTGGGGGCAGAGACGTTAGACCCCTTCAAAGCAGCAAGCTCAGACTCCAAATTTTTAACTTTCTCGGTCGAGGAATAAGCTTCAGCAGCCATAGACCTCGCCACCTCCTGGGCAGCCTTGATATCCTCTTGATCAAGAACCACGGACTCGGCAGCCAAGATTGCCGTCTTTTGCATCATAGTCAGCAGAGCAGCCCTCCTATACTCAGGCGTATGCTTCACAAAGGAGCCTGGACCAATAATCCCTTTGACGCCGTCAACAAATTTAGCACACGCGTCCACATCCTCCAGAAGGTCTGGCCTCAAAAGCGCACAAATCTCAGCAGCTTCCTTGGAATTAGACTTGGCGGACTTACCAGGACCGTTGGCACAAGCAGTCTCATCCCTCTCAGCGGGCAGCTTGGCCTCAGCAGCGGGAGGAACCAGATTTGGCGTCACCTTAGCAGACGAGGAGGTCGTGCCACTCTTCACGGACGCAAGCTTTTCTGAAGGAGAATCAGACTTAACCCCAGGCGGACGTTTCAGCACAAACTTCGGCACTGACGGACCCCGGCGCTGAGCAATCCTATCGGCGATCGAGCTAGCAGCCTTCGGAACGGCAGGCGTCACTGGCACAGGTCCAGCAGTCTCTTTTGAAGTCAAGTCAATCACAAGCTTGGGAGCAGCTGGTGGACCCCCGGGAGCAGCGGAGGAAGTCTTTGGCCTCTTCACATCAAACCCCTCCTGAGCAGCGGACGAACCCTCGCGAACGACCCGTGGCTTCTTTTGAGCAGGCGGTTCTTGCGCGGACGGAGAATGCCTCTTTCTTCCACCTTCGTTGGCAACAGGCTCCACCACGGTGATAGGACGAGCTAATGCAGCTGCCTTGATCCGTCTCACTTCTTCCTTTGGGGGCAATCCATTTTTCTCCCTACGAAGAGGACTTAGCAGCCAGCGCCATTCACGATACTCGGAAGGAATGCCCAGAGCAACATGCACTTTCTTCATGTCCGGAGAAACCTTAGGAGTTGAACCAAACTCCGAATCTACGAATATGGCAGAGAGCAATCAGAAAATCGAAGAGCAGTTCAACGTCAAAATCAAGCAGCCGAGAAGGAAATTAAAACAGCCTGCTTACCGGATATGAAGACTGTTGACACCCGCAGCTCGGGGGAGTGATCGGACTCCCACTCGCCGCTTATCTCCAAGGTCTCTTTGGCCCAGTCATGGTCACCCTTGCTTGAATTGTCAAAGAGTCTATGACGAGTCCGCAGCTGCCCAACTCCATCAACACGGCCTATGTCGAAGAAGTACCAGAACTCGTTGGTGGTTAGTCCCAAATCAAAGAATTGGCTCAAGTTGTGGAACCCCACCATCACTCGAACCGCATTTGGAGAGCATTGAGCAGGCGCACATCTCATGGAGCAGAGCACTTCTTGGAAAAAACGCGGCATGGGAAAGGTGAACCCCAATACAAAGTAGTAAGGGTGGAACTTGATAGCCCTCCGAACCTCATCACATGGCTCATGACTGCTACCATCCTTGACTCGCCTCACACGCACCCCGGATGGAATGGCATGCCAGTAGGTCTCAAGGAAGTCCCTAAAAGAGTCATCAGAATTGATCTTGAAGTGAGCAGCCTTGAAGTAGCCAACCTTGCTCAAAGACCCGCCTTGATGATACAACGGCGGCACGCTGTCATCATTCTTGAGGCCCGAAGAAGACATGGAGGAAAAGATTCTACAAAGAAAGATACGAGAAAGATCCGTTAGGAGGTTGCAAAAAAAAAATAAAAAAATAAAAAAAATAAAAATTTAAATTTTTGCCGCAGGACCCAGCAACCAGCCAGGCCCCACGGCCTGGTTTCTTTCTCACCAGCGCCCCGCGCCAGGAAAAGCAAAGGAAAACTATGTATATTCATATGTATTTTTCCATGGACTCATGGATCTCCGGTCGCAAGTCTCGGGTCCTCATTCAACAAAAATCTCAAGGAAGACAAGAAAATTAATTTTTTCTTACCTAGAAGCAGCAAGGAGCGATCCTTTACACGGGCAAGATGTGGAAGACTGCTAGAGGAGGGGGAACAAATATCCTCTAAGCTCTCTTTCTCTCTTGTAAGAAGAAAATCAACAAAACGGGAAGTAGCTTGAAGTTTCCTAAAGTATGAGAGTCTCTACACCTGTTGCCCTTTTCTGCAAGCAGCCCAACAGGTGTGGGGGCATTTGTGGAGCCAAAAATAATCACAAGGCGACACGTGGACTTTCGGATTAAGGAGACAAAAATGCCCTTGAGGTGCATCAAAATTCCTACGCGCGAGCAGCCGGTAATTATCGTCGGTCAAGTCAAAAGCGCCCATAAAAGGTAAACAAATCCGAATTATTTCATCCATCCTCATTTAAGGCAATTATCTCATAAATCTACCAATTATCCCACATAAATGAAGATAATTGGCAAATTAATGGGATTATTCTTCCTTGATTTGTCAATTAAATGAGCCTTGAAGACCAAGAAAATACCTCAAAGGGCCGGCCCTCTCTCTCCAAAGAGAGGCCGGCCACTCCCCTTTTATTTCCCTATTTTTCTTCCATTTTCCTCCTTTTTAAGCCAATTATTCAATTACTCCTTATTACCCCTTTTCATAAATACAAATACATACCCCTTTTGGTTTAATTAGCCAATAAATAGGCTAATTAAACCTAGATCTCCCACAAAAACCCTAGATAGGCCGGCCACCCCTCCTCTCCTATAAATACTCCCATTTTCTCACAAAACCTAATTCCAATCCTTTGGCAAAAACACTCTAAACACTTTTTCTCTCTAATTCTAACTTTGGCATCGGAGGTTCTTCGGCCAAAGCGCCCCCCCCGATTCATCGTGGCGCGTGAGGCTTTTGGCCTTAACCTAAGGTGTTGATTGTTTTGTAGGTGCAAAATCGTCCAAGATCGAAGAGGAGAAAATTTGCATCCACAAATAGTAACTGCCATTAATGAACATTGCCATTTGCATCTCCACCCTTGGAGCCCTCCCCCTGGCAATAGGCAATAAAATATTAGTTTTTTTTGTTTGTTTAAATAATACAAAATAAAATTATTTGTAATTTCGGATAAGAATTTTTAAATCGTTCTCGTTGCGCCACGTGTCATTTTATCCAAATAAATAATACAAACAAATAATAATAATGAAATTAGGTGACAAATAAATAATAATAATGAAATTAAGTAACAAACAAATAATTATAATATATTCTTACCTCATCCGCATAATTTTCCCCACTTCGAAGATTACTACTAGCTTGTGTCAAGGCGTCTCTCCACGTACTAAAGGAATGGCTAAGTAATTTCCAACGACTGGACACCGATTCTTTGGTTCTTGTCCCACCCATTTGCTCAAGAAATTTGGTATGTATTAAACTCCACATTTCTCGCAACTGCATCTCATTACCCGTAAGGGAATTATGAGTAACTTCAACCCAGCTAGTGCACAACGCAACATCTTCAAGAAGCGACCAATTCGTACCTGCATCAGTAGTCATTTTGTGGAAAAAAATTGGATTGAAACTTTGAGAGAAAGATAGGAATTTGATTGAAAGTAGTTAAGAAAATATGAAATTGTGGTGTAAGGTAGATGGAGAAGAAGTGGTATTTATAGAAAAGTAAAAAGAATTTTTTACAAATTATTTCAGAATTTTTTCGGATTTTTTACATTTTTTTAAAAAAATTTATTCAAATAATTAATCTCTGCCGTTGGATTTAAAAAAATTTGAATTCCAACACTCCAGATTGTGCCACGTGTCACAACGGTAACTTTTCTTAATTATTAAACTATTTTTTCTTTTTTTTTTTAATTTGAAATCAGGTTTTTTTTTTTGGATCGGACGGCTGGTATTTAAACGAAATTTGATCGAACGGACCGTGGGAAGCCACGTGGCTTCCCAACGGTCACTGACGACGCAGCAGCAGCAACAACTTTCCGTCTGAACCGGTCGGGCGACGCGCCCCCCACTCGCGAGTGAGGGGCACGCACCTGACACAAAAAAAATAAAAAATTGGTTGGCCCTCGGGCCACAGGCCCGTCGATTCCCCACCCCCCCGGCCCTCGGGCTCCCACCCTCACTCGGGCTCTCCAAGGCTGGAGCACAGTCCACCGGGCCTCGGGCCCTTTCCTCTCCCCTGTCCCCCGAGCAATCCACATGGGTGGAGTTGCTCTTAGCAAGAACAAACTTGCTGTCAAAATGGTTAGAGAGAAAGATACTCAACCAAGCGGGATTGGGTTCAGAACCCCCTTGGGGCTATACTTTTTTATTTTATTTTTTTATAATTAAAATATATTTCAATTTGGTTCGGTTTGGTTTTCGAACCTCAAAAACCGAAACCGAACAAACTAGATTCAGTTCGATTTTTTTCGACCTCGGTCCGATTTTTTTCGGTTTTTTATTTTTTGAACCCACCCGTAAAGGTTACTGGATCAAGAGATTCGGGCATTTGAAATTTCATCCAACGACCCACCTTTTTTATCCCTTAAAATCTATAATAATTTTTTGTCGTTTGATGAAATTTCAAAGACCCGGATCACTTGATCCCGTGATCTTGGTGGAAGAGATCCAGAGAGGATATCTTTCCATCTTTTTCATATTTTTCACTAGGCTAGTGCCTTAAGTCCTATTTAATAATTATTCCCTTTTTGTGTGCTCATGCACACGCATAACACTTCATGACCATATTCATCTTCATCATTAGGCCACTTGCTAATCCTGAGCATTTAGGGCCCTGTACAAAACTTAGACTGAGGCCTTTTATTTTTTAATGCTGTATTTTCTTTATTCTTTTATTTTTCTATTTTCTTCTGTAAAATTGAAACACAAGTTAGTGACCAAAAAATAAGTTTGCTTTGGTGGAGAGAAGTGTTTTCTATCTTCACAAGATCCTGAGCTTGAAATAGGTTGCATGTTATTTGCAAAAAGACTAAGGCTTTTTATTTTTTAATGTTGTATTTTCTTTATTATTTTATTTTTCTATTTTCTTCTGTAAAATTGAAATATTACAAGTTAGTGAACCAAAAATAAAGTTTGCTTTCATACTAATTAAGAAAGAAATACAAATACAAATAATCCAACAAAAGACAACCTATATATCGAAAATAGAAGAAATAGAAATATAACTCAATAACCATCACCTCCAAGAATTTTCATTCTAAGTTGGGAATGATATAATCGTTCCCCATCATTCATCTCAATTGTTCTATAGACATAATTTTTGTCTCAAAATCAAGTCGCTTAAGTCGAAGTTTCTTTCATCTTGCTCAACTTTCTTCTTAAGAAGTTCCACTTTTCATCTTTTTTTTCTTCTCCTCATGTAATTTTTGGTTGCACCAAAATAGGTGTGGAGTCATTCTTCGTTGCTTCTTTTATTTTTCTTTTCGTAGCCTTGCTACCTGGTGGCCTTTTTTCTTAGTATCAATGTTGTCTTCTTTAATTTCTACTGGTGTTTTTGAAGTAGAGTTCTTTTTCAAAGATTCTATCACATGTAACCACTTTGGTTGGCGCCTTAACAAAACCCAAACATGATTAAGATTAACTTTTTGTGGTAAGATGTGTTTGTTTGAGCCACTGTTGTGTTGTCTACTTGTTGCATAGTAGAGTAAGGGTGCGTTTGTTGCACCCATTATCTTTGACTGGACTAGCTTTAGGGATCAAGCTCGACTGGCTTAGAATACACTGCACTAGACTGACTTAGTGAAGCGTTTGGTGCAATGTTAGACTAAGAAACAGGATAAGGAAAATTCCAGAAATTTACATAATCAATAGAATAAAACAAAGTTGATTATGCAAGACTAATTCTGATGAATGTGAAGATTTGGATCACTTCAGCAGTTGGTTCATCATCGAAAAAAACCCCTGTAGACATCGAAATTTTGGTGAAACAAATGTTCACCAATGCATTAAAGTTTTGATATGTCAAGGCATACATGGCATACGCCATGTGTCGTACAAATTGTACACATGGCGTGTGACTCAAACAAAATAGGAAGAAATACCCTTGGAGGATCAAAACAAGTTTTTCTTCTCATTTTGGGAAATGACAAAGCAAGCACATTTTAAGTTTAAAATTGCATTAAGTGGGAAATTAGGCCATAAATTTACCACTTCAAAGTTTAAAATGTTATTAAGTGGGAAAATTAGGTAATGGTGCTTGGTGGGAAAATTTTGTGGTGGTAATTCATTCCCAAAAGCCTATAAATAGGCCTCTCCATCAAGGTATCAAATCACCAATTCACAAATACATTTCTCTACTCCCAAATTGGAAGAGAATTCCCCCAAAGCCTTGAAGCCTTGAAGCTCTAAAGCTCTCAAGCAAGTCCGAAGGATCAAGAAAGCTTTCTTCGTTCTTCGCCAAATCCGCCTTCAAGATCAAGCCCTAAGGCCCTTGAAGAACTTCCACCAATTCAAGATCAAGCCCCGACGGCCCTTGAAGAAAGTGTTCATCGTTCACCGTTCTTCAAGATCAAGCCCAAAAGCCCTTGAAGATCCGTTCATCCGTTCATCCTAAGATCAAGCCCCAACGGCCCTTTGGATCAACAACATCAACAAATCCGTTCATCCATCAACCTTCAAGATCAAGCCCAAAAGCCCTTGAGGAAATCCGCACAACTGTTCTTCAAGATCAAGCCCAAAATCCCCTTGAAGTCCCGTTCATCAACCTTCAAGATCAAGCCCAAAAGCCCTTGAAGAAACTTCGAACCGTTCATCCAAGATCAAGGGTTGACAGCCTTTGGATCAATCACACATCCACAAATCAACACCTTACGGAGATCGAATCAAAGGATAAGGTTAAGAGAGATTGCAAACCCAAAATTAAATACAAAATATTACTTTGTACATGTGTTCTTGTCGCGTTTCGTTTCAGGAAATTTCCGTGTTCACAACCCCATTATTACCTGGGTAACTATGTAAACCCCATTACCCTTCTCAGTTTTTGTTCAAAAACCAATTGGTTTATCACCAAAAAAACCAAACCAATGGAGAAATCCAATTGATCTTAGAGACAAATACCAATTGGCAAGTCGAGTACCAATTAATTTCCAATAAACCCCTAATACTTCCTCCAATACTTCACATGCATTCATCACCCAATTGGTTCATCACGTTTATCATATTCATCTGCCACTTGGTTCATCACCCACTTGGTTCATCAAATTTATCACCCATAAAAACATACATACTGAAATTCACAATTATACCATGACAAAATCAATTTCAAGTGTAGGGATTAAAACTTGCATGCTAAAAAGGGAGAATCTCTTACCAGGAGCTGCTTTAAAGCCACAACCATGGCGATTTCGAAGGAGAAGAAAACAACGGAGATGATGCAGTCGACGAGGTCCTCGTCGGAGATGCAGTCGCGCCCGAATCCCGTGTCATCGAAAATTGAGGTTGAGGAGGACGAAGTCTAATTGGAGGTTCGAATCTGAGGTCGTGATTCTGGGTTCGATGCGAGGAGAGAGGGAGAGGATGTGACCAGCAAAGAGGGAACACAAGCAGGAAAGAGAGGACGCGAGTAGCAGAGGGAGGCGTCTTAGGCCATCTCCAACCGAATGAGGTTCAGAGAGAGGCGTCTTAGGCCACCTTCACTTGTTTGAGAACTCCTCCTCACACTATCTTTCGAGACCTATCTATAAGCCCTGGAAGGAGCTTCATCTTCTTTTCGGGTCCAAGCCCTACCTTTCATTGCAGATGTGGCCATTTGAAAATTATTGAAAAAATTGATGGAAAGATTATTGGAAGATGTAAGAGAATAGAATGTGAAGAATTGAAATAAAATGAAGTAAGATAGTATGGAATGGTGAAAATTATGTGAGAAATGGTGTAGGAATGGCTTAGGTATTCCTACACCATTTCTTATTCTAATTCTGTTATTTATTGATCTTCGATTTTCTACATGATGAAATATGTACATCCGTTTCCGAAAATGGCGGACTTGATGCAGTTCTCCTATGTATTGATAACAGTTGTGAACAAGGCAACAAAACTGTTGCTAAAAGTTTGCTGTTCTTTGCTCTGCAAGGTCTAAATCACATCTATCAATTTTGATGTGAATTTGTTTTCTATTAAGCTTTAATCCAAATTTGAAGGTTTTAAATTTTGACTTTTATTAGGTCTTATATAGAACTCTTGGACCACAATTCTTGTGAGTAAATACATAAGTTGTCATTTACTCGTGCTACATAGAAAATTACTGGTGCTACTTTCTGATGAAACATTTTAGTGCTACATTAGTTGTCATTTACTTGTGCATTATTGTGTTTTAGTTGGCAGGAAGTGACGCAAATAAGAATGCCATTGTTGAGAACAAGGGTATGGATAGGCTAATTAAGCTGTCATCTAGGTTTTATTATGACCCTTCTGTCCTCCAAGAGGTGAGGAACAATGATTCTTTCATAATGAAATTGCATACTTTTGAACACA
This sequence comes from Cotoneaster glaucophyllus, assembly GCA_036320875.1. NCBI lineage: Eukaryota > Viridiplantae > Streptophyta > Magnoliopsida > Rosales > Rosaceae > Cotoneaster > Cotoneaster glaucophyllus. The sequence goes on from CM070058.1 coordinate 26,381,412, forward strand.
TAAGCTGACAAAGGTTTCCTTTCAAGTGAAATTCTCGGTTCATCTGCCAGTATTTGTTCTGGTTTTCCAATGACACCCAACTGTTGTGAAAATCAACCTTTTCACTACACAGAACCATTCTACTCAATAGCTGTATCGAGAGACACATAAAGATGGCCAAGCAAAACATGTAAGCTGTAGGGAAGCTGCAACCGATGCATTGAGGGATCTAGGACTTGATGACTACAACGTCTAAAGTTTCAAAGTTCATATACTCCTGTTCCTTGAACCAAAATTTTGGATGCTTGGATTATTTTCCCTGTTTGCTTTAGCATTTGCATGTGTGTGACTTTGATGTATCTTTTGTGACAGTATGTTGTTATAGCCATTAATTGGCCCTGTTGATGCTCCATACGGTACAACAGTTCTGAATCTTTATTTTTTCTGAATTTCCATTTTTTTTCCTCATGTTTAAGTTTATGCTCTTAGGCTTGTGATTATGGACTGTCAACCAATATATATATGAGAGTCTTAATGAAATACTCCTAATGCTATTCAAATTTAATCTTAAAGACATTTTCAGCGTGAAAAGTTCTTAATGGGTCAAACATTTTTTCTTTATTTACTCGTATGCCATTTTATCATTATTATAGTGGGGTCCACAATGATATTGACATTTTTGTCTGGTTGAAATACATTATTTTGCAAGATTTTATTCTACTTATGCTACTTTTCGTCTTTTGCTAATCTTCTGCCAGCTCTTTATGCTTCCATCATGTTATTGATATTGTGCAACTCCTTTTCTGTCAAATTGTTTCAGTATTGTTCATCTTCTTCTACTAGCTATGCCTCTCTTTTTCTATCTTGTTTTACCTTGTAATACATATTTGATGTTTCTCCTTTGAAATTTTGATGCTTCCAGTGGGGTTGATGACAGACTTTTGTCTTGCTGTAAATATACATTTCTTTTTCTTCTGCTACTAATATCATGTTATACCTAAAATGTTCAAACTCATTTAAAGCTAACATTTGAATTTCTCAAAATCCCAGAATATTTTTGTATGAAGGAGTCAATATGTGTGGGGGGAGTTAGAGGATAATCTAAAGGACTTTTCATTAATCATGGTTATATGCCTAACTTTCTCCTTATGCATATGTACATACCAATATAGATGACCACTAACAAAACTTTTACAAATTTCTTTCCACTCTTCTAGATAATCTTCTACCACTTTTATAAGCTTTTTCAGGAAATGCGTCTAATTGAGAACTATGGTTAATGAATATTTTATTAAGATAGCCAAACTCTAATAGTCATAAAGATTTGACATAAGATACGAGTGTCAGCTGTCGACTACCTAACGCCCCCTTCCTTATTTATCCAGCTTGGGATCGGCAATGTAAGATAAACTTCCATAGGCTAAAGGTTATTGACAATATGTATAAGTAACTAGATACCAAAGAAGGAGAGTTGGATATCTATAAACTAGTTAGAGTAAAGGAAAAGAAGACAAAATACCTGAATCAAGTAAGGTGCAAAGGATTAGAATGGTAAGGTTCTTGCTATGGAGAACGCAATCAAAGATAGATGGAGATGTTATTTTCATAATCTTTTCAATGAAGGACATGAAATGAGTACTTCTTTAGGAGAGTTGAGTAACAGAGAAGAGTGTAGAAATTACTCCTTTTACCTCCGGAAGGAAGAAGTCGTTGTAGCTTTGAAAAAGATGAAGCATAGAAAAGCAGTAGGCCTAAATGATATACCGATCGAAGTGTGGAAAGTCTTGGGAGAGACAGGTATAACATGGCTCACAAACCTTTTCAATAAGATTTTGAAAACGAATAAGATACCAAATTAGTGGTGAAAGAGCACTTTGGTGCCTATCTACAAGAATAAGGGTGACATACAAAATTGCATGAACTATAGGAGTATTAAGTTAATGAGTCATACAAAACTTTGGGAGTGAGTAATGGAGCATAGATTGAGGCAAGAGACACGGGTCTCGGACAATCAATTGGGGTTCATGCCAAGGCACTCAGCCATAGAGGCAATCTATCTCTTATGAAGATCAATGGAAAGATATAGAGATATGAAAAAGGATTTGCACATGGTCTTTATAGATTTAGAAAAAGTGTATGATAGGGTCCCAAGAGACATTCCTTGGAGGATTTTAGAAAAAAAAGAGAGTACGATTAGCATATATTCAAGCTATAAAAGATATGTATGATGGAGCAAGGACTGCCGTAAGAATTCATGAAGGACAAACCAAAAGCTTTCCCATAACTGTAGGGTTACATCAAGGCTCATCTTTAAGTCCTTACTTTTTTGCATTGGTAATGGATGAGTTTAAGGGACATATTCAAGATGATATTCTTTGGTATATACTTTTTGCTAACTATATAGTGTTGATAGATGAAACTTAGGAATGAGTAGCTTAACCTTTGAAGAGAAGTATTGAAATCTAAAGGTCTTCGCCAAAGTCGGTCAAAGATAAAGTATATAGAGTGCAAGTTTAGTGCGAACAGAGGTTCAAATGAGTTAGGGGTGAGGATTGGAGATTAATAAGTACCAAAGAGCGACCACTTTTGCTACCTAGGATCTATATTGCAAAACAACGGAGAATTGGATGGAGACCTTAACCATCGAATACAAGCTGGATGGATGAAGTAGAAGAGTGTATCGAGTCTGTTGTGCGAGCGTCGTATGCCACTAAAGCTCAAGGAATTTTTTTTATAGGTAGGCAATAAGGCCAACAATGCTTTATAGCACGAAATGTTGGGAGGTGAAGCATCAACGCGTACACAAAATAAGTGTAGAGGAGATGAGAATGCTTCGTTGGATGTGTGGGCACACTAGAAATGATAGGATTAGGAATGAGGACATCCAAGGTAAAGTATTAGTAGCCGAAATTGAAGGTAAATTGTGAGAAAATTGGTTAAGGTGGTTTGGACATGTGAAACAAGGGCCTAGAGACGCTACGGTTAGAAGATGTGATTACAAGACAGAGGTTTAGGGCTCAAGGGATAAAGGAAGACCTAGAAGACTTGGAAATAAACTTTAAAAAAAGACTTGGAGTACTTGGATCTAAAGGAGGACGTAGCATAGAATCGAACGCAATGGCTTTCTAAGATTCATATAGCCGACCCCATTTAGTGGGATATGGCTTTGTTGTTGTTGTAGCCAAACTCTAATAGTAAGGCTGGGATAATTTTTACTACATTATGCTTCTTTTGAGGCTCATAACTAAAATGTCGTGGTCTAAAATCTCTTATATTAATCCTAGTTATAGCTATGCTAACTGCTCATTTACAAATACAACTATTTGTACTATCCAAAGACATGGTGAATATATCTTTGTAATAATATTTATCCCTGATTTTGGACCAAAGATAGACTAATACAAAGCACATCGCAATTGTAATTGTAACTTTTTCATGGTAGGTGATACTCTGCTTAGGATCTCATTTTGCATATCTGGTGGCTTTTTTCTTAATTTTGCTTTTGAAATTTCTTCTAATAAGATATCATCTTTTATTAAGTCTAATGATATATTTGTAAGAAATCTTTCATATCTTTCTTGTTTTTCTTTGTTTGTCAGATGTTGATGCCGCTTATTCGTTTGATCCTGCTCCATTTCAATATCTTCTTCTAAGAGCTCAATTTTAACTTCTCGCTCTTCTATGAGCTCATTGGCCTATTGTTCTTTATTATTGGGTTCAATAACCACTTTTTCTTTATTCTTATGATGATCAATTTCTATGCCTATTTTCAATTCTCTTTTCAGGGTGTTACTTGGCTTATGTTGCTAAGAGATTGGAGTTCTTGTTTCATTTTGGTGAACTGTTTAAGCAATGACTCATGGTCTCTAGAAAGGGCTTGGACGCTGTGTTCAAGAGAATGGATATAGTGCTAGCTTTAATAGAAAATAAAAGTAAAACTATCAAACTTTTGTTCCAAGGCTGTGTTCAAGAGAATGGATATAGTGCTAGCTTTATAGTGAGCTTTCATGACCTAACCTCATGCTTGGCTGCTTAATCTGAACATTCAAAAAATTATTTAAGAGAACTTACTGCCTATCAATGAGTCCTGGTACCCTTGACCTATGTCTCAAAGTTGAATTTTTTATTCCTGATAGGAGCATATTTATGCGACTTTGTTAGCCTGTTTCATTGCATTTACTTAGTTAGTTTCTATTTATCAGAGTGATTTAAACTATTTTCGTGTGTTTATAGGTCCATATGGCAAAGTTTGCAAGAAAGAGCATTTTAGAGCATTTTGGAGCAGTTTTGGGCTTGGAATGGATAACATATGCATGAAGCAAGGTGGATGGACGTTTTTTGAGTTCAAAAGAGGCTAGGAATGTGCTAAACATCTGGAGAAATTAATTCAAGACTTGGAAGATAAGGAATCAGCTAAAAAGAAGGAAAACTTATCCAACCTTATCTTATCCAAACATTATCCAAACCAACCTTATCTTATCCTATCCTACCCTAATCTTATCCTACCTTAATTCCAGCCGCAAGGAGGAATCATTTTCACATTAAATCACCTAAATATCTGGTTCTAGAAGCCCTATCCTCTGCCCTAAAATTGTGCCACACAAGCCCTAACCTTTTCCCCTAGGAATCTGCCGTGTGCCTCTCCTTTTCCTACAAGGATCAGAATGTGTAATCATTCTCCTTGACAACCTTTGCCGTGCCCCTTAGCCCTATAAATACACCACACATAGTGCCGCAGCTTTGCAAGGAAGGAAGGAAGGAAGAAGCTTGGTGCCGTGCCTGCCATCTAAAGTCATTGGAGTGCCGGAGCGTTTCTGGGTTTATTTTATCCTTAGTTTTAGTTCAATATTTGTTTTAATTTGGTTTTCAATTATGATGAATATGTGGAACTAAATTTAGTTTTAGCTAGAGGTGAGTTTGAAGCCATGATCATATGTTTTATATGAATTGATTACATCTAGTTATTGTTTCATAAATCGTGAATGCAATTTACTTATCTGTCTTATTGAGAACTTATTCTTGTGTGTTGATTAAGGACGCATACTTAGTTCGCATGCATGAATTTGATGCTAAAATATAAGGGAATTTCACCTAATCGTTATGAACTTATATTTATAAGTAGTAAAAGTCACTAGTCATGATTGGGTTAAGTAAATTCCTGGCAGGAGTATCATGCAGTTCATCGTTACGATGCCTTGTCAATGCTTATGATTTTCATAGAACTTAATGATCTTTGATATGTATCTCTATCATGCATTTCATATAGGGAACTTGATAAGAATAATTTGGTTGAGTCGCTGAGTCCAATTTAATGAACTTAGGAAAATTTGAGAATTAATTTGTGCAGTTCACGGTTAATTTGGGGCATTGTCATTCATGGTTTATAGGAATAATAACTGGAAATCGATTTGTATGCATATGTGTCATGTGTGGAGAAGAATCCTCTAGCTAGCCTTTCACCATTCAATCACCCAATTTTGTGCAAACCCTTAGCTATTTTATGCAACATACTTAGTTTAAATCTAAAATTCGTCCAAACAACCCCGCTTAGTGTGTCGAGTCAAGTTAGTTCAATTTTCGTCCAAGTCACCCTTGAGTTCTTACTTTGAGTCAGTTTAGCTTAGTTTGTGTTTTTGAGTCTAATTAGTGTAGATTAGCATCCCTCCTAATCCCCGGCAACGGCGCCAAAATTTGATGTCTACTTACTTATACTACAACTATCTAAAAAAGGGTTTAATTTGTGTGTTTGTTTTTACCACATCAAATTTTGGCGTCGTTGCTGGGGATTAGCAAAATTGCTAATCTCCCCTTTGTTTCGATTCGTGTCTTTTGCTTTGTTTCCTGTTTTGGTTTTGTTTTGTTTTCTTTGTTTTAGGTACTAGTTTATGACTCAAAGTTCTCAACGTGTTCGTGCACATATCTTGGAGTTTGACGACGATTTTGAACGAACTTTGAGAAGGAAGAGGAAGCAGCCAGAACCTAATCTACCTAGTTCCAGCTCTGAATCTGAGTTTGAAGAAGAGGAAGAGGAAGAACAAGCCATGGCTATGGATAATCGAACAATCAAGGAACTTTCAGCCTCGGGATTGGACAATGCCGTTCCCTTATGCATTCAATATCCTAGGGCAGCTCAAGGCAAGACTAATGAGTTCGAATTGAAGTCTAGTTTGCTGCATCACATTCCCAAGTACCATGGGCTGTCCATGGAAGATCCAAACAAGCATTTGAAGGAATTCGAAGTGGTTTGTTCAAGCATGAAGCCAATTAACGTAGATAGGAACATTTTGAAGATGAAAACCTTTCCATTCTCTTTTTTGGAAAAGGCTAAGGATTGGCTATTTGAATTAGGACCTGGAATTGTAACGTCTTGGGAAAGCATGAAGAGAGCGTTCTTAGAGAAATTCTTCCCAACTTTGAGAGTCATTCTTTTGAGGAAAAGAATAAGTGGAATCCAACAAGGCCAAGGAGAATCTTTCCCAGCGTATTATGAGCGTTTCAAGACTCTAGTTGCATCTTGTCCACAACATCAAATGAAGGAAGAGCTTCTAATTCAATATTTCTACGAATGACTTCTTCCAATTGAGAGACAAATGCTAGATGCCTCGGCATGTGGTGCTTTGGTTGATAAAACACAAGTTGATGCAAAGATATTAATCGCGAACCGAGCCTTGAATGCACAACAATACGAAGGAGTTGGACAGAGAGACCCCCCACGGCAACACCAAGTTCATGAGGTAAGTCCAATTTTCGAACTTCAATCTCAAATGGCTAATCTTTCTGTTCTTTTGTCACAGGTTGTGGAAGGATCAAAAGTGCAAGGAACAAGTGTTTGTGGCGTGTGCTCTATGCAAGGACACCCCTCTGAGCAATGCCCTCAATTGATAGAGAATGAGGGATGGGAAAGTGCCAACGCCATTAGTTATTAAGGTCAAAATCAGCCAAAGTATGATCCATTCTCCAACACCTACAATCCAGGCTGGAGAGATCACCCAAACATGAAGTGGAGGGAGCCTCAACAAACTCAACAACAAGGCGGATTTAGACAACCACATTCGGGGCTCTATCCAAGGCCATTCGCACCAACACAACCTCATCCACAATCTGCCCAACCAAATGTAGGTTCGTTAATGGATAACGATAAAATTCTTCAAGTAATAACCTTTTTGACGCAGGGACTACAAAATCAAGCCAAAGAGATGGGCGAATTGAAGAAACAAATGGGGCAGATGACAGAATTCATGGGACAATTTAGAGAACAAGGCAAACTGCCTAGTTCAACCATTGTCAATCCAAATAGAGGTTTTGAAACCGCCAACGCTATCACTTTGAGAAGTGGCAAGGAGATTGGAACAAGTTCAAAAATGACCAAACCAAGCCAAGATGAGGACGAAAAGTTGCTACAACAAGAAGCAAAAGCCACGGCAAGGGAAGAACACCCCTTGCTGCAGCCCCCTAAGCACCCTATGCCGTCCAACTCAACTAAGGTAGGTCCAAATTCAATTCCTTCTAACGTTATTCCACCAAATTTGCCTTTCCCTGACAAGTTTACGCAATCTAGGAATGAAGAGAATGAAAAAGACATTCTAGAGACCTTCAGGAAGGTGCAAGTCAATATCCTGCTCCTTGATGCGATAAAGCAAATTCCGAAGTATGTTTAGTTTTTGAAGAAGCTTTGTACAATAAAGAAACAGATTCGGGAGAAAGAGGTGGTACATGTAAGTGAAAATGTCTCTGCAATGTTGCAAAGAAAGCTGCCACCTAAATGCAAAGATCCAGGTAGTTTCACTATCCCTTGTGTAATTGGTAATACAAGGTTTGAACATGCTATGCTAGATTTAGGTGCTTCCATTAATGTCATGTCATATTCTGTTTATGCATCTATGAATCTAGGAGAGCTTAAAAATGATGGAGTTATTATCCAATTAGCCGATCATTCTAATGCATATCCGAAAGGAGTTTTGGAAGATGTTTAGGTGCAGGTTAACCATTTGATATTTCCAGCCGATTTCTATGTGCTTTAGATGGAAGATTTAGCCCACGCTCCACCATTGCCAATCTTACTTGGACGACCTTCCATGAAAACAGCCGAAACCAAGATTGATGTGGCCAAGGGAACGTTAACGCTGGAGTTTGGTGGTGATATGATTAAATTCAATGTTTCTGAATATGTTAAGAATCCTAATGATGTTCGTTCTTGTTTTGCCAGAGATGTGATTAAAAATATAAGGCATGAACGTTCAGCAGCACCAATCAAGAAGGATGTATCAAGAACCACTATCGAAGAGGCAATTGGAGTGGATCACACAGCCACTGCCCTCAAAACACCAAATCTGGCCGATAGCACCCCTTGTGAATTTGTTGACAGTGCTGCTACTTTTGAGCCTTCATCGCAGTATATTGGTGAGCCACCTATTCCAATTCCAATTCCCATTTCAATTAATAGGTTGTTACCTTCTTTGGTGTAGGTACCCAATCGAATCCAAGTTGGTGGGAGAGTTTACTTTGAATTTAGGAAGTGTAACGCCACAATCAGGAAGGATCACTATCCCCTTCCGTTGATAGATCCAATGCATGAGTATTTCGAAGAACATGTCGTGGGCTCTATTCAAGCTTAAAAGGAGGTATCGTCCGGCTGGAAGACGTTAAAGCAAGTGCTTCTTGGGAGGCAACCCATGTGTTCAAATAAAGAGATCTCGGAATCCGGCTCCTACAACCAGATTTGCGTTCCTTAACCCTTCTATTTATTACTTTTACTTTGCCATGATTGTCGTGTTTGCTAGTTGTTTGTTGATTGCTTTCGTGTTTGAGTTTTTGTTTGAAACTTTGAATTTCACCATCTATCACTTCTAATATTGTTACTCACTGTTTTTAAACGTTTTAGTGTGTTTTAAGTGTTTTAGTATGTGTGTTTTAGTGTGTGTCATATAAAAACGAAAAAAGAAGAAAAAAATTGACAAATTTTCGAAAATCTTGAAAAAAAAAGGGGAAAAAGTTTTGAAAAATGCCAAAAATAGTCGTTTTTGTTTGTTTGTTTGTGTCTTAGGGTACCTTCCAACACAATGATGAGGATTTGGTTTTTAATAACATGACTGTTAAAGAAAGTTACAAACATGGATGGAAGTTTGATATGCTCTTTGGTTTATGCTTAGTTGTAGTTGTCATTTACGAATTCACATGTAATCACAAAGGAAAAAAACAGTTTTTGTAACATGCTTGAAGGAAGGAACTCAAACTAACGCTACAACCCTGTGAGACTTGAGCCTATGCTTTGTTTGGAGAGTTATTAATCTGTGACATTCTTGTTTTCTAAAGTCGTTGCATGATCTCATTATTTCATTGCTTGGTTGCTACTTAGAATGCGTTTTCATCATTTTAGTTCCAAATAGTAGAACTCATGCCCATTTCATTCAAAGCATTACATTGATTGCATAACAAATAACAAGATGAAGTTGTTTAATTAAAACCAGAGCCAAAAAGCCTTATCCCTTGCATATGCATTGTAGGTTTAACCCCTTTGAGCCTTATTTAGCCTATTTTCTTTGTTAGCTTGCATTATCCCTACCTAGCCTAGAATAGGAATATCCATACCCTTGTTCTTAAACAATAGTGGAGCATGACTTAGAGGGAATTCCTTTTGATCGACATTATGCAGAAAAACAAGTGTGGGGGAAAGGCTTCTCGTTGGAAATCTATGAGGTTGTACGTTTTGTGTGCCAAAGAAAAAGAGCACGGGAAAAAAAAAAGAAAAGAAGAAAAAGTTGTGAAAAGAAAGAAAAAGAGTTCAAAATAAGTGAGAATGAACTCACAAGTATTGGTCGTTGAAGAAAGGGTCCAAAAGTTTGAATCTGGCCCTAAGTGATGTGTGAATCTCCCCTTGGTGTTTAAAGTTGGTTTCTACAATCAAAAGGTGAATTCTATGTGTTGATTTCATTACCTTGCTTACTATCGCTTTAAGAACTTATGTTTATCTTTACCTTTCTTTGTTAGCCAATACCTTAGCCCCGTTACAACCCTTAGACTTCTATCTTGATTGTTATGTGTTTCAATATGTGGAGTTTGAAATTGGTACGAGCATATGGAATCCCTGGTTCTCGCGTCTAAGTAGTGGCATTCCGTTCATGAGATCATATACATGTTATATTAATAATTCCAGAAAGTGCCTTCATTGTCATAACATATGTGGGTGCTAGTCTACATGTTTACATCAATCTTCTCACATATACTTAGTATAGGGAGTGTAGTCAGAAAATCTGTGTGAAAATAGAGAGTATATCCGGTGAGGAATTGAGTGAATTCTCTAAGGCATGTTACTACATTCAAAATATTGTTTTAATTGATTAAATGCAAGCTAGTGAGTGGTTACTGCGATTAAGTATGAGCTCGAGGGTAAGGATGGCTAAAATCTATGGGAGTAGTGATTTTTAACATGTCATGTTTCATTGGAAATCCCTGAGGCGATTGTTGGAAGGTTTAGGTTAGGTTTAGTTTGTTTTGTTTTGCTCGGGGACTAGCAAAAGCTAAGTGTGGGGGGAATTTGATACGAGCATATTTATGCGACTTTGTTAGCCTGTTTCTTTGCATTTACTTAGTTAGTTTCTATTTATTAGAGTGATTTAAGCTATTTTCGTGTATTTATAGGTCCATATGGCAAAGTTTGCAAGAAACAGCATTTTGGAGCAATTTTGGAGCAGTTTTGGGCTTGGAATGGATAACATATGCATGCAGCAAGGTGGATGGACGTTTTTGGAGTTCAAAAGAGGCTAGGAATGTGCTAAACATCTGGAGAATTAATTCAAGACTTGGAAGATAAGGAATCAGCTAAAAATAAGGAAACCTTATCCAACCTTATCTTATCCAAACATTATCCAAACCAACCTTATCTTATCCTATCCTATCCTAATCTTATCCTACCTTAATTCTAGCTGCAAGGGGGAATCATTTTCATATTAAATCACCTAAATATCTGGTTCTAGAAGCCCTATCCTCTGTCCTAAAATTGTGCCGCACAAGCCCTAACCTTTTCCCCTAGGAATCTGCCGTGTGCCTCTCCTTTTCCTGCAGGGATTGGAATGTGTAATCTTTCTCCTTGACAACCTTTGTCGTGCCCCCTAGCCCTATAAATACACCACACGTAGTGCCGCAGCTTTGCAAGGAAGGAAGGAGGGAAGAATCTTGGTGTCGTGCCTGCCATCCAAAGCCATTGGAGTGCTGGAACGTTTCTGGGTTTATTCTATCCTTAGTTTTAGTTCAATGTTTGTTTTAATTTGGTTTTCAATTATGATGAATATGTGGAACTAAATTTCGTTTTAGCTAGAGGTGAGTTTGAAGCCATGATCATATGTTTTATATGAATTGATTACATCCAGTTATTGTTTCATAAATCGTGAATGCAATTTACTTATCTGTCTTATTGAGAACTTATTCTTGTGTATTGATTAAGGACGCGTACTTAGTTCGCATGCATGAATTTGATGCTAAAATATAAGGGAATTTCACCTAATCGTTATGAACTTATATTTATAAGTAGTAAAAGTCACTAGTCATGATTGTGTTAAGTAAATTCCTGGCAGGAGTATCATGCAGTTCATAGTTACGAATGCCTTGTCAATACTTATGTTTTTCATAGAACTTAATGATCTTTGATATGTATCTCTATCATGCATTTCATATAGGGAACTTGATAAGAATACTTTGGTTGCGTCGCTGAGTTCAATTTAATGAACTTAGGAAAATCTGAGAATTAATTTGTGCAGTTCACGGTTAATTTGGGGCATTGTCATTCATGGTTTATAGGAATAATAACTGGAAATCGATTTGTATGCATATGTGTCATGTGTGGAGAAGAATCCTCTAGCTAGCCTTTCACCATTCAATCACCCAATTTCGTGCAAACCCTTAGTTATTTTTTGCAACGTACTTAGTTTAAATCTAAAATTCGTCCAAACAACCCCCCCTTAGTGTGTCGAGTCAAGTTAGTTCAATTTTCGTCCCAGTCACCCTTGAGTTCGTACTTTGAGTCAGTTTAGCTTTGTTTTGTGTTTTTTAGTCTAATTAGTGTACATTAGCATCCCTCATAATCCCTGGCCTAGAACGATCCCTACTTACTTATACTACAACTATCTAAAAAACGGTTTAATTTGTGTGTTAGTTTTTACCACATCAATTCCTTCAACTATAGTGCCATTAAAGTTAAAGGTGGGGTGGTGATGCTAGTTTCCATATGCTATTTTGGAATCCACTAAATGGTGGAGGTCCATGGTGCATCATTATGTTATTGAAAGGTGCTATTATGCCTTATGGTCTTGTGCTGTCTAACTTGTGGTCTTGTGCTATTTGAGGATGATGGTCCACGATATCCTATTTTTATTCAATGACTAAGTCTTCATAAGATATCAGCTAATGTATTATCATTACCTTTAATATGTTCAAAAATTGGTTTGAAACCATTTCCTGTAATTGAATCAACAAAATTGACCCATGATCGGGCTGATTGTTTATTAGTATGTATCTTATTATAATGAGAAACTATGTTTTGACAGTCTGTTTTAATTGTAAAAAACTTCATTATGTAAAAATAAAGAAAATGCTTTAATTAATTATTCTTAGAATTTCTAACTATGTTATTGGTAATCTTGACTGTACATTACTAAATTGTCCAGATGGATGTCTACAGACTTATTCAATTATAGGAAATGGTTTCACACCAATTTTTGAACATATTAAAGGTAGTGATAATACATTAGCTGATATCTTATCAAGACTTATTCATTGAACAAGAATGGAATATCGTGGACCATCATTCGATAGCATAATGATGCATCATGGACCTCTACTATTTAGTGGATTCCAAAATAGTATAAGCAGACCAGCATCACCACCAGTACCCACTTTTAACTTTAATGTTACTATAGTTGAAGGAATAAAAAATCCAACTTTAAGGTGTAGGCCAAGGGTACTAGGACTCACTGATCGGCAGCAGGTTCTCTTAGATAATTTTTGAAATATTCAAATTAAGCAACCAAGAATGAGGTTAGGTCATGAAAAATTAATAAAAACCTTAGAACAAGAGTTTTATAGTTTTAATTTTAATTTCCATCAAAGTCAATATCATATTCATTCTCTTAAACACATCCTCCAAGACCTTTCTAGAGACCATGAGTCATTGCTTAACTAGTTCACCAAAATGAACCAAGAACTCCAATCTCTTAGAATGCAGCATAAGACAAGTAACACCCTGAAAAAAGAATTGAAAATAGGCATAGAAATTAATCAACATAAGAATAAAGAAAAAAAGGTTATTGAATCTAATAATAAAGAACAATATGCTAATGAGCCCGTTGAAGAGTGTGAAGTTAAGATTGAGCTCTTAGAAGAAGATATTGAAATGGAGCAGTATAAAATGAATAAGCAGCATCAGCATCTGACAGACAAAGAAAAACAAGAAAGATATGAAAATTTTCTTACGAATATATCATTAGAATTAATAAAAGATTATATCTTATTAGAAGAAATTTCAAAAGCAAAATTCAGAATAATGCCACCAAATATGCAAAATGAGATCCTAAGCAGAGCATCACAGTCCATGTGATACCGAATTCGAAAAGTAAATACCCGGTTAAATAGTCGGATGACCATTAGAACAACTAGAACATAAAATCTTGCACATGGAACTCGACATGTTTCAGCATGACGACCACTCATAATGTACGTATAAGGCTGAACTCAGAGGTACCTTGGTTAATGTCTAGTTATTTGTATAGCAAACATTCAACTATAACAGAGTGCTTGAGCAAAGTATGATTGTCAGTTTAGCAAGTTAATAATATAACCACAATAGTGTTTCTATGTTTTGGATTGAAAATCTAATTAAAAGAACACACTAAAAGAAAGAAAGAAAGAAAAACTTACTTAAGACTTGGAGCTTGCTTGAATATATACACTTGAACTTTTATTGATGTATAGAAGATAATTACAAAGGAAGTGTTTACAAGAAAAGTTTACAAATGATCGTAGGAAGGCTTCAGATGCTCTATGCTTGAGTGTTTGCAGGTTGAGGTGATAGACATGAATGGGAGTGCTATTGTATAAAAAAAAATACTTACAAAGGAATGGTGTGGACATGTCACTGGGCACTTGTCAACTTTTTCTTGATGGTTTGTCACTTTTGTTGTCACTGTTTCTAAATCTGTTGAAAGTGCCAGCACTATTTCTGAAAGTGTCGATGTTATCATTTTTTATTGACTTGTCCTTTCCTTTTTTTTTGCTGCATTTTCTTTGTCTTCTTTTGTATTTGCTTTAATGAAGGCCATGCGAACTTTGCTGAATGCTGGACCACTTTTGTCAGATTGTTTTTCCTTCTGCCTTTTTCTATCTGAATGTTTTAAAGGGTAGAATAGGTATTTTTTAAAACTATTGTCATCAAGATTAAACATAGTTTTTAGGGGCCTTTCATTAGTTTTCCACACACACACATACACACACACAGATATATATATATATTATATTATATATATATATAATAAAAAATACACAAAGATTTTAGGGGCTTTTCATTAGTTTCACACACACACACATATAAATCATCAAAAGTACTTTAAAGTCCAACGAAGTTACAAAAGCAATGAGAATGTTAGAGATCTTGGGAGAGGAAAAAGAGACCAAAAACAAAAATGATGAGGGAAAAAGAGAAGGAGCAGGTAATAACTTTTGAGTTAAAATCTAAAATTTGAGCAAATTTAAATAAGAATATAGGCCAGGATTAAAAGGCTAGCTCACCAAAATTTAGGTTTTAATCTAACTCAATTCTTCTCCAATGGGGATGGGTCTAAAATAAGCTTTAACAAAAAAAAAAATTGAACAATTTTAAAGTCACCAAAAAAAAATATAAATACATGTTTGATGGGTCAGTTTAGTGAATTTTCAACTTTTCTAGGAATCTAAATATTTTTATGTAAAATGTTCATAAAAATAAAGTATTGTTGCAGTCCTATTAGATTAGGAATGTGATTGTGTAAATCTTAGTGTATTTAGGGATATCTTTGAATATTCTCGTTAGTAGTTAATATCCTATTAGAGTTGTAATCTTAAAAGGGTAAGGAATTAACCTTCCTTACTACTATAAATAAAGGCAAAATGGGGTGGAATAGAACATACCTCACAATTACACATCTCTCTCTTCTCTCTCTATGTGCCTCACCATCTCTCTCTATGGCCTCTATAATCGTTCAGTAAATTATGCTTACAACACGTTATCAGCACACTTTTGACGTTGCCCTAAAGAGAGTTTGAATTTCAATCAAGGGAGTATTACGTTTCAATCATTCTTTTTATGATTATTTTATTACTTTATTGAATTGATCTACATGCTATTGATTCAATTTAATTTTTCTGTGTTGAACGTGATACAACGCATTGGAGATGCAATTCTGGCTTTCTGAGAAGGATCTTCTACAAGTTCAAAGGCTCAATTGTTTTTTGCCAATTAAGTTCTTTTAAAATAAATTAAGATATTTGAAATGACCATGAAGCATGAAAACATTCTTCATGATCCATGAACCCCCTATATTTATATTTTCCTTCTTTTTATTATTATATATATATATATTATATATATACACACACACACACATTCATGCATTACGCAATTATAAAATCGCTATGTGGAATTTGTGAGTAAAAAAATAAAAATAAAATAGAAGCATGATTATTTTATTATTTTGGGTTTTAAAAACCTAGAAATCGAAGAAAAAAAAAATTCATGCTGAAGCCGCGGCTTGCAGCCGCGCTCACACAAAGCTGCAGAGCTGAGCCGAGCCGGTTCTGTCCTAAAACCAGACGCACAGAACCACTAAGGTTCGAACGACGCCGTTTTTGGCGCTTTGTGACCTACAGAGCCGAGATTCACCATACTTTCTTGTGGCAACCTTGAATTCGACCATTGTTTTGGTTGTCGCAGCCCATTGATGCTCGATTGATCTTAGCACCCATCTTTACTGGTGTGCACACCCAGGCCTGCAGGAACCATCGCCTCCACCTCTTTTGCGGTTGAATTCGAGAAGGAGATAACGGTTTGGAGTCATTGACTCAACCCCCTATCGTGGAGCCACCATCGCCGACTCATTTTCCCGTCTGAGAACATAACCATTTGTGGCGACGCCGTTGATGATCTTCGGCCATCTCACACCTAGCTATGCTGGGCTTCGCTCTCAGGACACCGCAGCCCTTTGGGCCTGCTGTCATTTGGCCCTATACCCATCTTTACATTTTTCATTTGGCCCGCCTCAGCCTTGTAGCAGCATGGACTGCTTCTTTTTCATGGACCAAGCCCAATTGGACTTCCCTAATTGATATGGCCCGCAACCCAGCTTGGGCTGGGGTTGCCCACAACAGATTTATGCCCTTTTTCTTTTGGCCTTCAGCCAACATGATTTCTGTGCATAGACCTAAATCTTTAATATTTTTTCTTTGCTTCTACGATCAAAATCTGACAAGACATCCAAAATTATTGCCCTGAAGTCCACTTTTGGACATTAACGATTCAATATTTTATTTCTTTTCTTTGAACTGTTAACTACCTATCATAGTCCCGAAGCACTCACACTTGAGTTCCTGAAGCAACCTAAATCCACTAGACTTAGTTGTATATTGTAATATGTGTTCTTATAGGTACCTCCTTTTATGAACCGGCAGTTCATAACTAAACTCAAACATGTAGTTTCAAATTTAGTGCCTTTGAAACCCGAAGTTTTCATAAAACAATACACCCATGAAAACCCGATGTTTTTCATGAAAACCATGTCTTAGAACCCGAATGTTCTAACTTTGATGATTATGGATATTTTATTTCCTATAGCATTATTCACAATTTTGTTCCCTCCATTCAGCGGATTGTCGAACCATAACAAGTTCGATTTCACTGATTTGGACGTTTCTTGACCAAAACCATTTATGTGGGTACAAGACGTGAATCTCCACTTGACTATCAAGAAGCTGAGAAACTATTGAAGCCAACAATGGCAGGGAAGAGCTGAATAAGCCTCCACCATGATCTTTATTCGAAGACTTATGTTCGAAGCATTACCCACGGAAGTACCTACCGAACGAGGATTCCACGGCTCTTTGACTCACTCTTACAGACTGTCTAATCATGAAAGACATTGCCTGAAGCACACCATGATTACGTCCATGAATGAGTACGATTATGAAGTTTATAAATCTGATCGAATTTTGACTGGAGAATACTTTTCTCATCTTTCCATGATTCTAACTCACTCTTGACGCGACGCAGTAGTATAGAAAGTGGAAGTTTATCAAATTCTCGGATCTGATTACTACCACAAACGTGTGAGAATGGTATAGACCCAGCTTTGACTGGAGTCTATCGAACGGTATAGACTCAGTTCGGCTGGAGTTTATTGAACGGTATAGACTCAGTTCGGCTAGAGTCTATCGAATGGCTTAACCCAGTTCAGTCAAAACCTATCAAGTGGTGGTGCCCTGCTTTGGCAGGGATACATCGAACGTTATTGCTCTACTTCGGCAGAGGCCTATCGAGTAGACCCCTCCAGCTTTGGCTGGAACTTACTGAACCCAAGTTTGGGTATGTCTTTCTCACGATCCAATTTCGAGTTTGTTTTTACAACATATGGTATAATTAGGGCCTGCCAAGGTGTGGCATCATGCCCGAAGCGTGATCCTTGGCACCTAAGACCTAAAACTTTAATAATTAGGGATAATATTCCCAAACCTCAACCCTACAGAATCTACTTCCATCTTGATAGAATAGATTATTGGTTATGCACCTGTTCGTGCCCTTACCAATATCGTTGAGGAGTACCATTCTCATAGTCAATATGTGAGATTGATTTTGCTTCACCGAACACTGTTGGAATAGTAGAATTTTGACATGAATGGCCTTGTTGGCCGAATCCCCTTAGTAACTTTGGTTTACTTTGTGAACGTTTTTCCATGTTCTTAGATTCAAGTTTGGTGTTTGTTTTAGTTATGGATAATCTTATTGATATTGTCCTCGAATATGAGTTAATTGAATCATGTTTCTTGTATACATGTGACTGAATTCAATTAAACACGTGATTAGGTACGAATGTGGGAAAGTTAGTTGTCTGGATGCATGTGATACTACACACACTAACTTTATACCTAAATCACATCTCTAGCAATGACTTCAGGTCCATCCAACCTGGTTAAGAGCAGTGGCACGCTCCTCGATTTATGAATGGTACTAAATTACCATTTAAGAGGCCTTATATTATCTCCGTTTCGGAAGAATGTCGTTGAGTTTTAAAGGATATTCGAGATGACAATGATCATGAATGAAACCACTGATGGAAAATAGAGTGAAATATCTTTGCACCACCTCCAAAAATGAGCCTGAACCTTTGATTTGGGGCCAATGGGTTGTCTTCCAACTGGGAACATACACATGTGGCCGCCCTGGAGCCAAGTGATTGAGCAGCTTACTGCTTTGGCATAACCTTTTTAGGACATTTAGGTCGAACAATGATGCTACAACGCATCTCCTTACCCAAAGTAGGGATCTTGTGCCTACAAGGTACATTTTCCCAAGCCTACTCGTTGGGGAAATTGATTTTCTAATTCATCCATAGCAAAGATACGAAACAACCCTCTTTTCACAGTGGATTCAAGGGAATATATGTGGACTAATCCAACCAAAATGCGGACCATATAAATACTTATGGTTTTGGATGATGAATTGAGAAAATGGTCACATGTTTGTCCACACACATTACTGCTAAACCTTATGGCTGATTTTAAGGGTTCACCACCCTACTTATCCCATAAAGTCTAGAAGACTGGATAATGCCGGAGAGTTTATATCGACAGTTTTCAATAAGTATTGCATGTCTTTTGGGTTTATAATTAAACATCGAATTCCCATGTTCACCTCAAATAGCCTCGCATAGTGATCATAAAGCGCAATTTAAAGGATCACACGAACCTTGGTGAACTACCAAGTTTTTGGTTTTCTGCCTAGGGCTATGCAATCTTGTACTCAGCTATGTTAGTCCGCCTTGAGGCCCATTGCCACCCAACCTATTTGACGTTATAGTTGGTTACTGAGTACGAACCTGACGCTTCGTATTTACGCGTTTTGGGTGTGCATTCCATATGCCAAGTTGCGACTTCTGCAACGTACCAATATGGGTGCTCAAAGAAGGATGTGAATCTTTGTCGATTACGATTCTCCTTCACACTAGCTCTCTTAGAGCCCTTGCATGCGATCTCTTTACCGCTTATTTGCGGGTTGTCACTTCAATGAGATAGTTCTTCTTCTTCTTCTTCTTCTTGTTTCTCTCGTTGCTTCTTACTTTTTTCCCTTGCTCTCCTTTCCGTTCTGACCATTTCTTCTTACCCCCAACGGCGTTTCTAATTGCTCATCTCTGCTCCGATCTGCAGCCGCTTCCAAACCGCGAATTGTTGCGGTATTTTGAGATGGTGTATAGAGTTTCGGTGTTCCCACCGGCTCGGGTGTTCACCACCACCACCACCACCACCACCTTCTCATTGTCTCTGTCTTTCCCAGCAGTGTTGTTCATGGGTTGCCACGAACTTCATCCTCATCGTTGGCTTCTTCCACTCCGTTGTTGGCTATCCTTTCTTTGTGGCTGTGCTAAGGAAGGAAATCGAGGTGAAATGCTGCACTTGATTTGGCGCTGCTTGGCTGTGGACGGAGAATTGGTCAGATCGAGACCGGCGACATATGTAGTAGAATTTTTTGGTGACTGTCACCTCTTTTGTGCGTTTTGGGCTTCAACTACTGGTTGGCCCTTTGTAGTTTGTCTTTTTTGGTCTGTGTTTTTGCTTGTTTTTGTGTATTGTTTGGGCCTTGGCATTGTATCTGTGTATCTTTTAGTTTGTTTAATAGTAGAAGCCTTTTTCCAAAAAAAAAAAAAGACGACTTTCATAAAAAAGAACACAAGAAGATGTCCCCATAGATGATCAATCGATCAACGTCGGTGTGTAAGGTGCATGTGTCTAACCTAAAAGAGAGGGGTACATGGCCCCTGCTGTGAAGCCACGGAAATCCAACTTTTCACCTGCAGAACTATGCAACTTTACAACCAATCAATGCGCCAACTTTCCTCTTTATGTTTTTGACAAAAGTCCACAATTTTTTTTCATTTTTAGCACAACTCCTCTTAGACCATCTCCAACAGAAGGGTTCAGAAGGATAGAGGGTCGAAAATAGCTCAAAAATTGTCTTCAACCGAGGGCTAGGCCAATGGCTCGTGGGCCCCACGAAACAAAAAAGGGCCAAAGGGCCAACCGGGTGACCATCTTCAACTAGCCAACGGGCTGGCTAGCCCACTTTTTTTTTCTTTTCTTTTTTTTCTTTTTCTTTTGTTCTTTTCCGTTTGCCCAGCCCACTTTTTTTTTGGACGTTTTTTTTTTTAATTTCTAATTTTTTCCTACACCATTTCTCACATATTTTTCACCATTCCATACTATCTTACCTCATTTTATTTCAATTCTTCACATTCCATATTATAACCCTTTGGCCCTTGGTTGGAGACGGTTCTTTGTGACAGGGCTAAAACGAGCCCTATGGCCGTTTGGCCCTCGGTTGAAGATGGTAAGAAATATGGTCATGCACTTTTCATTAAAATATTAATTTCTTGGAGGATTAGAGGGCTAAAAGGAACTCTCTGGCTCTCCTTTGGTTGGAGATGGTTTTAGTAGTTAAAAAAGGGCATGCAGACAGTTAGTAGTACGGTCTAATAATATTTCTTTTTATTTGTGAGTGAGTGATTTTATGCTTGATTTTCCAAAAAGACGAATTTAAACCACATTATTGTTATTGTTTTGGATTGGAGCTTAATGTTTGGAGTTGATAATCACTTTAGTATTTTCATGCACCAATAAAGTTAAACCTAGCTTATGATTCCAACTCCTTCATTTTTACACACACAATTAAACATAAATTCGAGAAACAATGTTTAATTTTCTTGCAACTTGCAAGACGTGCTAAAGATTTTTCATGTATTTCTTGCATTGGATCAGTTTAAAGATGTAGAGCAGTGTATTGTGTACTGAGTAGTATTAACTTTACTTGTAAATCAAGTTCTTCGTTAACGGGACGGCAAACTAACCGATAACAAGGTTCAAGTGCAGCTTGAATTCGCACATTAGCTTAGCTATTCGCAACGGGTGGCACATTAAAAAATAAGTATGCGGACAATACGGCACGAATGCGGAAACTAAAAATAGACCTATTGCAGTCTTGCATATGACATAAACAAGCTATATACGTAGTCCAAGTAAGGTTCCTTATCTCCACCCCCATACCAACAAATGCTTCAAGCATGTAACATGACAAAATTGTTTGGTTTAAAGTTTGATCAGATTACAACTCATTGGATTTTGCAAGTTTCAAATTTCAGCTGCCTTCCTTGAACCAAAAAGGGGAAAACAAAAAGCAAAAAAGGAAGAAGTTCAATTAGATGATCTTTATCTTTACTTCTTTACAGTTGCATTTTCTTGATGATTTGGAACCTGCAAAACTGGAAAAACGTAAGTAAATCACGGATTCACAATCCATGAACAAACCAAATCAGCAGATGAAGAGTTCTTTCCGAGTGAACTCCTAAATTAGTCACAGTTACATTCTTTTAAGTATGTACAAGAAGCTAACAGGACCCAAATCTAAGTATGAAGTAGAGTTGTAAGTTGTAACCGAAGTACTATGAAATAGAGTAGTTCTCGTATTAACCAAAACTAAACATTTGACCTTTTGCAATGGCAACATGCTACTAAATTAAATAATAAATTTGGCATACGAGTTTGCGCCAAAGGAAAACCCTACGTCAGCAAATGTGTAATTCAAACAGAACATAGAAGCAACAAAACATAAATAATCATAACTGAACTAACCTATCCTCACAAAATATTTATGAAACTTAAAATACCAGTATATGCATAAACGAAAGCATTTTCTCGTCAAATAGTTTTGACTTGTTACTAGAATGTCAACCCGAATCATATTTGAATTATGGTCTTAATTTATAGTAAAACAACACAATATCTGGCGAAAAAAATATTAGCAGCGCTTATGTCATATTCCAGCATAACATGTTACACAATGTTTCAGGAAAAAACATAGGGCAGATTATGACAGTACCTGGTTTTGCCTCCCGAAAGCAGCACTTGTAACAATAAAAGTCTGCATTCCTTGACACTGGCTAGATTCGGGTATGAAGCATTTGTAAGGTCAAGGAATAGGCAGCCTG
Organism: Cotoneaster glaucophyllus; assembly: GCA_036320875.1. Lineage (NCBI taxonomy): Eukaryota > Viridiplantae > Streptophyta > Magnoliopsida > Rosales > Rosaceae > Cotoneaster > Cotoneaster glaucophyllus. Next base: position 26,403,659 of record CM070058.1, read on the forward strand.
TATTTGGAACTACATCAGACAGGAGCTTCAAATATCAGCGCACAAGGTGAAAAATTCAAATCAAACAGTGATGTACCAGTTGACAGCCAGAGTGCTACTTTTGGAACATCTTGCTGTAGGCCTTTTTCTCTTTATCACGTCTATCAGCAATCTGCAAAAGACATGTTTAAAACGCAGTTGATTGTAAGTTGACTGTAACATCTATAGTCGCAGAATTTTTCAAGTCTGGTTTTATATACAAACCTTCTTCTTTGCAACAGCATACTCCTTTTTAATTCCAGCTGAACATCAAAAGTAAACCATAACAAGTGTTAGCAAAAATGTAATAAAAAAACATTCTCTCGCTTTGTCCTTGTCCTTTCAAGAAACTTCTTGCTACTTGTATTTAATACTGCTAAATGCTACATATTGAAAGTATACAAAAGGTTGGATCCACATCGTTCAATTCCATTACCAATCACTTTTTATTTTATTGCTCTCCATGACGTGATTATAGAAAAAGAAAGCAAACATTTATCATAAACTGTGTTATTATCTATAGAGCACCCCAAGAAAACTCTTTTTCTTCTTCATTTTTGAATGACAGCTACAATGCTACGCTCCCTCAAATCAAGTAGTTTGATCTACTAATGCTTGGCTCATGAAACTCTATCACCAGAACCAGTGAGAAATACAGGCTAAAGCTCCGGGCTTTGCCCCATGTTTAGTTTAGCCAGTAGTTTATCGTAGATGTGAGGGTTCTTCCTATCACGTAAAGTCAAACCAAAAAAACTGGTATCAAGATACATCATCAGGCTTATGAGAAAGGACCGTCCATACCATCATTTGGCTCCAAATCCAATGCCTTTTTGAAGCTTTCAACTGCAGCATCAACATCGTTAAGCGCCATGTATGCCTGATATGCACAAAGGACCAGTCATTAGGATTCAAGAAAGCACTGCAATTGATATCTCATAGTTAACTACCAACCACAATAGTAACGGGAAACAATTAATATTTTACTAGTAAATGATAACACAGGCCAGACCACACAGATAAGAAACTGGAAATATAGAATTAAAGGCATCAGGAAGTGAACTAATGCAATGCCATGAAGCTTAAATCGATCAGGGCCACCCTGGCATACATGCATAAACCCAAGATACTAACCTGACCTTGTCGAAACAAAGCTTTAACATTATCTTCTCCATCCCTCATTGCAAAGTCAGTGTCTAACAGTGCTCCTTTCAGATCCCCCAACTTCAACTTACAAGCCTATACAACATACCAAGCTTGGTTATTAGTTAAAAAAGGCACTAGGAATACAATGAAATCGGGCAAGAATAAAGGTATTAGGTAGGCTTTTAGAAGGAAAAAAGAGAGCATGAGAACATCACCCCTGCACCCCAGCCCCCAAACAAAAGACAACAGTTCATTTAGGATGACTTTCAGCAGTACCTTAATTAAAAATAATATTAGTTCAATAACTAAATTGGAAAGTTAAGTAATATGATAACTTGAACGCGATGGAACTTTGTTGAGCGTTGATCACACAGAACAGTACTACATATTAGTGTAGTCCAGCCAACACTTTATTGATATTTAAACCTTTAAGAGACCCTGTGTTTGACAATCAAATTCAGATATATTTGAGCATACTACTACCTCTTTGCAATTTTAACTAATAAGCTCAAAATACTTTAAAGCCAACACAAAAAGATAACTTGCCACTCAACACTACGGTCTAGTGGCATTCCTCTTCACTTGTAAGTGAGAGGCCTTAGGTTTGAATCTCGTGGATGGCGAATTCGATACCAAATTAGGTTGCCCATTGTGTGGCTTAGCCAAACTTCCCCCCCCAAAAAAAAACCACACTCCCCTTAGGGTAAAATGTATCGTTGTACTCAAAAAAAAAAAAAAAAAAGATAACTTACAGAGCTGTTTGTGAAAATCTGTGACTTGGTCTTTCTCAAACTTGAACTCTTCTCTGCAGAATCACAGGGAAACGAAGTAAATCATGAGATGGACTGGAGGCCTTGGAATGGGTAGCAAACTTGTATTCCAATATGACCAAGGAAATAAGTACATAACATAATTTGAGAAAAGCAAGTTCACCTTCATCAATTCCATCTTTCTCCCAGCATATATCCAGATAGCGTAAAGACTTGCGATATTTTTTAAGAGCCGTCTTATAGTCTTGTTTCTGTGAACAGTAAATATCACCTTTTTCAGTATAGTATTACTGTTTTTGTTAGGGGCTTGGGCAAAAGCATTCTAGAACAATGTTTCCTTAACATTCCAAAAACATATCTTAACAATTAAGTTTCCTGATATATAATTCAATATACCAAATTAGAAGATCAACGAAAGGCTGTAACTAAACATGACGCCTCATTACCTTGTAATATTCGTTTCCGAAACCCTTAATTGAATCTACAGAAGTCATCCACCAAGAAAGATCTTCAGGAGTCTCATCAAGGTCAGCAGGCCAATCAGGATAAACATCACCATCCTTGAAAAGATTAGATATTCCATCATCTTCTCCCTCGGGGATTTCTCCACAATCGGCAACTATAACATCCATAGTGGGGCAATCACCATCAGCTGTGGCTATGTGCTCAATTGAGCGGACAACTCCCATTCCTTTAATTACCTTCCCAAATACAACATGTTTCCCATCCAAATGAGCCGTGCGAGTTGTCGTGATGAAAAACTGAGACCCATTGGTGTTCGGACCAGAATTAGCCATGGATAACATGCCTTTCCTTTCATGTTTCAATTCAAGATTTTCATCTTCGAATTTCATTCCGTAGATAGATTCTCCACCAGTACCATCTCCAGCGGAGATATCCCCCTTGTATCATGAACCCTTTAATGACACGATGAAAACGAACTCCCTGACATGACACGGAAACAGCATATGAATATATGATTATAACATCAATACACTTATCCCAAAGGCAGCTTTAAGAAACGCTATACAAACTTTAAAAGCACATTGTGTACCAAAAATAAACAAGCTTGAGCTACAATACGAAATCATTTTGTAACCCGATTGTTCGGCCTTCTTAAAAACTTTCTCTTAGTTTAGACAGTTTGACAAGGGCAAAAACTCATCATTGTATCAAACAATTAACCCTTTTTTATCAACAGTTGCAATTCTTTGTTAAAATGTCCAAAAATTGCAAAACAATAGTAACTAAATGAGACTTTTCAAGAAAGTAAATGAGACCTATGGTAAATGAACTTCAGAATACTGAAACTGGTTGTACACAATCCCAATCACAAAAGCAAAAAGATTGCAGATTTGCATGATATATATGCTTAAAATAAGATTAATCAGGTTATTAAACAAAACCCAATAAAAAAATTCAAAATCCAATAACTTCTGCATATCAATCAAGAACATCTCAGTATCTTGCATCACAAAAACAATAAATAAAAACAACCCAGATAAACAAACACATAGCAAAACACAAATACAGAAAGCAAACAAAAAGAGAGGACCTTGTAATGGAGAGGAACACCAGTATTGGGGCCAATGCCCTTCTCACCAGTACAGAGAGCTCTGAAATTCTCAGCGGTTTTGGGTACCACATCGTCGAAAAGCTCGACCACTATTCTCCCTTCGAGCTCTCCTCCGATGCTAATGTCGAGAAAGCATCTTGTCCTCCCCATCTCTCTCTCTCTCTCTCTCTCTGAGTTCTAGACTTTTCTTCTTCTGTCTCTCCCAGTTCTCTCTCAAACTCAGTGTGTATATAGTGGGAAACAGAGTTTAGTAAATCCCTATTTATTTGTCTCTCCTTCTGCCCGTGCCGACTTGTTCAATGCCGCTCTATTTTGATTGGTATTTTTCTTTTCTGTTCTTATTTTTATTTGCCACTTGCTATAGGGCCCTTAAATTGTCATTCTATGAGATGTTCTAATTTTTGGGGAGAAAAAATAAGTTGTGATATTTAGGGACAACAATAAGTTCTAAATTTTATGGACAAAGAAATAAGTTCTGGATTTTATTGAATTCGGGGTGCTCTATTGAGTTTCGATTTTGATATAAAAGCTTTCGCGTTTAGCTTAAGTCACGACAGAGGTATGTAAGAGCTGTTCCACCGCTTTTTTTTAGGCCGGCACCCAAGCCAAAAAATGGATCGGTTCCCTTCAATTTGCTCCACCCCAGCCCTTTAGGTTGGCACCTAGCCCAAGCCAGGCCACAGGGCGGCCCAGAATAGACAGAGGAAGGAGATGGTCCAACTGACGCCATGCAGACGCCAGCGTGGCGTCGGTGGGCGTTTGAAATTTTTTTTGCTAGCCCAAGCCAGGCCACAGGCCGGCCCAGAATAGACAGAGGAAGGAGATGGTCCAACTGACGCCATGCAGACGCCAGCGTGGCGTCGGCGGGCGTTTGAAATTTTTTTTGCACCAGGCGCGTAGAAAACACGCGCGACTGGGCGAGCATCGCAGACAAGATTCAGAGCTGGGGCCCACATGCGCAGGTGCACTCAACGAACGGAATGGGAGGCCATGTGGTCCGTCCTGGGCCGTTGGATTTCCAACTGTCAAAAAAATTTAAATTTGAATTTTGATCTGGACCATCCGATCACAAATCAACGGTCCACATTTTTCCCCCCAATTTTTTTTTTTAAAAAAAGGCACAACTGCCAGAATTATGACCACTGGCCACGTGTCAACTTATAGGTTGTCCAACAGTCCAGATTAATTAACTACATTAAAATTTATAAAAAATTAAGAAAATTGTTAAAAAATACAGATTTTTTTTAAATTTAATTTTTTTTCTTCTATAAATACCACATTTCAATATTTTCTACACTTTCTACATTTCAATATTTTCAACACTTTGAGAGAAAAAAATGACTTCGTGGAAGCTCATTGAAGATGTTACATTATGTGAATGTTGGGTTCACACTACTCATGACCCGATTACGGGTAATGAGATGGATAAGGGAGAAATGTGGAGTAAAATTACAAAAGCGTTTTGCGATGTACATGGAAAAGACGACTGAAGTAGTCAAGGTCTTCAAGGTCGTTGGAAAAAAACTCAATGCATCCTTTACTTGTTGGAAAAACGCCATCTCTCATGCTTCCGGTAATCTGCGTAGTGGGACAAGTTTAGCAAATCAGGTGACAATATTTTTATTTATTTATATGTATTCCACCCACATCAATATTTTAATTTATTTATTTGTGGACACCCGCATTTTATAATATTGTCTTATCCCACATTTATAGACACTACAAGCACAAGCATTCTACAATGCGAAGAACTACAACAAATAATTTTGATAATCTATGTAAGGGTAGTTGACAGATTACTCACTAACACATAAACTGATTCAGACAAGACATAAATAAATTGAGTGTACTAGATCAAAATGAATAAGAATTCAATAACTGATAATCCAACAAAATAATGGGTTCAATTAACAACCTCAACCAACGGATCACATATATGAGCTTATTTATGGCTTCTTATACATTATGAGAAATACTTGCATAGTTACTCAAAACACCTTGTTTGATACTACTTCAAACATGCATGTAGAGGTTCATTAGCAATAGTTATAATAACTAAGCATTCATGCATCATGGTATTTCTCCTAATCATATTCCTCGGTCCGAGTTATTAACCTAAGCTCTGATACCACTAAAAGTAGTTACGCCCCGATCCCGACATATGTCCAGCATCGACACATGACACCACCAAAAACCCGTATAACTAACTTATCTCGCCTCCGGGCAGTGGACAAAGCACAACTCAAGTCCCAATTTCGTAGTAATTTTTTCGTATGCTTTATGGCTGCATCTAACTTCCTCGTTAGACTGCCTACATACCCTAAATAGAGATCAAGTCATTCGTAGTTCACCTTAATAAATAAATCCATACCTATGCTACTAACTCACCTCAATAGAAGATTTCATAGCTATTCTAAAAACCCAGGTTGATTATACGTTATTTTATTTACAAAATCCTTTCTTAACGTTTCTCAATCTTGGTTCTAAACATCTTGGTTATGCCTCAATGTCGTGTCTATAAGCTCTAATAAAAGGTCATGGCCACAACCTCGAAATAAGGCCATCGATATACCCATGCGTACTGACTTTCTTTGGGGTCTTTACTAGGAAGACAGAGTCTCTACTTACGTATTACATGGACGTAACCAAGCATTTGATTCACTCAACCCCAAAGGTACTTCCAATAACAAAGAACATATTATGAAGTGCGTCAAAAATGCAAGCTAATCTTATGCTTTCTGTCTATAACTATAAATCTTAGTGTACCAACATCATTTCCCAACAAGTAAGAAATTTAATTTCACAGCATGTCGAATAGAAGCATTCATTCAAAATAAATTATTGTCAATTCATTATATAACATAGTTTGGGTCACAAGTTGTCTAGCTCCATCTTCGTTTAATTAGAAAATGCATTTTAGAATAAAGCGAAAGTTTGACTCTATGTAATTCAAATGACTAATCCTCTAATCACACATACTTGACAGATTCTTATATCCACCGAATCAATTTAGCCTTTCATAAAAAGGTTATACAAGTGCAGAGCTTAAAACACATCAAATTTATAAACAAAGCAATATATATTTATGAATGAAGAGGGTTATGTTTGATTGAAGCATGCATGTCAATGTTTTATATATTGTACAATTATACCCAGAAGTTTCTTAGGAAATACTTACAACAATGGAAGGATCATCAACTGCTGTAAACAACTCCAATAAAAAGTGAGAAACCCAGAGCTAGTTTTCGTCTCACATCACCCAAATAACAAGGAGAAAGCAGGGGAGACTAAGTGAGTAAAATTCTTGGAAGTACTGGTGTCTATCGTTGAAGTGCTAGATATCTATTTCTATATTTTGACACAGGTTAGTATTTTATAGAGATGAAACGATACAACTCAAACCTGAAGCATGGGGGCGTTCCCACTGATCTCAACATCCACAGCAACAAGAATCCCCTCTCCCCCATCGTCTTACTCCCCTTCGTCCTTCCTTCTTTTTCCCTTCTTCTCTTTTTTTTTCCTTTCTTCTCCACCGACGTCTCTCCCTTCTCGGGAGTTCTCCACTCTTCTCTTTTATTTCCTTATATTTATTTATTTTATTTATTTTTATTCAATCACTAATATTTTATAACTAGCGATATTATCTTTTCCACTACTTTAAATAAAATAATTTATACGTGTTTCGTAAAATCTTTCTTCTAGTTCTAATTTTCGCTACGTTTATGATCAGTTGTTCATAATACCGAGTGTTGTCATAATATACTAATTAATATATCACAAGTGTCCTGAGCAGTACTTCAATGAAAGTCGACACATACCCTCTAAGGGCATTTTGATCGTTTCACATTTTTTTTTAAATAAAATAAAATTATGGACGGGTTGTAACAGGAAAAAAGAGATGTCGTGCGAAGGAGGCGTGCAAGAGATGCGGAAACAAGTCGAGGGGGTTTTATCTACACAAATCCTAGCAACGAAGATCCTAGCACCACATATCCTTGCCCCACAAAATTTGTATAATTTCGTATTTATTTGTAGTACTTTATGTAATTTCTTTTTAATTTTTATGTAATTTCGTCTTTATTTTTAGTAATTTAAAAATAGATGTGATTTTGTCTTAATTTTTATGTAATTTCTTATTTATTTTTATTAATACATGTAATTTCTTATTTCTTATTAGTGCTTTGTGTAATTTCTTATTTATTATTAGTACTTTATGTAATTTCTTATTTATTTTTGTACTTTATTTAAACACATCAAATAAGATTACATAAACTCACCAAATAAACTTAAAAAAAAAAACACCAAATAAAATTACATAACCTCACCAAATAAACTTTAAAAAAAAACACCAATTAAATTTACATAACCTCACCAAATAAACTTAAAAAAAATACATTTTATTCTTCAACCACAAGCTCATTTTAGTGATCTTCACCTTCTTGCAATCCCCACTGGTGCTTAATCAAGTCATTCTGGCGGGTTATGTGCCAGTATGGCTTTTGCACAATCATGTTATGGAGAATAATACACGTCATCATGATGGATTAAAGAGTCTAGACATCAAACATTCTAGCAGCAGCCCTGATAATCGCCCAGCGAGCTTGCAAGATACCAAAACAACGCTCCACATCCTTCCTACACCCCTCTTGACATTTTGCGAAGTGTTTTTCCTTTTCACTATGTGGATATGGCACTGTTTTGACAAACGTTGACCACCTTAGGTAAATGTCGTCTGCAAGGTAGTATGGTCCCTCGTATTTATGGCCATTAACCCAATATGTGCATCTCGGCGATTTTCCTTGCAGCAGTTCGTCGAACACTGAAGATTGGGCAAGGACATTTAGGTCATTCTGAGCTCCTGGTACACCAAAAAAAGCATGCCAAATCCATGTATCAAATGAAGCCACCGCTTCATTTTCTGTCACCATAAGCTCTTCGCCACGCACTTGGACAATTTTTCCAAGTCCAGTGCATGCAGTCAATGCTTCCAATCATGCCAGGAAGCCTCGCATCTCACCCTTCCTTAGAAGCCTTCGCATGTCCCTTAGCGTGGGTTTCAGGAGGTACTCATGGTGTAAAGGGCTTTAATTGCAGAGCAAAACTGCATCAGGGACTACAGAACAGTTGTTTTTCCCATCCTTGCGATCTCATCCACTTGATTAGTAGATGCTCCATATGTAAGCATTCGCAAGGCAACCATAATTTTTTGGTCAGGAAGAAGACCTTAAACATGAAAAGCATCATCTTTTTGCACAAAGTATGAATCATGGTTACAAATAGCACTTATGATTAACTCATGATTTTGTCGAACAAACTTCGTTGCATTCTAAAACGACGTCTAAAAACATGATCAGGGAATACGCTGTTGGGAATAAAATAATCTTCCAAGAGATCTTTACCTCGTCTTTCCCTATCAAAGTTTACGGCACGTCTGGTTTGGCTATCTGACCCGCAGCTTCCATGACACGGAGGTAATGTGAGGCCCTCTACCTTCTATGGTCATCATCCTCATCCTCCTCCATTGCGAATGCCTCATCTCCACCTCCACCTTCCTCGAGATTGACCAATTCTTCATGTTGTGCAAAAAGTCTTTTATGTTGCTCCTCAAACTGTTTATACACTCTCCTTGAAGAAGACATTGTAAGAACTCAAGATTTGAAAACGATGAAGAAGGATTTTGAGCTAAAAATAAGGATTGAGTTTGGTGTGAGGATGGATGTAGGGATGTAGGGTATATATGGACAAAAAAAGAAAGGATGAGGACAATGCCACGTGGCAACGTGATTGGTTGAAAATCTTATCGAAATCTTGGCTAAATTATTGTAAACAGGAAGTGACACGTGGCGCGTCGAGATTGGTTGAAAATCTTATCAGAAATCTATCCATAAAATAGTACGTTCGAATAACGACACGTGGCGTGACAAGATTGGTTGAAAATCTTATCGTATTCTTGACTAAATTAATGTAAACAGACAGTGACACGTGGTGCGTCAGGATTGCACTACTACAATATTAGCTTTAAGTGTCAGATGATGGTGGCGGTTAATAAGCCATAATGTCGGATAAAAGATATCCGACACATCATTTAGTTAGTGTTGGGTAAAAGTGAATTTCTGTCGGTTATATCCAACAGAAATTCCTGGCGGATATTTATTGTCAGATTAAACCTACATAAAATTACTATAATCGCCAGTATTTGTGAATTTTTAAATTTTTTTTTATATATTTTGTTGGTTTTGAAGTTAATGGTGGCAGTTATAACCGACAGAAAATGTCTATTTTATTATTTTAGTATTCTGGCGGTTATTATTTTAGTATTATGGCGGTTATAACCGACATAAATTGATTATTTTATTATTTTTATGCCAAATGTTTGTTGTTCATTCAGATTTCTTTCACTATTTCATGTTCAATCCTCAATCTTCAATCTTCAATCCTCCATCTTCAATCCTCGATCTTCAATATTCAATCTTCAATCTTCATCTTCAATCTTCAATCTTCATCTTCTCTTCATCTTCTCTTCATCTTCAATCTTTTTGTTCTCTTCATCTCACAATAAGTTTTTCATTTCTTTTTCTTCCATACTTTTTATCTTATATTTCTTTCTTCATCAAGCACTTCATCTGTTTCTTCTCTTCATCTCACAGTATGTTTTTCATTTCTTTTGCTTCCATAGTTTTCATCCTCTATTTCTTTCTTCATCAAGCACTTTGTGGCTTATTTTTATTTTCTGATTTGATTTTGCAGGGGCTTTATTTAGTTGGCTGACTACGAAAAGAGTAGACCGACGACATAATTCTTCAATAGTTCAGGTTTTATTACTGAACTTCTTCATGCTTAAATTGTTTGTTTAACACACAAGATTATTTATTAAGAGATTTTAATTTAATTAGTAAGATAAATTAGGAATATTTGTGTTCCATTAGTTTATTTTATTTACTTAAATTGTTATGAAGAAATTGCGATAAATATTATTTGTAAATATTTATGTGAAATTGACAATATTTAATATACCATAAATTGGTAATATTTAGTAATATAGGTATATATTATGTTAATTAAGTAAATATTTCGCTCTAATTGCTATGAGGATATACAAAACTTAAATTTAATAAATAATCAAGAGTGTAGCTAAACATATTTTTGTTAACCTTTGATTGTTTTTTTTTTGAATTTGTTTTACTGTGACAGGTGTTGGAAATTAAATTGCAATCGTGATAGTTCGAGGTTGAAAGGTATGGATTGAAATTTCTAATAGTTATGCCTACATGATAGGGATTGAAAGATTGTAGGCATCTCAGTTTCAACGTAATATTTGCTCTCGTACAGTGCAAAACATGGAAAAAAGTTGGTTGACAATATCACGAAATTTGGAAGCGTATACAGATGAAATTAATTTGTTTTTGGATTAAGCAGTTGCGAATGGTGCTGGCCCTGATAAGTTTAGATGTCCTTGCAAAAGATGTTGTAATCGATATACTTTTGTTAGAAAAACTATTGTCGAACATCTTGTGTTGTATGATATGGATAAAGATTACAAAAATGCTTCGTGGCGACATCATGGGGAACCTTTCATTGGAGAGCAAAATATGGGGATTAGAGAAAAGGTGTTGGGCCATCTACTGAAACAGGAGATCGGTTGACTGGTATTCATGATGTTCTTAATGATGTATTTTTCCAACCATTAACAGAAGAAGGTGTTGGGCCGTCTACTAAACCCCTTTCTAGGGAAGGGCATCCGGAAGAGGTCAAGACTTTTTTTAAGTTGCTTGAAGAGGCAGATCAAGATTTATGGCCAGGTTGTAAGGAATATAAAAAATTGGAGATGGTTGTAAGATTGTATCAGATCAAGTGTTTAGCAAGAATGTTGGACGGGATCTTCACCACGTTATTCGAGTTAATTAAAAAATTGTTGCCTGATGGAGATTGTTTGCCTTAATCTTGTTATAAGGCAAAAAAACTTATAAATGACTTGGGTCTGACGTATGTGAAGATGGATGCATGTCCCAATAATTGCATGATCTATTAGAAAGACGCTGCAGAGTTGACTGCATGCTCAATTTGTGGTGAATCAAGATATAAAAATGTTAATGAAGAGGATGGCTCTAGAAAAAAATCGCAGCTAAGGTTATGTAGTATTTTCCTTTAAAACCACGATTGCAGCAGTTGTATATGTCGAAGCATACGGCTGAACATATGAGGTGGCATGCAACTGAATGTCCTAAGGATGTGTTTATGAGACATCCTTTAGATTCTCCAGCATGGAAGCATTTGGATAATTTATATCTGGAGTTTGGATCAGAAATTCGAAATGTCCAATTAGGGTTGGCTAGTGATGGATTTAATCCTTTTGGAAAAATGAGGCAAGACCATAGCACATGGCCTGTGGTGCTTTCAATTTACAATTTACCGCCATGGGTGTGTATGAAGCAACCAAATTTGTTGTTGTCTCTGTTAATACCAGGACCGCGTAGTCCTGGTAAAGAGATTGATGTGTACATGCGTCCATTGATTGATGAGTTGAATGAGTTGTGGGAGGTGGGCACTCCTACTTATGATGCGTATTTCAACCAAAATTTTACGATGAAGGCTGCCGTCTTATGGACTATAAGTGATTTCCGGCTTATGGAATGTTATCAGGATGGAGTACACATGGATATAAAGCATGTCCACATTGCATGCATGATAAAGAATTTATTTACTTGCCGGCGAGTTGTAAGATTTGCTATTTGGGGCATCGATGATTTCTTCGTGTTGATCATAGGTTTCGAAGGCAAACCACATCTTTTAATGGTCGGCGAGAACATTATAGTGCACCAAGGCAGTGGACTGGTTTACAATGTCTTGAAGAACTTTGTACTTTGAGATTTACTTTTGGAAAACCAAAGAAAGATGCTTTGGTTGGGCAACGCAGAAAACGAATTGAGAGTAGTACAAGTAAGAGTCAGTGTAAGAAGAAATCTATTTTTTATGAACAACCTTATTGGAGGCATTTGTTGATTAGACACAATCTTGATGTTATGCATATTGAAAAAATATATATGTGACAATGTAGTGGGAACATTGTTAGATATAAATAAAAAGTCTAAGGATGGATTAGCTGCACATACAGATCTTGAAATCTTGAACATAAGACATGGACAACATCCACGTAGGGAAGGAAATAGAACATTTCGACCTCCAGCATTGTTCACGTTGAAAAGAGAAGAAAAAACTGCATTTTGTGAAGTGTTGTCTACTATTCGGGTTCCCCATGGATATTCATCAAATTTGTCGCGATGTGTGCATGTGAATGAACGAAAAATACATGGATTGAAAAGCCACAATTGCCATGTTTTAATGCAGCAGTTATTATCGCTTGCAATACATGCGGTTTTGCCTAAATCTATTACTATGATATTATTAGAGTTGACTGCAATTTTCAGACAATTGTGTAGCAAGAAGGAGTCCGAGGAAGGTTTCAAGCAATTGAATTCAAGAATTGCCTTGACGTTATGTTAATTGGAGAAGATATTCCCGCCTGCATTTTTTGATGTAATGATGCACCTCCCAGTCACTTGGCAGATGAAGCCGCTATTGCAGGGCTTGTTCAATATAGATGGATGTATCCAATTGAACGGTAATTAACAAATCTTTATAAAATTTGTTAATTTATAATGATAATTTTAATTAGTAATTATAATAATTTGTGTTTTGTATTATGATTATAGGTATTTTCAAACATTGAAGCATTATGTTCTTAATAAGGGGTCATCCTGAAGGTTCTATTGCCGAAGCATATTTGGTGGATGAGTGCTTGTCCTTTTGTTCCATGTATCTTAGAGATGTCGAGTCTCGTGGCACTCGTAGAGGTCGAAATGAAGATGGTATTGGATGTGGAGTATCTTGTGGGTTATCAATTTTTGACTCTAAAGGATGTTATATGGGTTCAGCAGAAAATGTGGAGCTTGAGTTTTATGTTCTTGATCAGTGCCATAGATACATTCTAAATAATTGTGATGAGGTCAACCCATTTAGAAGGTAAGAACATCTAGTCATAGTTGTAATGTTTTATCAATTTTCTTTACTTTGAAATTTAAGTTAAGCATATTTGGACCTGATTGGCTAGGCAACATGAGGAATTCTTGAAAAATCAACATTGTCGAGCAAGGCTGACTGTGCGACAAATCAAGAAGCTAAGCAAGAAGGAATTTCCAGAATGATTCAAGCAACATGTGAGTTAATATAACAGTCACACTATTACTTTTATTTTTTTATTTTTTTTTATTTTTTACATTTTAATTATGACGTGTTTATATTTGTCGTGTCAACTTTTATCCTTTTACTTATTACAGATTAATTCAAGATGTCATGCTAATGACAACTTGATATCTGAAGACTTGCGTTGGCTAGCCAATTATCCTAGTAAGGTTGTGACGAAATATAAAAGTCACATTATTCATGGGTTCAGAGTTCGTACAAAATCTGTGGACGATAAGCATAAGAATCAAAATTGTGGTGTTTTTGTACCTGCAAATGTCCCTGGTGCAATTGGGCAAGTGAATCGTTATGGCAGAGTCATAGACATGTTTGAGGTTAGATATTGTGGCCCTACAGAAGCAGGAGACAGGGCTCGAGCTGTGATGTTGTTTAAGTGTGAATAGGTTAATAGTGAAAGTCCAAGAGGTATGAAGACCGATCAATATGGATTTACTTTAGTAAACTTCAATCGATTGGGATTTAAAGAGGATCCTTTCATATTAGCTTCACAAGCATTACAAGCATTTTATGTGGATGACACAATTGAAAAAGATTGGCATGTTGTTGTTCGAACGCAGCGGAGAGATTTGTTTGATGTATTGGAGGATAATGATGCACTTGATGATTATGCCATACTTGATTTGGATGATCGTGTAATTGACAATGAAAATTTGCATACAAGGGTTGGCATGGAAGAGACTCCTTTTCACGAAGTATTACCGTTGCCTACCCAGTTCCCTAATTTTGTCAATGCCGACGACGACCTAACAGAAGATGAAATGGAATAGTTTTATTATTTACTTTATGTTTTTTAAGTATTAATTAGACTATATTTCAATTTGTGCGGTGACTTTTATTTAAAATATTTTAGTTTGTGTGGTAAAATTTAAAATGTTATTTAAAAACAAATGGTTTAATTTTTTTTTTCACTCATGGCCCTGTCGGATATAACCGACACGAACATAACAAAATTTTGGGCGGGATATTTCCTGCTACTTTGATTCAAAAAATTAAAGGCGCACAAAAACCGATGGACAAAAATTTTGTGGCGGTTTTTGGATATTATTGTCAGATATAACCGACAACATTTAATTTATTGTCAATCACAACCGACATTATTCTGACAACTATAACACACTGTTCTGACATACATAAATGCACTGTATTGACAGAAACATAAAGCTCTGTCGGATTTTAATTTCCTGGCGGATATAACTGCCACCATTTACTTTATTGTCAGTCATAACCGACACTATGCTAACTATCGTTCTAACATACATAACTGCACTGTACTGACACAAACATTAAGCTCTGTCGGATTTTAATTTCCTGGCAGATATAACCGCCACCATTTACTTTATTGTCGGTCATAACCGACACTATGCTAACTACCGTTCTGACATACATAAATGCACATAAATGCCAGAAACATAAAGCTCTGTCGGATTTTAATTGACTGGCGGATGTAA